>CM038796.1:250119151-250476293 GCA_021764765.1 Vicia sativa | reverse complement strand
GAAATTCTTCTTGTTGTTATCTGCATTTTTGACCCTGTGTCGGTCTCTCACATCATTCAAATTCAATTCATTTACCAAGCGTCTTGCTTTTTGCAAATTTTTATTTTGGTATTCTTACTCGTGTTTGCCTCTCGTTAGAGTGAGTAAGAGTGGTGTCTAACCTTTCTTGCTTCTCGGTTATTTGAGTATTCATACTTGGTGTGTGGTAATTCATATAATTGCCACTCTTGAAGAATTACACCCCGCCTTTGGCCTGAGGGATATTGTATTTCTTGCATATTTAAACTTTTGAAGCCCAACATAGCCTAGCAACCTCGCTAGAGTCTCTTTGGTTGGCCTTTTTCCCGTGAATCGTCTCGATCGACGATTTTACCATTCCATATATCTTCTCCCGTGAGTGCTCGTCGGTCTCTTTCTTGTGTGTCTAATATCTTTACGACATATACTCCGCTTGTTCTCATTTTGATTTGCGATGCAACTTATTGAAGTATGCTCGCTCCAAAGATCTATGAGTTCTTACCTTTCGATCTGGCAACTTATTGAAGTATGCTCGTTCCAAAGGTTCTGTTTCGTTTTTGATCTGCGATGCAACTTATTGAAGTATGCGCGTTCTAAAGATCTACCTGTTCTCATTTTTGATCTGCGATGCAACTTAATAAAGTATGCTCGTTCCAAAGATCTATGAGTTCTTACCTTTCTGATCTGCGAAGCAACTTATTGAAGTATGCTCGCTCCAAAGGTCCGTCTGTTTCGTTTTTGATCTGCGATGCAACTTATTGAAGTATGCGCGTTCCAAAGATCTACCTGTTCTCATTTTTTATCTGCGATGCAACTTATTAAAGTATGCTCGTTCCAAAGAGCTATGAGTTCTTACCTTTCTGATCTGCGAAGCAACTTATTGAAGTATGCTCGTTCAAAGGTGTCTGGTTTTCGTTTTTGATCTGCGGTGCAACTTATTGAAGTATGCGCGTCCAAAGATCTGTTCTCATTTTTGATCTGCGATGCAACTTATTGAAGTATGCGCGTCCAAAGATCTATGAGTTCTTACCTTTCGATCTGCGGCAACTTATTGAAGTATGCTCGTTCCAAAGGTCCGTTTCGTTTTTGATCTGCGATGCAACTTATTGAAGTATGCTCCAAAGATCTATGAGTTCTTACCTTTCGATCTGCGAAGCAACTTATTGAAGTATGCTCGTTCCAAAGGTTCTGGTTTCGTTTTTGATCTGCGATGCAACTTATTGAAGTATGCGCGTTCCAAAGATCTACCTGTTCTCATTTTTGATCTGCGATGCAACTTATTAAAGTATGCTCGTTCCAAAGATCTATGAGTTCTTACCTTTCTGATCTGCGAAGCAACTTATTGAAGTATGCTCGTTCCAAAGGTCTGTCTAGTTTCGTTTTTTGATCTGCGATGCAACTTATTGAAGTATGCGAGTTCCAAAGATCTACCTGTTCTCATTTTTTATCTGCGATGCAACTTATTGAAGTATGTGTGTCCCAAAGATCTATGAGTTCTTACCTTTTTGATCTGCGAAGCAACTTATTGAAGTATGCTCGTTCCAAAGGTTTGTCTGGTTTCGTTTTTTTGATTTGCGACGCAACTTATTGAAGTATGCGCGTTCCAAAGATCTATGAGTTCTTACCTTTCTGATCTGCGAAGCAACTTATTGAAGTATGCTCGTTCCAAAGGTCTGTCTGGTTTCGTTTCTGATCTACGAAGCAACTTATTGAAGTATGCTCGTTCCACAGATCTATCAGTTTTCATTCCTAGTCTGTGAAGTCGCTTATTCAAGCGCATTCGTTTCTCGATATACCAAAACCCTGTGCAAAAAAAAAGGGTCAAAAAAAATAATAATACCAAAAAGCATAAATATTTGTTCTTCGGAGCGCAAATTTTTGGGTTTTTGTAGTATTTAATCTTCTTCAACCTTGAAAGTTCAAAAGGCTAGCGCCAATCTCACTTTCAGGTTTAAGACGATTAAATAAGGGCAACTGTTGCACCCCAAAATTTGCCCTCCTGTCTCTGTTTTATCTGGTTTAGGCTTCGCATTTATCATGACACTCACATGCATTCATATCACTGGTTCTATGGTTACGGATTGGAGTTGATTCCCAAAGATTCTCCGTTGAGCAGAAAAGGCGTGGTGCTTTCAACCAATCTAGGATATTTGAAAACGACAAGGTTTAAATATTGAATCTTATCCTTTCATATCTATCGGTTTTCGGGGCTTGATGTTTGGTTGTTGAAATGAGTGGTCTCGTTCTTGATGGAGCTACGGAAGTTTTGTTATATTAAATATCATTACCTCCTGATTCAAGAGATCAATTCATCACGAGTTTGGGATTTGCTGTTGTTTCGAGTTCATTGTTCAAGATATAAGAGGGTGGATTATGGTTATCTGATTACTGATCAACAATTCCAGTTCTAGTGCATTTGGTTTGCTCGTCAACTTTGTTCGTTCTTGGCGATAGTTGATGTATGTGAAAATATTCATCCAGAGGACTTGTTTACAAGATTTACGAATGTCAAGTTGCCACATGTTGAGATCTTTTCCGGTCGCGTTCATCGCCCACGAAATTCAAGGCATTCAATGAAAAATTAGAAGTTTCTTTATGAAATTCGTTTGGTTTCAAATATTTTTCTACTACCGAATATGTTTCGATTTGCAAATGCGGTAACAATACCATTAATTTCAAGTGGAATCTATCACCCATTTCTTAAAAGAAATCATGGAATCGCCAAATTGACTAAGGTTTGGAATCAATAATTTTATTTGAAACTTAGAGTTTTAATTCTTTGTTTCAAGTGGCAAAAGGCTCGGGTTTTATTTTACAAGAGCGGATCTACATAAAAGCTTTATGGCCGGGAAATTCAAAAGAATTTAAGTATTGCTCATTTCTAAGTCATCAAGACTACGGATTGGAATTTTAGATTGAAGTGGTTTTGGATACGTCTATTAATCAATATTTCAACATGATTTGTTTTAACCAATTTAATTTTGGTTCATGACAAATTTTCGGGATATTCGATGCATATTGAATTTCCAATTTTTATACACAGTCAAGAATTCAATTAGGTGCTTTTTTTTCTCAAGGCTTGTGTTCATAAAATTCCAAGAGTTCCAAGATTGCTCTAAAGTTTTTATCGTACAAGGACACAAATCAAGATACGTGTTACAATTTGTCAAATCCTAAAATGCAAGTTTCAATCCAAAAGCCAAACCAATTCATTCAACATTCAAATTCCTTTCCTTATCATTCAATTTCCAAAGTCTTATTTGAATTCAAAATGACATTCAAAGAATATCCATTTATAAAGTAGGATCAAATTTCCGAATTCGACATTCATTTGATCTCGGTTTGTACAAATGCCACAAGATTTGTCATATTTACAATTATAACTCAAACGTTTGCTATGTCACAAAGTTCCTAACTTTTATCCTAATCCTACTTACAAAACTCAAACATACAAGCAAATGTTACTAATGCCATGCCTAAATCCTATTTTCTATTGAGAGTTTTGTTGATTCTTTGGCTTCCACGCTTCTTGCTCTATCTCCAACCTTCTTTCACCGCTTTCCCAAGTTTGCACCATCGTTCGCATACATGAAACAAACAAAAGAAATCGGTTAGCAAGTTAAACGGGCAGCAATAATAACACAAGGCAGCTTTACATGTTTTTATCTCATCATTAGGATTTTCTTTTCGGAATCAGGTTGCAAGGGGGTTTCGATCATAACCGAGGCCTCATAACAAAGCATCGGCCATAAAACTCGCTATTACAAATCCTCAAGAGTGTTAACCCTTGGTTCACAATAGGAGGTGTAGAAAGAAGAAGAGGAAAGGCAGTTATAAATCAGTTTGGGCATGACAGTACAGGAACTTTACACAGGGCAGCAAGGACAGATACCTTTTCGGTCAATATTTTACCATAAACAGCATCCAACAGCCAGCATATCAAAACAGATAACAGTCTAATACACAAAGCAGCCCAAGATATCAGAAAATACAACACAGAGCAGCCCAACATATCAGCAGACACAAAGAGCCCATGATTTTTTGTTTTTTTTGCTCAAGCAAACAAGGCCTTGTTTTTTCAAAAATCAGAACAACAAAGTCCTGCAAAACCCTAACTGACACTATATAAACATTCAAAGCACAAGAACCAAAAGAGGCAGCCTACTGTTCACAAAACCCTAGCCGAAATTCATCATAAACCCTAACAGCATACTAAAACACTGCCAAGCCAAAACCCAGAACAACATTCATCAGAAAACCAAACCCAGAACAATATCCATCTAAACTGACATCATCATTTTCCAAAAAGAAAACCCTTCGAAAGCGCAACGAAGCAAGGTATAAGGTAAATGGATCGATCTCACCGGTTCGGTTGTAAATCCGTCATGCTCCGACCTTTGAGTCATCACCATAGCCTCTTTCCTTTTCGTTTTGTTGCATGTTCGTCATAGTTTCTCCTCACAAGACACCGCTTTCACCGATTAGGATTTAGGGTTCCGTTTTTCCTTTCCGCTCCCAAATGGATCAGAAATCAAAATCACAAACAGTTTATTTTCAAAAAAACATCAGATAACAAGTAGCAACGTCAGATCGAGAGAGACAATCGCCGGATTCGCGACCGTTTTTCTGGAAAAAACGCGAAGGTGAGAGATGAGGAAATCGCGGCCGAGGGAGATAGTCGCGGAAACGAGATCGAGAGAGAGATCGCGTTGAGCTTTGGCGAGATCGACGTTGAGAGATGGTGAGGCGTGAGCCGCCGAGAGAGACAGTGAGATCGGTGAGATCCTGAGAGGGATAGATGAGAATCGTGTGGGTAAGGAGAGGATGAGATAGTACAAACTGGTTTCATGTTTTTTTTCTTTCTTCTTTTATAAAATATAAACTTAAGTTAATATTAGGATTAGTTCTATTAGTTAATTTTATTTAAGTTATAATAATCTGATTTAGGTTAATTTTAGCTTAGCACCTTTAGTTTATAATGTTTTAAATTAATTAACAGGTTAGTAAAATGTGATTATATTAAAAATCAGTTTCTTTAAGATTATATTTAAGTTTTACTCTTTTATTTAAAAAGCTGATATATAGTGTAAGTAGGATTTTACATGATGTGTTATTTAGTTCTGGTGGTGACAAGTGTCACCATCCATGTGGTCTATTTCGAATCTGGTGTGTGTATGTCCATGGTCTCAAATCTGCACCCATCTGCCATAAGCCATCAAATCTGCCAAGGTCCAGATCCGACGCTCCAGAATGGTGGACCACAGCATGCCTCATGGGAGCTCTACACAGGATCCAGCAGCTTGGTTTTGGGCTTGGGCTCAGTTTGCTGTTCACACCCTCCAAATTAAAGCTCCAATCAGGCCCATTTCTAAACCTCTCTTTAAATTCAATATCATGCAAGTTTTTTTTTATACATATAATGATGTATTAAATAATGATTGGCATATGATAGTTTTTTATTTGTTGAATCATCAATTAAATTGTTAGTTGATTTTTTATCAAGTAAAAAAATATCTATACTAATAATTATTTAAATTCCGGTTTGTATTGTGTGTTAATTTATTTTCTTTTATTATCCGCTTTTATCATTATATGCTTGTATGTTTATTTCACGATTGTACACTCCACTCTCGCATTAATATAAAAAACAACAACGCCTCCGCTCTCTCATTTTGGTTACCACACCAAATTCTCTAAGGGTCTCATGGTTGGGGATGGGCATGGCCATCCTCACGAGGTTAATTAGGGCCCTCGTTGCCTTGATTAATCATAACCCGAAAAACAATTGGTCCATATACCAATCACCATGCACCAGGGTCTCATGGTTGGGGATAGGAGCACCTATCCTCACGAGGTTAATCAAGTCCATATACTTGGTTAATCATAACCCGAAATATCATTTCTCTACGTCCAACACCGCAATTTTCAACACACTTTCAAGTCAAAAAATAATTAATTGAACTTACTATTTCCAAAATCAATTTTTTTCTCCAAAAAAAACAAAAAAAAACATAGTGTTATGGTACTTAATTAAATTGTTAGAGGTTCGCCCAACGATTTAATTAAAATGTAAAGTATTTGGGCCATTAGAGGGTAACCCAATGACTTAAATACTTTATTCCATAACACTTAATAAAAGTGAACTTTGTTTCACCTCACTCCTTTCATAATAAAGATTTTGGATGAGAGAAGATCGGTTGACCTCAATCACCAATCTCGAGTATCGAATCGTTAGAGGGTATCCCGACGTTTTGGTACTTGTCATCTACCATTAAAATCAATTCAACCCATTCAAATCCTTTTTCGCTCATATGCGATTATCAAAAATCAAAAACATTTTCTTCTAAAATCAATACAAACAATCCAAGACATTTTCAACAAGAACTACGGAGTTTTGACTTTCCCATTGCACGAGGGAATACGTAGGCACGCGGTTTCGAAACCGTGTCAAACTCAAAATAATAACAAACAAATCCCGTTTTCTTCTTTCTCATTTATAATTTAGAAATTAGCGATTACACACACAAACATATTTCGAACTAAATGGGTCCCATCGAGTACGATGGACGTAAGGGGTGCTAATACCTTCCCCTTGCGTAACCGACTCCCGAATCCATCCTTTTTGGTCTTGTAGACCGCCTTATCCGATTTTTGTGGGTTTTATCTATATTTTCCCGTTCTTTCTAGAACAAATAAAATTAGGTGGCGATTTCATTGTTTTTTGAAAATTCATTTTAAATGATTTTTTTGAAAATCGAGTTGCTTCAGTTGGCGACTTCACTGGGGACAAATTTTAAAACTTTTTTTGACTAAGCGAGTCAACCCTAGTTTAGTTCTTCGCATGTTTGTGTGTTTGTTTATCGCTTTCTTCTTTATGCTTATCTATTGTTTATTTGCTTATTATTCTCTTTACTTTATGTATATTATTTTGTTGATATATTGTTGTGATGGGAATTCATGGGCATTGATGCATAGATAAGCCCACTACCTAGGCTTCTAGGTCACCTTTTTTAGGAATAGAGGGGTTGCGTAGCCTAGGTCCACCTGACTCCATTGTCTTGTTGGCCCGAAGCGAAGACTCCGGCTTAGAGTTGGTTGTTTTAAGGAGGTTGTTGGCCCGCGATAGCGCAGAACATCAATCTTTGGACAAATAACCTATAACTCTAAGTTTGTTCATGTTGTCCTAACCGAGACCAAACGCTCAAATTTTGGATTTCGAGCATCCTATTAAGAGCCGTTTCTTGGGGTATACTTTTACAAATACTATCACCATGTAGGTCTCTCGCGCGATGATAGTGTTTGTAAAAGGGGATCTGAGACCCCAAGAAACATTTAGCCAAAAAACATTAGAACCACCTTGTTCGGGATTATTGGGTAGAAGCCTAGAGCTATCCTATCGTAGGGAGCCCACCTAAATAAGTTGTTCTGATTACCAAAATCCATCCCTGATTCACGTCTCTGTGAACCTGTTATTATCATCATGTTGCATTCCATTTGCATCAATAAAAAAGGAGTTTATTTCTCTCATATCATCCATGCATCATCATGCATTTCATTCATTTCAACCAGAGGACTCATTTCAACCTGGCTTCTTATCCAGAATCTCAAGACTGCAAAACTGATTTCCTGACATCGTCGTCATCATGGATCAACTTCAGGCAAGTGTGGCTGCAATAAATACTCATATAGATACCCAGATGGATCAATTCGCGGAGGTTATCCAGAACCTCGCCATTGGACAAGAAGAGTTAAAGCAAGTTGTTCAGAGGTGTGGAGTGGTTACTACTGATCATGTTAATCCACCAGGTGTTAATCTTAACCACAAGAAGGTCCTTTCAAATCAAAATGTCAAAAACACCGTGCAGATGCATGTCAATGGAACTCCTCACTATGAGGATATCTTCGAGTCTTCGTTTGACACTTTCAGGTTTTCGATTGAAGAGACTGAGTCTGAGAAAAAGCTTCACCTCCTTGAGAAAAGGATGAAAGCTATTGAGGGTCGTGATTCCCTTGGTTTAGACACTTCTAGTTTGTGCTTGGTGCCTGGTATCAAAATTCCTGCAAAGTTCAAAGTCCCCATTTTTGAGAAGTATAAGGGTACCTCTTGTCTGATTGCTCACATTAAAGCCTATTGCAATAAGATGGCTCCCTATGCGGAAAATGACAAGCTCCTCATGCACGTTTTTCAAGATAGCCTCAGTGGAGCATCTCTCGAATGGTACACTCAGTTTGAACGAACTCACATTCAAACTTGGAGGGAATTGGCTGAAGCTTTTGTCAATCAGTACGACTATAATAGGGACATGGCTCCCACCAGAATTCAACTCCAAGGTTTAACTCAGAAGACTGAAGAATCTTTCAAAGAGTATCTTGCGAGATGGAAGAATTAGCTGCTAGAGTTCAACCTCCTCTTTTGGAACGAGAACTCATTGAGATGTTCTCCGATACCTTGCGAGGCCCTTATCTGGTTGATGGATGTACTTCTACATTTTCACACCTGGTTGTTGTAGGGGAACGAATTGAGCGTGGTCTCAAGATGGGTAATAGTCAGGATGTTGCTATTATTTCTGAATTTTTAGAGCAAATTGATCAAGAGGCAAGTACAATTTTCGAGGATGAGGAAGAAGCTCCTGTTTACCCTCCATTTCAGATGCCTAATCAAGTGACAAAAGCTACTTCTAATCAGTATGCTCCACAAATCTGTGTTGCAACTGTCTGTCAAACACCCGCTCAAGATGCTCCCAGTGACGCTCCTCGAACAAACTTATCGACAAAATCTTCAACAGCGAGGTGGGAAGAATCTGATAAGGCCAAGAAAAGTGCATGATCCAATCCCTATGCCTCATAGTGAGTTGCTAACTCACCTTCTCCAACATTCTTTGGTGGAATTAAAGGAGCTCGGGACGCCTCCTTTTCCGTATCCTTTGGGATATGATCCTGATGCCCACTGTGAGTTCCATTCTGGAGCACCTGGCCATACAATTGAAGGATGTAATCTTTTCAAAACGGTTCGAAACTCATTGATTCCAAAGCAATCACATTCACTCCGGGGCCTACGCATTAATTGAACTCTCTTTTGACTCGATGCCAAGACTACGAAGTGCATCTTGAAGCAAGAAATCCATACGAGATCTCCTCAACATGGATATTTCTAGTGTCATCTTGCATGTTCATTTGTAATTTTTTCTTGTTTTGTTCAGTACTTTCTTGTATGCAAAACTAGCTTATTTCTGAATACTAATCATAATGCATTACATATGTTTGTCTTGAATTGATCCATTCGTATTCACTCTTATTTGTTTTACTATGCTTTTGATATTCAACTCTTATTAATAAAGCAACACCTCTGTAGGGAGGATGACGAACAATTTACCAAGAATCTCAAACGGTATACTTTCGAGTAAAACCCCTGCTAACGATGTACAGGCCTTGTTTCAAATTCCCAAACACCGGAGATATAAGGGAGTGAAACCCTCGTTAACCCCTTTTGAGCCTCGAAGTAGGAGTTCCTTTTCTATTTAGAAAAAACCCTCATTTTTAACCTGGGGCATGGTAGTGTTCAGTTAATCTGATCGAGCGTTCAAAACTCATCAAGAGTGCACATTCAAGGATACAATAATGGTTATCCTATAAAAGATCGAGGAAACTCAAAGCCGCAATGGTCAATCTTTGCCAATCAACAATGTGCATCAAAAGAGGTTGAAATCGTAATGGTTATCTCTCGCACAAGAAATCAATAGATGACGATACCGCAATTGTTATCTCTCATCCGCCAAGGATTCAAGCAGTCACAATCACCTCCAATCAAACAAGGGTGCAAGATCACATGACATGTTCAAAAGAAAAAGTGGTAAAAAAATGATGACAAAAAGCCCGCTAAGTCGAAACTTCATAGTAAGTCGCTTAGGCAAAAATGGCAAAAGAAAATAAAATAAAAAAGGATTACAGTACAAAATAAAATCCTTCTTACAAGAACAAGGTCGTTGTGATCAGACATCAAAAGCAAAAGGTGAGCGATTGTCGTGTCCAAGAAACCTCAGTAGTTCCTCAACCGCATCATAAACTTCTCGCACGAGATGAATGCTCGCATCAAGTTATCTGAACCTAGGATTGGAGGACATCACGGAGATTGGGAGGGCACCAAATATTTTGAGCCTAAAAATCTTTTTTCTAAAAAACCCGTGAACCAGACCACGTTACAACCCTTGAAAGTCCTAATTGAAGCATGGGTTAACTCGAAAGCAAAATTGTTACAAGAATACGGTAACCTGACTCCTAGGAGGCTTGCTAAACATTTGAGTTGGTATCACTCAATCTTTCACAAAAAATTCGATGTTTCGACATCCTTTCAATAAAAGTTACTTTAACTTCAAGACAAACATGAACTTTGCATTAGAATTATCATTCGTGGAATAAAACATTCTTTGCATATAGATAAGTGCTTAAACATTAAGTAAGCTTGCATAATGAGCATCAGGTGAAAGCTTGAATATCCCGAAGGACAAATTGCTTCAAGTATCTAATTGAGCACAAAGCAACTCGAGTTGAGAAGTAAGGTTGTGAAGTAGCCTACTTTCAAGATTTAAGTTAACCACCCTGAGTAGGTGATATCTTCTAATTTCAATCAATCTGGGGCATTTATGTCAAGATTCGGAAAATCTCTCAAAAAGAGGAGTAATCAAGGGCATTCATCCGAGCAAGATCTCAGGAAGCTTTCTCAAAGCTATTTTCTTCAAAGTCCCTACAGACCATGGCAAAACATTATGCAGGGGCATTCCTCCACCTCATAATTAATCAGGTCAAGTCCAGGCGCAAGCTAAACAACCGTTGAGTTTGAATGGCATGTCAGGAAGTCAGGATCGTCATCCTTAGCTCATCAAAGATCTAAGCCTGTGTTGGAATTTCTCCATCAGAAGTTAAGGATCAATATCTCTAACTCGAGTCAGGATTGTCATCCTCACTAAGAGATCAAGGTTTAATTCCTGGTTGTTGGTTTCCTTCAACAAAATTCGGAAGCGGGATTCTATCCATTGAGTTCCAACAAATGTCTTTACCTCAACACATTGCATATAGTAATCACCATTGCAGTGTTTCGCGTTTTGCATATTTTGTTATCCAAAGATTTTAGGATAAAGAGCACGTCGCTGAGCTTTGGTCACCGACAAAGTTTATTTTCTCTCAACAACGTTATCTATGGCATATGTGTGCCCTTGGATGTTATCACCCCTTCCCCGACGCGGAAGATCGCAAAGAACGGTTTACACCAACAAGATCATTTTCAAAGGCTCACTTGTGCGAGAAGATATTGTCGACTTCTCTTACGCAAGAGCTCGTAATCTAGAGTTAATTTCGGGAATTCTATGCAACATGATTGTCATCCCAGATGAATGTCAATTTCCAAGAGTTAATTCCCCAGTGATGTTGATCATTGAAAGAATACTTCTATTCTACAATCCCCTTGTCGGAGACCAGACTATCATCTCTTTGACCAAGACCAGATGATTTATACCTAATTCATGGATGGTTTTTGCTCCCTTGGCAGCTCACAATTGCCTATAGTCCCATGCGAAATATTAAAACATGCATCATTGCATTGCATAGCATCCTCAAAAAACGCGTAGCATTTCCATTGATATGGAGCATTACGTTAAAAACTAATAACCTCAAACATGCATCTAAGCATAAGCCAGATTAAAGTGTTTCTCGAGTACCTTTTTGCGTCTCCAAAGAGAAAATCATTTAATTAAAAAATCCCCAAGTGGTATTCCCAGTCAGAGTTCCCTCAAGAAATTCTTCTTGTTGTTGTTATCTGCATTTTTGACCCTGTGTCGGTCTCTCACATCATTCAAATTCAATTCATTTACCAAGCGTCTTGCTTTTTTGCAAATTTTTATTTTGGTATTCTTACCCGTGTTTGCCTCTGTCGTTAGAGTGTGAGTAAGAGTCGGTGTCTAACCTTTCTTGCTTCTCGGTTATTTGAGTATTCATACTTGGTGTGTGGTAATTCATATAATTGCCACTCTTGAAGAATTACACCCCGCCTTTGGCCTGAGGGATATTGTATTTCTTGCATATTCGCAAACTTTTGAAGCCCAACATAGCCTAGCAACCCTCGCTAGAGTCTCTTTTGGTTGGCCTTTTTTCCCCGTGAATTCGTCTTCGATCGACGATTTTACCATTCCATATATCTTCTCCCCAGTGAGTCTGCTCCAGTCGGTCTCTTTCTTGTGTGTGTCTAATATCTTTACCTGACATATACTCCCGTTTGTTCTCATTTTTGATCTGCGATGCAACTTATTGAAGTATGCTCGTTCCAAAGATCTATGAGTTCTTACCTTTCTGATCTGCGAAGCAACTTATTGAAGTATGCTCGTTCCAAAGGTCATGCGGTTTGTTTTTGATCTGCGATGCAACTTATTGAAGTATGCGCGTTCCAAAGATCTACCTGTTCTCATTTTTGATCTGCGATGCAACTTAATAAAGTATGCTCGTTCCAAAGATCTATGAGTTCTTACCTTTCGATGCAAGCAACTTATTAGTATGCTCGTTCCAAAGGTCTGTCTGGTTTCGTTTTTGATCTGCGATGCAACTTATTGAAGTATGCGCGTTCCAAAGATCTACCTGTTCTCATTTTTGATCTGCGATGCAACTTATTAAAGTATGCTCGTTCCAAAGATCTATGAGTTCTTACCTTTCTGATCTGCGAAGCAACTTATTGAAGTATGCTCGTTCCAAAGGTCACGGTTTCGTTTTTGATCTGCGGTGCAACTTATTGTATGCGCGTTCAAAGATCTACGTTCTCATTTTGATCTGCGATGCAACTTATTGAAGTATGCGTTCCAAAGATCTATGAGTTCTTACCTTTCGATCTGCAAGCAACTTATTGAAGTATGCTCGTCCAAAGGTGCATGGTTTCGTTTTTGATCTGCGATGCAACTTATTGAGTATCGCGTTCCAAAGATCTATGAGTTCTTACCTTTACGATCTGCGAAGCAACTTATTGAAGTATGCTCGTTCCAAAGGTGCATCGGTTTCGTTTTTGATGCGATGCAACTTATTGAAGTATCGCGTTCCAAAGATCTACATGTTCTCATTTTGATCTGCGATGCAACTTATTAAAGTATGCTCGTTCCAAAGATCTATGAGTTCTTACCTTTCGATCTGCTGAAGCAACTTATTGAAGTATGCTCGTTCCAAAGGTCATCGGTTTCGTTTTTGATATGCGATGCAACTTATTGAAGTATCGCGTTCAAAGATCTACTGTTCTCATTTTTATCTGCGATGCAACTTATTGAAGTATGCGCGTTCCAAAGATCTATGAGTTCTTACCTTTCTGATCTGCGAAGCAACTTATTGAAGTATGCTCGTTCCAAAGGTCTGTCTGGTTTCGTTTTTTTGATTTGCGATGCAACTTATTGAAGTATGCGCGTTCCAAAGATCTATGAGTTCTTACGTTTCTGATCTGCGAAGCAACTTATTGAAGTATGCTCGTTCCAAAGATCTATGAGTTCTTACCTTTCTGATCTGCGAAGCAACTTATTGAAGTATGCTCGTTCCAAAGGTCATGCGGTTTCGTTTACGATCTCTGAAGCAACTTATTGAAGTATGCTCGTTCCACAGATCTATCAGTTTTCATTCCTAGTCTGCGAAGTCGCTTATTCAAGCGCATTCGTTTCTCGATATACCAAAACCCTGTGCAAAAAAAAAAGGGTCAAAAAAAATAATAATACCAAAAAGCATAAATATTTGTTCAAAAGGCTAGCGCCAATCTCACTTTCAGGTTTAAGACGATTAAATAAGGGCAACTGTTGCACCCCAAAATTTGCCCTCCTGTCTCGGTTTTATCTGGTTTAGGCTTCGCATTTATCATGACACTCACATGCATTCATATCACTGGTTCTATGGTTACGGATTGGAGTTGATTCCCAAAGATTCTCCGTTGAGCAGAAAAGGCGTGGTGCTTTCAACCAATCTAGGATATTTGAAAACGACGAGGTTTAAATATTGAATCTTATCCTTTCATATCTATCGGTTTTCGGGGCTTGATGTTTGGTTGTTGAAATGAGTGGTCTCGTTCTTGATGGAGCTACGGAAGTTTTGTTATATTAAATATCATTACCTCCTGATTCAAGAGATCAATTCATCACGAGTTTGGGATTTGCTGTTGTTTCGAGTTCATTGTTCAAGATATAAGAGGGTGGATTATGGTTATCTGATTACTGATCAACAATTCCAGTTCTAGTGCATTTGGTTTGCTCGTCAACTTTGTTCGTTCTTGGCGATAGTTGATGTATGTGAAAATATTCATCCAGAGGACTTGTTTACAAGATTTACGAATGTCAAGTTGCCACATGTTGAGATCTTTTCCGGTCGCGTTCATCGCCCACGAAATTCAAGGCATTCAATGAAAAATTAGAAGTTTCTTTTATGAAATTCGTTTGGTTTCAAATATTTTTCTACTACCGAATATGTTTCGATTTGCAAATGCGGTAACAATACCATTAATTTCAAGTGGAATCTATCACCCATTTCTTAAAAGAAATCATGGAATCGCCAAATTGACTAAGGTTTGGAATCAATAATTTTATTTGAAACTTAGAGTTTTAATTCTTTGTTTCAAGTGGCAAAAGGCTCGGGTTTTATTTTACAAGAGCGGATCTACATAAAAGCTTTATGGCCGGGAAATTCAAAAGAATTTAAGTATTGCTCATTTCTAAGTCATCAAGACTACGGATTGGAATTTTAGATTGAAGTGGTTTTGGATACGTCTATTAATCAATATTTCAACATGATTTGTTTTAACCAATTTAATTTTGGTTCATGACAAATTTTCGGGATATTTGATGCATATTGAATTTCCAATTTTTATACACAGTCAAGAATTCAATTAGGTGCTTTTTTTTCTCAAGGCTTGTGTTCATAAAATTCCAAGAGTTCCAAGATTGCTCTAAAGTTTTTATCGTACAAGGACACAAATCAAGATACGTGTTACAATTTGTCAAATCCTAAAATGCAAGTTTCAATCCAAAAGCCAAACCAATTCATTCAACATTCAAATTCCTTTCCTTATCATTCAATTTCCAAAGTCTTATTTGAATTCAAAATGACATTCAAAGAATATCCATTTATAAAGTAGGATCAAATTTCCGAATTCGACATTCATTTGATCTCGGTTTGTACAAATGCCACAAGATTTGTCATATTTACAATTATAACTCAAACGTTTGCTATGTCACAAAGTTCCTAACTTTTATCCTAATCCTACTTACAAAACTCAAACATACAAGCAAATGTTACTAATGCCATGCCTAAATCCTATTTTCTATTGAGAGTTTTGTTGATTCTTTGGCTTCCACGCTTCTTGCTCTATCTCCAACCTTCTTTCACCGCTTTCCCAAGTTTGCACCATCGTTCGCATACATGAAACAAACAAAAGAAATCAGTTAGCAAGTTAAACGGGCAGCAATAATAACACAAGGCAGCTTTACATGTTTTTATCTCATCATTAGGATTTTCTTTTCAGAATCAGGTTGCAAGGGGGTTTCGATCATAACCGAGGCCTCATAACAAATCATCGGCCATAAAACTCGCTATTACAAATCCTCAAGAGTGTTAACCCTTGGTTCACAATAGGAGGTGTAGAAAGAAGAAGAGGAAAAGCAGTTATAAATCAGTTTGGGCATGACAGACAGAACTTTACAGGCAGCAGGGCGAGATACCTTTTCGGTCAATATTTTACCATAACGATCCAACCAAAGCATATCAAAACAGATAACAGTCTAATACACAAAGCAGCCCAAGATATCAGAACATACAACACAGAGCAGCCCAACATATCAGCAGACACAAAGAGCCCATGATTTTTCGTTTTTTTTGCTCAAGCAAACAAGGCCTTGTTTTTCAAAATCGAACAACAAAGTCCTGCAAAACCCTAAGCGACACTATATAAACATTCAAAGCACAAGAACCAAAGGAGGCGCCTCGCTCACAAAACCCTAGCGAAATTCATCATAAACCCTAACAGCATACTAAAACACTGCCAAGCCAAAACCCAGAACAACATTCATCAGAAAACCAAACCCAGAACAATATCCATCTAAACTGACATCATCATTTTCCAAAAAGAAAACCCTTCAGAAAGCGAAAATGAGGCAATAGAAGCAAGGTATAAGGTAAATGGATCGATCTCACCGGGTTGCGGTTGTAAACCGTCCGCCGTTCCGACCTTTGAGTCATCACCATAGCCTCTTTCCTTTTCGTTTTTTTGCATGTTCGTCATGGTTTCTCCCTCTGACAACACCGTTTTCACCGATTAGGATTTAGGGTTCCGTTTTTTCCCCCTTTCCGTTCCCAGCGGATCTGTAAAATCAAAATCACAAACAGTTTATTTTCAAAAAAACATCAGATAACAAGTAGCAACGTCAGATCGAGAGAGACAATCGCCGGATTCGCGACCGTTTTTCTGGAAAAAACGCGAAGGTGAGAGATGAGGAAATCGCGGCCGAGGGAGATAGTCGCGGAAACGAGATCGAGAGAGAGATCGCGTTGAGCTTCGGCGAGATCGACGCTGAGAGATGGTGAGGCGTGAGCCGCCGAGAGAGACAGTGAGATCGGTGAGATCCTGAGAGGGATAGATGAGAATCGTGTGGGTAAGGAGAGGATGAGATAGTACAAACTGGTTTCATGTTTTTTTTCTTTCTTCTTTTATAAAATATAAACTTAAGTTAATATTAGGATTAGTTCTATTAGTTAATTTTATTTAAGTTATAATAATCTGATTTAGGTTAATTTTAGCTTAGCACCTTTAGTTTATAATGTTTTAAATTAATTAACAGGTTAGTAAAATGTGATTATATTAAAAATCAGTTTCTTTAAGATTATATTTAAGTTTTACTCTTTTATTTAAAAAGCTGATATATAGTGTAAGTAGGATTTTACATGATGTGTTGTTTAGTTCTGGTGGTGACAAGTGTCACCATCCATGTGGTCTATTTCGAATCTGGTGTGTGTATGTCCATGGTATCAAATCTGCACCCATCTGCCATAAGCCATCAGATCTGCCAAGGTCCAGATCCGACGCTCCAGAATGGTGGACCACAGCATGCCTCATGGGAGCTCTACACAGGATCCAGCATCTTGGTTTTGGGCTTGGGCTCAGTTTGCTGTTCACACCCTCCAAATTAAAGCTCCAATCAGGCCCATTTCTAAACCTCTCTTTAAATTCAATATTATGCAAGTTTTTTATATATATAATGATGTATTAAATAATGATTGGCATATGATAGTTTTTTATTTGTTGAATCATCAATTAAATTGTTAGTTGATTTTTTATCAAGTAAAAAAATATCTATACTAATAATTATTTAAATTCCGGTTTGTATTGTGTGTTAATTTATTTTCTTTTATTATCCGCTTTTATCATTATATGCTTGTATGTTTACTTCACGATTGTACACTCCACTCTCGCATTAATATAAAAAACAACAACGCCTCCGCTCTCTCTCATTTTTGGTTACCCACACCAAATTCTCTAAGGGTCTCATGGTTGGGGATGGGCATGGCCATCCTCACGAGGTTAATTAGGGCCCTCGTTGCCTTGATTAATCATAACCCGAAAAACAATTGGTCCATATACCAATCACCATGCACCAGGGTCTCATGGTTGGGGATAGGAGCACCTATCCTCACGAGGTTAATCAAGTCCATATACTTGGTTAATCATAACCCGAAATATCATTTCTCTACGTCCAACGCCTCAATTTTCAACACACTTTCAAGTCAAAAAATAATTAATTGAACTTGCTATTTCCAAAATCAATTTTTTCTACAAAAAAAAACAAAAAAAACATAGTGTTATGGTACTTAATTAAATTGTTAGAGGTTCGCCCAACGATTTAATTAAAATGTAAAGTATTTGGGCCATTAGAGGGTAACCCAATGACTTAAATACTTTATTCCATAACACTTAATAAAAGTGAACTTTGTTTCACCTCACTCCTTTCATAATAAAGATTTTGGATGAGAGAAGATCGGTTGACCTCAATCACCAATCTCGAGTATCGAATCGTTAGAGGGTATCCCGACGTTTTGGTACTTGTCATCTACCATTAAAATCAATTCAACCCATTCAAATCCTTTTTCGCTCATATGCGATTATCAAAAATCAAAAACATTTTCTTCTAAAATCAATACAAACAATCCAAGACATTTTCAACAAGAACTACGGAGTTTTGACTTTCCCATTGCACGAGGGAATACGTAGGCACGCGGTTTCGAAACCGTGTCAAACTCAAAATAATACCAAACAAATCCCGTTTTCTTCTTTCTCATTTATAATTTAGAAATTAGCGATTACACACACAAACACATTTCGAACTAAATGGGTCCCATCGAGTACGATGGACGTAAGGGGTGCTAATACCTTCCCCTTGCGTAACCGACTCCCGAATCCATCCTTTTTGGTCTTGTAGACCGCCTTATCCGATTTTTGTGGGTTTTATCTATATTTTCCCGTTCTTTCTAGAACAAATAAAATTAGGTGGCGATTTCATTGTTTTTTGAAAATTCATTTTAAATGATTTTTTTGAAAATCGAGTTGCTTCAATATGATGAATTGATTATTAGTAGAAGTACTAAGCTTGGGAGAAGATTGAATTTTGAGAGAATACAAAACATAAGTTAATACAATTTTCTTAAATATTTTTCTTTCATAGTAGTTAGTGAAGAAATAAGTTTGTCTCAATTATGAAATGTTTTTTAAATGATAATAACATAATATTAATAAATAGTTAAATTATACTAAAAAATAAAGAAAGTAGTAGTTTGGTATGCATCACTTTAGTGTAAGAGTAGTGTTGCAGGCATTATAAGTTCACAACAGAACAAATTAATGATTGAGCGGAAAACGGACAATATCAAGGGGTGCAAAAATAAAAATAATAGAGAACTGAGTAGAAATTTGCCAAATCCAGGGAGTTTAAGTTGCAACTCTCATGTATAGCTAGGTCTGCCGTCCACCCCTGCATAAAATAAAATGAAGTTACATTAATACGCGCGTGCATAAAATAAAAATAAAGTTACATATACTTACGCACTGCTTTAACACTTCGAGAGTATAGTTTGTATCTGCATTTTATTCTAATATGTCTTCTTTCCTTCAAAGTAAATATACCATTTGAAAACAATTAATATTTATGTTTAAATTTATTATTTATATAATAATTTGTCTTTTTTCAGTGACAAGTTATCTACTTATCAAAAAGTAGGAATCTTTGACTAAAAAAACTAGGAATCCTTGTGCGTTTATTTTCATTATTTATTTTTGTTCGGTTACATTTTCATTATTTATAGAAGTGGTATTGTATGGTTCATTCCACGACCTTCCTTAAAAAATGACAATGAATTTAAAGTCGGATCCTACGCGCCCTCTTTTATCCAAAAATGACGAGAATTTCATCAAACACCACTGTCGAAGTACCTGTATCCCTCGTCGGAACTCTGTTAACTCTATCAGATCCGCTTTCATGTCCACGCTTCCTGATAAAGCACGTCCTAGTTTTTAGTCAGAGGCTCCTTAGACGTTGATTTCTCATATTATAGGTTGAACAACAAATTTTAGTTTTACTAAAATTTGTCATAATAGCGGTCACAATAACCATCATCGATGATCCCATCTATCGTTAGGTACCCAACAGCAGGAAAAACAACCTTGGCCCTCTTCAGAAGTCCCATGATCAAACTAGGATAAGTAAGGGCACATTTTATACGCTCCCCCTGGAGGTATAGCTTAATGCAACCCTTTTCAGCTCATTAGCAATTAACCGGCCGAAGTCAATCTGTGCTTGATCAAGCATGTAAGCAGTGAGGTCGGCGGTTTCCATGGGGATTGAGGAGGTGTGGCTTCGCAGTCTCAGGTTGTACAAGGCCACACACATTAGAACACGGGCTTGTGTTTTGAGGATGGACCGATTAAATTTCAGAGGTTGGCCAGCTCGGTTAAGTTCATAAGAGTGCCCGGTTAAACAGATTTTCCTCCTCAACAATTCAAAATCTCAATTACCACGAGCCAGGTGCTCATGGTAAATATCCAAATCATCTTCTGGGGCTGTCCAATTGATGCCCAGGTAACTATTAATTGCGGAGCGAGAGAATGACACCACCTTTCCTCGCACCAAAGAGGTGAACTGGAATTCACGCCCCTCTGTGGGAATGGCATTAGCATAGAACTCCCGCACCAACTCAACGTTAACATTCACATTCACAAAACAAATTGTTCCCAACCCGATGTTACATATCATAATAAGACATCTTTTTATTAAAGAAACTGATAAAATTGTTAGTGCGTGAGGCACTTTTAGTGAGGAGAGAAAGAGAGAATAATAAAGGAAATAAGGATTTGTATTATTGAATTGTACAAATAATGATACAGACTAGGACTATTTATATACAATCCTAAATGGGCTTCGGTGTACACAACTTGGATTATATTTAAATATTAAATCTAATCTAATCTAATCTAATATTTTTAACAAAGCCTAATTTAATATTTCAACACACCCCATAATCCAAGTTGTCGAACATCCTCAAAAATAATCAATCTGAACGATTTCTAATTTCTTTCTCAAATTCAGGAAACTTTCAATCTTCAATCCTTTGGTAAAGATGTCGGCCAACTGTGCTTCACTTAAGCAATGCCTAACTTCAACTTCACCTTGATTTACCTTTTACCTAAAGAAGTGAAACCTAGCTTCAATATGTTTACTTCTTCCATGCAGAACTGAATTTTTCGCCAGATTTATAGCTGACTTGTTGTTGATTTGCAACACCAGCGGTTTCTTCACTTCGACAACCATTTCTTCAAGTACTAATTTGATCCAAATTGCTTGACAAGCAGCATATGATCCTGCTATATATTCAGCTTCGCAAGATGACAATGCCACCACAGGTTGCTTCTTCGAACACCATGATATTGAGGCACCAAATACTTGAAAGAAATATCCAGTTGTGCTTCTTCGATCTTCCTTATCTCCACACCAATAAGCATCTGAAAAACAATTACTATTGCTTCTTTATCTTCAGAATTTCGTCGAAATAGTATTCCACAGTTTATCGAACCCTTTAGATATCTCAGGATTCTTCTTGCAGCCTTCATATGTGACACTCTTGGTTCACTCATGTATCTGCTTACTAATCCGACAGCGAAACCTATATCAGGTCGACTGTTGCATAATTACCTAAGAGATCCCACAATTTGCTTGAACAAAGTTACATCAACTTTGTCTTCCTCTTCATTCTTCTCCAACTTCACATTTGGTTCGACAAGTGAGGATGCTAGATTCGGATCATCCATTCTGAATCTCTTGAGTATCTCTTTGACATACTTCCTTTAATGTATCACCATACCTTGCTTCGTTATTTGAAATTCCATGCCTAAGAAATAAGACAATTTTCCCAAATCCGACATTTCAAATTCCTTCGTCATCAGCTCTTTGAACTTCGACAAGTTCTTCAAGATATTTCCAATTATTTGCAAGTCATCAACATATAAGCAGATGATTGTTATATCTTGTGCTACAACCTGAACATAGACACCATACTCTGATTTACATTTGACAAATCCAAATTCAACTAAGTATGAGTCAATATTCTTGTTCCATGCCCTAGGTGCCTGCTTGAGACCATAGAACGCTTTATGCAACTTATATACTTTACTCGCTTCCTTCTGAATCACAAACCCAGGAGGTTGTGTGAGATAAACCTCTTCTTCTAAAGGACCATTTAGAAATTTTGATTTCACATCTAAATGAAATGTCGACCATCCTTGGTTGCATGCCAATGCTACTACTAGTTGAACAGTATCCAATCTTGCTGCTGGAGCAAATACTTCAGAGTAGTTAAGTCCTTATCTTTGAAGAAATCCTCGAGCTACTAATCTTGCTTTACGCCTTGTTATTGAACCATCAACATTGTGTTTTAACTTGAATACCCACTTTACTTCGATAGCTTTTGTATATGCTGGAAATTCGACTAACTCCCATGTGTTGTTTCTTTCGATTGCCTCTAACTCTTCGACCATAGCTAACTTCCATTTGTTACTCTTTAAAGCTTCACTATAGTTGATTGGTTCAGCACCTGCAAGTAAAGGAAAATAAACTAATTCTCCATCTGGTGTTACTTCATCATCACCAGTTACTTTATAGTCCTGAAGTCTTGTTAGAGGAACTCTAGTTCGCTGAGGTCTATGGCTTGTGCTAGCCACACCTTCTTCGACTTCGACTAGATTCTCAAGAATGTTAGCAATTTCTTCGTCTTCGACTGGAATATTAGCAATTTCTTCGACTTCGACTTCATCAATTTCTTTGTCGAAACCATAACTCATTAATGGCTTGTTAATTGCATCATTAGAATTCCAATCCCAGACAGAATTTTCATCAATTACGATGTCTCTACTCAACACAATCTTCTCATTAACTGGATTGAATAGCCTGTATGCACCAGTTTTATGATATCCTACCAGAATCATAGGTTCACTCTTGTCATCATGCTTCCTTCTTCTTGCATCAGGAATATGCTTATAACACATAGATCCAAACACCTTCAAATGACTTATGGATGGTCGTTTTCCACTCCATACTTCTTCAGGAACCTCTTCTTCAAGATCTTGGTAGGACACCTGTTCAAAATATAAACTCCTGTCGAAACAGCTTCTCCCCATAAAGACTTTGGCAAATTCTTCTACTTTAGCATGAATCTTGCCATATCTAATATAGTTCTGCTTCTTCTTTCAGCAATGTCATTATGTTGAGACGTATAAGGAGTAGTTACCTCATGATCAACACCATATTCGACACAGAATTTCTAAAACATCTTCAAAGTGTATTCTCCACCTCCATCTGTTCCCAGAACTTTGATCATTTTCCCACTCTGGTTTTCGACAAGTATCTTAAATCTCTTAAAGATTTCGAATACTTCGTCCTTTCGTTTAATCACATAGATCCACAGCTTTCGACTGAACTCATCAACAAACGAAACAAAATATCTATTTCCACCAATGGTATGTTCTTCGAATGGACCACATACATCTGAATGTACCACTTCGAGAATGCAAGATGATCTCATTGGCATAGTCGAAACAAAAGAATTTTTGGATTGCTTTTAAACTAAACAACCTTCACAAAGTTTTTGAGGTATCTCAAGACTTTGAATTCCATAAACCATATCTTGAGTAATCAGTTGATTAAGTGATCAAAAATTCAAATGTCCAAACCTCAAATGCCACAACCAACTATCCTTGTGGTAAACAATAATTTTTAAAATTTGAACTTTTGTCGAACTGATCATAGTCTTAAATGTCCTGTTCTTTGACAACGGAGATTTTAAGACCAAATTATTCTTGGTGTCGAACAATTTCAAAGCTCCATCTTTCATAACAACTGAGAAACCTTTTTCGACCAGTTGTCAAACACTTAGAAAGTTGCACTTCATTCCAGGTACATAGAACACATCTTTATCATAGCTTTTCCTCCATTACTCATTTGAGAAACTATGTTGTCGGTACCTTCTGCCTGCAATGAACTATTATCAGCAAGTTTTACCTTTCTCTTCTTCGAATCGTCGTAGTCTGTCAGCCACTCCTTTCGACCAGTCATGTGATTCGAGCAACCTGAGTCGAGGAACCAGATCTTGGATTCGACATGGTTATCTGAAACTGCAACCATTACTACCATACCACCTTCAGAATCATCTGAATCTTGGCGTGCAAGGTTCGCTCCTTCGTCCTTACTTTTTATCGATCCATTGTCTTTTCGGTACCAACAATTTTTGGCTATGTGGCCCAACTTTTCACAATTATAACAATGTACACCCTTTTTATCTTCTTTGTCCTTTCGATAATTTCCTCCTCCCCTTTTTTGAGGATTCAGAATTTCTATCTTCGACCTTATTCTTGTGGTAATTCGACCAAGGCTTCTTGCCTTGAGACTTGTCGAACTTACCTTTGAATTTGTTGGAGCCACCGTTCTTTTTCCATGACTGAGCTTGTAGAGCCTGTGTCGAGTCTTTAACTCATTTCCTTTCGATAATCCTCGTCTTATGTGCCTCCAACGAACCAACCAAATCTTCCACTTTAGTGGTTTCAAGCTTGTTGAATTCTTGAATAGGTACGATAATGTGATCAAAGTGAGAGGTCAATGTTCTCATTACCTTCTCAACTATCATCTTATCAGTTATGGTTTCACCACAACCCTTCATGAGGTGGACGAGTTTCTGAACCTTTGACACATATGCTGCAACTTTTTCATCTTCTCCCATCGATAATAATTCATATTGTCGATGCAAGCTTTGCAACTTGACAACCTTAACTTTCTCACCTCCTTCATAATAATTCACCAGAATATCCCATGCCTCCTTCTCCGTTTCAGCATGAGAGATTCTGTCGAAAATAGCAGCATCAATAGCCGTTTGAATGCAATAAGCAGTCTTGCAATCTTTCTTCTTAAATTCGTTGTGGGCTTTTTTTTGTGCTTTGTTTGCACCTGCAACCAATGTAACACCCCTTCTAATTACCCGCGTTTTATAAAAATAATAATTAGAGTTTTATCCACAATTAAGAGGCATCACAATTTTAAATAATTCAAATTGACCAAACAGTTGTCATGCTTTCACTGAAGAATAAATCATGAAATAAATCATAGTTAAGGTTATGTTTAACAGCGGAAATGAAACATAACAAAATCCCGAATACATCATTCAATAGTTATTCCATGATATTTAATCAAGACATAATTCAAAACTATTAAAAATATCCATTTAAGGATTCAAACAACCGTTTCCCCAGTGTTACATCTACTAGAGCACGACACTGACACGCGGACTAATTAACTGACTCGACTCTAGAGCTATCCTCACCAACTCCAAACAGCTAATCACTTCGGATCTGAAATTGTTAAAGTAAGGGTGAGATTTCAATTCAATATAACATGCATTATACGTTTTTAAAGTACAACAGAATAAACGGATACATTAATCCATTAACCAAACACAAATCATCATCCATTCACAAAGCAGTTCACACAATGAACATGTATATAACAAACAATGGAAATTGCAACACTGGAATCCATCCTAGCATGTTACAATCCCATATGAAATGCAGACTCTATGCATGTGGTACCAAAACGTGAACCGAGTTCACCCACTGCTCCGTTTACATGTGGAAAGACAGTGTAAATCCATGATTCGCCCATAGTCACTGGGTCAAGAATCCAGCCTCACTACCTCAATCTCCGGGTAAGTATATTGGCTCAGCCAGTTCACTTCCGCACAATGGGAATGAACCATAAACAACAAATGCGTATGCATGCATCATAAAAGCATGCAACATTAATTCTCAGATCATGATATCAATATATATATCACATAATGCCAATTTACCAATGTATCACATTCAATCATAATGAATATCAAGATACAGCATCGTAAACATTAATATCTCATCCGGTAACTCAGACCATTCGTAAAAGTTCCCCATTATCCTTAACTACTCACTCTTTTCAAAAATCGGGAGCTCAACTATTTTTAAAATAATTTTAGCAAAATAATATTTTTCTCTTTTCAAAAGGTAGTATTTGAAATTTAAGAAATAATGCCGAAAACGGCACTCGAATCGGAGTTACGGTTTAGAAAATATGAATTTTTGAAGTTTTAGAAGTTTTAGAAAAATACACACGGAACCCGGTTCCTACCTATACAGGAACCGGTTCCTGAAAGTTGAAAAATCTCGCTCCCTGGTTTTTGTATGGGAACCCGGTTCCGGCGAGAGGAACCGGTTCTGATGTAAAACTCGCTTTGAAAAATAACCTGGGAACTCGGTTCCTTCCCACGGAACCGGTTCCCGACCTATTGACATTTTCGCTACTTTTGACAGCATTTTGAATCCTTTATCATTTCCACACTTTCCAATACGAATTGTGACATTAGGAACACCAAATCATGATCATTTCGCACCATTTTAACATCAAACAACATGGTTTACTCATCACTATTAGTTATTTGGTATACTAATGATCCTAATTCCATACACCGACACAAAATAGGGTTTCATTCTATAAACCTATAATCAATTTCCTAACATACCCGATTACCCGGTCGATTCCCAAAACCCATAAGGCATATTAACCGAAAGAAATCACCCCTTACCTCGCGATGATTCTTGATTTCTTCGGCGTCGGCTTTTCCTCTCTTTTCTTCTCTTCTCCAATTCTACGTATAATGACTTTTCTCCAAAAAAAGACCTATTTTTCTTTCTTCTCCTTTTTATATTCCTTTTAACATTCCTTTATTTATTCCAATAAAATAAAATAAATGGTAATTAGTAAGAGTAGAGTAGTTTACTCCTCACACCCCTAATTACACCTCACACCTCCATCTCTTCTTTTCTTTAATTAATCTCATTAATTCCGAAAATATCAATAATCAATCCTTTAATTAATTAAATAATTAAATTCCTATTTATTAAATTTCTGAATTAAATCGGGGTGTCACAACCAACACAGGATCGCCATCAGTAACCACTTCTAGGATTTCATGGAAGCCAAACAAGGATTGCATCTATTTTTTCCATTGAATCCAATTCTTGCTGTCAAGCATTGGAAGAGAATTTGGAATGCCCTTATCACTAGCCATCTTGGCAGCAGTTGATTCACTTGCCCTGGAAACACGATCTCTGACGTGAAATTCTTGAAAACTCGATCAAGAACAATAACCGGAAGCTCTGGATACCAATTTGTTGTGTGTAGTGAGGACAGAAAGAGAGAATAATAAAGGAAATAAGGATTTGTATTATTGAATTTTACAAATAATTATACAGACTAGGACTATTTATATACAATCCTAAATGGGCTTGGGTCTACACAACTTGGATTATATTTAAATATTAAATCAAATCTAATCTAATATTTTTAAGAAATCTAATTTAATATTTCAACAAAAATACGCCAAAAGGTTGAGTAATCACAATTCATTATAAAAGACAAAAGGTTGAGTAATCTCAATTCATTATAAAAGACATAAAGAAAATATTATTAATTATAAACAACATCATTATATAACAACACATATCATTTATCTATTACTTCTTCCTTCTTCTTGTTCAACAAATTTTAGTTTTATATAAATTTGTCATAATTTTAATTTAATTAATAAATCCTAAAGATATAAAAACTTTGACTTTATTTATCAATAAATTTACCATCATTTTATTTCATTATTAAATCTAAAAAAACATTCATCTAGTTCTCAATATTTTGTCGTTTTAAATTCTATAAATATGATGAATTGATTATTAGTAGAAGTACTAAGCTTGGGAGAAGATTGAATTTTGAGAGAATACAAAACATAAGTTAATACAATTTTCTTAAATATTTTTCTTTCATAGTAGTTAGTGAAGAAATAAGTTTGTCTTAATTATGAAACGTTTTTTAAATAATAACAATATAATAGTAATAAATAGTTAAATTATACTAAAAAATAAAGAAAGTAGTAGTTTGGTATGCATCACTCCAGTGTAAGAGTAGTGATGCAGGCATTATAAGTTCACAACTGAACAAATTAATAATTGAGTGGAAAGCAGACAAAATCAAGGTGTGCAAAAATAAAAAATAATAGAGAAATGAGTAGAAATTTTCCAAATCCAGGGAGTTTAAGTTGCACCCCTCATGTATAGCTGGCTCCGCCGTCCACCCCTGTGTAAAATAAAATGAAATTACATTAATACGCGCGTGCATAAAATAAAAATAAAGTTACATATACTCACCCACTACTTTAACATTTCGAGAGTACATTTTGTTTCTGCATTTTATTCTAATATGTCTTCTTCCCTTCAAAGTGAATATACCATTTGAAAAGAGTTAATATTTATATTTAAATTTATTATTTATATAATAACTTGTCTTTTTTCAGTGACAAGTTATCTACTTATCAAAAAGTGGGAATCTTTGACTAAAAAAACTAGGAATTCTTGTGCGTTTATTTTCATTATTTATTTATTTATTTATTTATTTTTGTTCGATTTCATTTTCATTATTTATAGAAATGGAATTGCATGGTTCATTCCACGACCTTCCTTAAAATTTGACAATGAATTCAAGGTCGGATCCTATGCGCCCTCTTTTATCCAAAAATGACGAGAATTTCATCAAACACGACTGTCGAAGTACCCGTATGTTACATGCAAGACATCTTTTTATTAAAGAAATTGATAAAATACGCCAAAAGCTCTATCTTCAATACTTCTACCAGCTACTCTTGAGCATCTACGCATTATCCATGTGGTGGCAACATTCAAATAAAAGGTTGAGTAATCACAATTCATTATGAAAGATATAAGGAAAATATTAGTAATTATAAATAACATCATTATATAACAACACATATCATTTATCTATTACTTCTTCCTTCTTCTTGTTCAACAAATTTTAGTTTTTTTTTTTTTAATTTGTCATAATTTTAATTTAATTAAAAAATCCTAAAGACATAAAACTTTGACTTGACTTATCAATAAATTTACCATCATTTTATTTCATTATTAAATCTAAAAAAACATTCATCCAGTTCTCAATATTTTGTTGTTTTAAATTATATAAATATGATGAATTGATTATTGGTCGAAGTACTAATATTGGGAGAAGATTGAATTTTGGGAGAATATAAAACATAAATTAATAAGGGATTGTTTAATATGGGCCAATGGGGGTTTTTTACACCCCTATGCGTTTCATACCAACAATCCTGCTCATAGTGGGTCAATTCAAAAAAGATGTCCTAAGATGGCTAGACCTTCTTAAGGACGAATTTTTGATTTGGCAAGTGACTCTGAAAATATTATCCAAAATCTTGAAATAGAGACTTTGTATGTCCTACGAGACAAAAGTCTCACTAGGTTTATGTAAAGGCTCAGCCTAAGGGAAACCCTTAGGTGTTCATTTCAAGATATCCTCAAGGTTAACTACCCCATGGTTAGAGTTTACCCCTTCTAATAGGTCTAGGTTTTTGGTTTTTTTTTCTATTTATTGGCATGTTATTGTTTCCATACTTATTTGTTTATTGTTATCATATTGTTTATGTTGTTAGGGGGATTTTATTGATAATTAAATTATCAAACCTTAGAAAGAAGGTTCGTCTATTTGCCAAGGGGATATATCATCTCTATGAGTTTTTGTGACGACTTTGCCTAGAGTCGGTGGAATTCCAAAAAAGGAATATATCTCAAGAGGTATCCTCTTGGGGGATAGGACTTTGGAATGAAACCTATGACTTTGTGTATAACCCTAAACCAAAATCTCATGGTGAGACCTTGTACGACCTTCAAGACGAAGGTTTTGGTCTACAACGAGGCTCTGCCTAAGGGAGGCCCTTGAGCCTTTACCCTTTGGTATCATCTTTGACACCCTTTAGGAAACCCCCTTTTGGAAGGATAAAATATTTGTAGCACAAAACTTGAAACCTACCAACTAAGGATACCTTTCATAAAACAAAACCACTATAATCCCTAAACTCGCAAGGGTTATCTTTCGTCCATTATTATCTTTAGCCTATAGAAGTTTTCCTTTCCATGTCATAACCCTTATCCTATAGGGATTCCTTTTTATGCGTCACGATCCATATCCTGTATGGATCCCCCTTTGTTTTCGTCATTATCCTTAGGACGTTTTCGCTAATGTACGCCATGTGGCCTATATCAGGCCATGGGGTTTCGTGACTATTGATTGGTCACCACGTGCTCTCTTCCATGCTATTTCATTAAGTCCAACCTTCATCTCAACTATCCATTTGTGAATCATAACTCCTAGCTTGTAGGTGTTCCATATTATATATATATCCTTAAAACCCGTGTAAGGTGTCCTAGGTTTACCTCTGTTTTAATCGCGCATTGTATTGCATTTCAATAAAAAAATTAGCATCCCTAAAACCAATAATCGTTTTGCATACACATGCATTGTCATACATCCTATACATATATTTACACATTTATATACCATTTTCACTTTCGCCCCACATCCGACTAGAAATTTTCCTGATACTCGCATATGAACTCAAAAAAAGCTATAGGGGAACTCAAGAGAAATAAGTCTTATTGGAGAGAGAAGGAAGCCCTTCACCATGACAACTAAGGGCCTATAAAATGCCTCAAATATAACTATCAATGGTTATTCTGCTACATCAAGAGAAAATTCCCTATCAACATAATAGGTATGCCCAATAAAAGACAGGGGTCACCCCCGTGCTTTGACAAATCCAAGAACTATGAAGCATCTCCTAAAGTCAAGTGGAATCAACAAAGAAACTCTGTCATAGGATCATTAGATTTTATCAGTTACATATTGTAATTTCTTTGCCACTAAATTGTATTTAGTGTAAACTTGTATATTTGGATCAGTAATTCAATAAAATGAGAGTGCATATTTCCGAAATCAATCCATTCGTTTCACTCTTCATTTACTATCACTTTCCATTAGTATCCGGGATTTTTCATTTTCACTTTTCCATTTCGCAACTTTAACAAACTTGGAGGGAGAATGATGTAAACTAAATAATTGAATCTTGGTAAATGTATGCTTTCAATGTAAGACCGAGCTGACGATGTAAGGAATTGTTTCAATTCCTAAACAGTGGAGAAATAAGGAGTTAATCCATAGTCAACCCCCTTGACCCAGAAGTTGGAGTTATTTCTATGTTCTAAAAACCCTTAATTTTTTAAACCAGCGGCAGGGTAGATTTCAATTAATTCAATTGTGCATTAAAATCTCAGGAGAATCAGTCTATCTAAGCAAAGGTTCAAGCATATCTTCTTCCTCAATACAACATTGCGGAATTAATCTAAGAAAATGTTCAAGCATATCATCTTCCATGTGCATATCAACAAAGATTGTGGAAGTAACCAATAAAGACAAAGCCCACGACATCTTCTTCCTCACTACCTCATTCAAGATTGAGGAAACAATGAAGACGAAGCTTACAATAATCAACATGATGGTCGCAAGTGTTCAAAATCGAAAAGCAAAAAGAAATTCGAAAAAAATATAAAGCCCGCTAAGTAAAAAAAAAACTTGACTTAGGCAAAAGCAAGGGCATCCCCGATGGACCGAATTCAAAAGAATCGGTCCATGCAAAAGTAAGGGATTGGAAACAAATAAATTGGAGAACAATCTTGTGACTGCCACTTCAAGAATCATCAAGGCTTCTCATCAATGCTTGGATATTATCAACGCTTGGATCTTATCAATGCTTTTCATTTGTGCTTGAACTTTATCTACGCTTCTCATCATCTACGCAACTACAAAATTTCTCTTGCAGATTGAACGCATCTATTGCATTAATTGAAATTAGGATTGGAGAATATCAAGGAGGTTAGGGTGGGATAAATAAATTTTGAGCCTTATATCCTTTGTTTCTTAAACCACGAACCATGGACACGATACAACCCTCAAAAGTCTTAATTGAAGCAAGGTTAACTATGAAATCATACTAAAGCGAAATTTATGTTAAACTGACTCGTACGTTTGTTGAAATTATTGCTAACCACTTCTCTTCTTCGAATCTGAAGGATGAAAAACACAAGAAAGGGGGGTTTGAATTGGGGTTTTGAAATTAAAATGATTTTGACACAGTTATTTTTATCCTGGTTCGTTTGAACTCAAACTACTTCAGTCCACTCGTCAAGGTGATTTGCCTCTCTCAATGAGGTCTTAATTCACTAATCAGAACTTGATTACAACTCACTAAGACAACTGTCTTAGTCTTCTCAAGATCAACCACAACTTGGTTTCTCAAGGAATTTCAACTTTACAATCAATTACAAAACTGTGTATTTTATGATGCTTCTAAAAAGCTATATCACAATTGTGATTTTTACACAATGTTTCAAGCACTTATGAACTAGAGATTATGAATGATTTCTTTAATATTTCTCTTTTTGGTTGTATGCACAGGAGTTCTTCTCTCTTCATGGATGGATATTTGTATAGGCATCAAGAGGATTAATCCGTTGGAGACATATAATCTATATATAGAATGATGATATTTGGAATTAAATGTTCTTTCCATAAAAACGAGATCCTGTTGGAAATCAGTCGTTGCTTAAAATCTTTATTTAATAAATAGCAACGTATCATAATAAAGCAACCAGAACATAGGTATCAGAGTTTGAGGAGCAGCATGGTGCTTTCAGAAGATTGACTTGAATCCTTGATGTCTTGATCGAAAGATGATGTAGCAGAGCTTTAAAGATTTTAGATCAGCGAACGAGGTTTTGATCAGAGTTTGGTGCTGCCTTTGGTGCTTTTAGAAGTTCATCAGAACTTCTCTTAGAGCGTGAATCTTCTAACAAATCCATTGTATCAGAACTTCTATATTGATTCACAATCTTCTGACATATATCCATTTCATCAGAACTTCTATATTGATTCACAATCTTCTGACATATATCCATTTCATCAGAACTTTTGTATTATTCAGATCATAAACTTCTTTGTATCAAAACTTCTATATATATTCAGATCAAAATTTTCTTCTACTATCAGAACCATAACTTGTTCTTATTTTCCTTTCCAGGTCAGAACTTCATCTGCATACTTTATTAAACAAGATTAGGAGACAACAATGTTTCATAAAAAATATTTATTTATCAGGGTCAGAACATAATTGTCATCAACAGTATTTGTTATCATCAAAACTTCTAAGGTAGGTGTAGAACCAAACTATGTTCTAACAATCTCCCCCTTTTTGATGATGACAACCTGAATTTAATATTAATATAAATCTAGAGACATTGTACTTCCCTGAAGAGTTCGTCCAGAGTATGATAAAGGTTCCAAGTTGATTTCCAGATTTGATATTTCCTGTTTTAAGCTTTAGACAGAAATGAAATCAAGGATGATATCAGAATGTTCGAGACTTAGTCTATCAGTAACTATGATGTTCAAAATATCTTACGTTATCCCCCTTTTTGTCATAAATCAAAAAGAAAAGAATATAAAAATAATAGGGCAAAATAGAAGATAATTGAAGGTTGAAAGCTATTTAAAGGTTGAAAAACAGAAGATAATTGTATGAAGGGAGCAAAACAGAGTACAGAAGGAAATGTGCAGAAAATGAAAGTTGAAAATGAAAGTTTGCTAAAGGAGAACAGAAGAAGAGAAAATTTGAAAAATAAAGGTTTTTCAAGAGAGAGAGAGGAGTGCAAATGATTTGAAAACTATGGTTTTGAAAGAAATTTGAAGGCTGAGTATATATAAAAAAAAAATCTTGAAAGCATGCAATTAATTTGTTTTAGTGTAAAGAAAAACAATGATGATTAAGAAACATAATGATTTCTGACAAGAGAGTTGGCGTGAAAATATATTGAACAGTTACCAATGTGACTAGCGTCCCAATGTAGCAACTCAAGTGTTTCACTCTATCAGAATTTGAACATGTGTTCATATTCTGAGAGTGGCTTTAACGATTAAGATTGACAGGTGTTGTTCTGGTGAACTGCATGCTTCTATCTCATCTTTAAGATCTTCTGATAGATTCTTATTTAGTTACCCTTCTCACTTATGAAGGACAATTGATCAGAAGTTCACATAAAATAGTATTCTAAGAGTTGAACATATAAAATTAAGTTTTTTCATTTTGGGGATAATTCCATACTGAGATGTTTTAGAATGAAATTGAACCTATCTTCAGCAAGGGGTTTTGTAAATATATCAGCCCATTGATGGTCTGTATCAATAAATTTTAAGGAAAGAATCCCCTCATGAATATAGTCCCTAATGAAATGATGTTTAATTTCTATGTGCTTAGCTCTAGAATGTAAAATAGGATTTTTAAATAAGCAAATAGCAGAAGTGTTATCACAAATGATAGGAATGTTACTCTCGAATATCTGAAAGTCCTCAAGCTGACTTTTCATCTAGAGCATCTGAGTACTGCATGTAGCTGCAGCTACATATTCTGCTTCTGCAGTTGATAGTGCAATAGTGGATTGTCTTTTGTTGGACCAAGATATCATATTTTCTCCCAGAAACTGGCAGCTTCCAGAAGTGATTTTCCTTTCTATTTTGTCTCCAGCAAAGTCAGCATCACAGTATCCTACAAGTTTGTATTCTCTGGATTTTCTATAACACAGACCAAGATTAGTAGTACCTTTCAAATACTTGAGAATTCGCTTAACAATAGTTAAATGAGTTTCTCTAGGATCTGATTGGAATCTAGCACATAGACAAACACTATATAAAATATCAGATCTTGAAGCAGTAATATATAAGAGAGAGCCAATCATACCTCTATAGATCTTCTGATCTATTTTCTTACTTACCTCTTCCTTCTCCAAGATACACGTGGAATGCATAGGGGTTTTAGCAGGTTTTCTATCTGACATGTCAAATTTCTTCAGAACTTCTTTAACATACTTACTCTGATGTATGTAAGTTGCTTCTGAGGTCTGATTTATTTGAATTCCTAGAAAGAATTTGAGTTTTCCCATGAGACTCATTTCAAACTCTGCCTGCATAGACATAGCAAATTATCTCCCAAGGGAGGATTTAGTAGAACCAAAAATTATGTCATCAACATAAATTTAACATATCAGAATATCATTTTTAAATGTCTTATAGAATAAGGTTGTGTCCACTTTCCCTCTGGTAAAATCTTTTTCTAACAGAAAATTACTTAGTCTTTCATACCAAGCTCTAAGAACTTGTTTAAGACCATATAAAGTTTTTTGAGCTTATAAACAAATTCTTGATGTTTTGAGTTTTCAAAGCCAGAGGGTTGATGGACATATACTTCTTCATCAATGTAACCGTTTAGAAATGCACTTTTTACATCCATCTGATAAAGTGTGATAATGTGATTAACAACTTATGAAATGAAAAGTCTGAGGGATTCTAACCTAGCGACTGGAGCAAAGGTTTATGTATAGTTTATCCCTTCTTGTTGACTATAACCTTGTGTTACCAGTCGAGTTTTGTTTCTGACTACTTCTCCTTGTTCACTGAGCTTGTTTCTGAAGACCCACTTGGTTCCAATGATGTTGAAACATTTTGGTTTGGGCACAAGATCCCATACGTCATTTCTGGTGAATTGATTTAGTTCTTCCTGCATTGCCATGATCCAATCATTAACTTGAAGAGCTTCATCTATAGAAGTTGGTCCAATCATAGACACACGACTTATGAGAGATTCTTCAGAATTTCTAAATGTAGATCTGGTTTTGATTGGATCATCTTTCTTTCCCAGAATCATTTCTTCAGGATGAGCTAAGCTGCTTTTGGATGGCTTTTTCTGGATGAGTTCTTCAGAAGTTCTGTCTTTGGTGGCTTCTTCAAAACTTCTGTCTTTGTCAGGACATTCTTCTGATCCTATAAATTGAACCTCTATATCTGCAAGAGAATCTTTTTGCTTTGACTTTTGAGGGCCAAGCTTATCATCAAATATGATATTAATAGATTCTTCTACAATACATGTTTCAATGTTATATACTCTGTAGCCTTTTGAGCGTTTAAAATATCCTAACATTCAACACTTTTGTGCCTTAGAATCAAATTTATTCAAATAATCTTTGGTATTCAGAATAAAACAAGTACATCCAAAAGGATGGAAATAAGAAATGTTGGGCTTTCTGTTCTTCCACAATTCATAAGGAGTCTTTTCCATAATAGGTCTTATAGAGATTCTATTTTGGATATAACAGGTTGTGTTCACTGCTTCTGCCCAAAAAAGTTGAGCAATGTTAGTCTCATTGACCATGGTTCTAGCCATTTCTTATAAAGTTCTGTTTTTACGTTCTACAACTCCATTTTGTTGTGGAGTTCTAGGACAAGAAAAATCATGAGAAATACCATTTTTATTGAAACTTTTTTCAAAGTCTTTGTTTTCAAATTCACCACCATGATCACTTCTGACTTTTACTATTCTAAACTCTTTTTCATTATGGACTATATTACAGAAGTTAGCAAACACAGAATGTGACTCATCCTTGTGTCTTACGAACTTTACCCATGTCCATTTACTATAGTCATCTAAGATCACCAACCCATACTTCTTGCCACTAATGGGTGCATTTTTCACTAGTCCGAACAGATCAATATGTAGAAGTTCTAATGGCCTAGAGGTATAAACAACATTTTTTTTATTTGAAAGGAGGTTTTGAAAATTTGCCTTTTTGACATGCTTCACACACAGCATCTGAGCTGAACTTCAAGTTAGGAAGTCCCCTGTCTAGATTGAGTTTGTTAATTTGAGATATTCTTCTCATACTAACATGTCCCAATTGCTTGTGTCAGGCCCATTGCTCATTGTTCACTAACATAAGACATTTAACATTCTGACTTTTAAGTTCAAAAAGTTTGAATTTATAAATGTTGTTTTTCCTTTTACCATTAAAGAGGATTGTTCCATCTTTCTGACTAACATCTTTACAAGACTTTTGATTAAAGATAATATCATAACCGTTATCACTTAATTGACTTATGGGTAACAGATTATGCATTAATCCATCTACTAACAAAACATTTGTAATAGAGAGTAAATATTTGTTACCTATAGTTCCAGAGCCAATGATTTTACCCTTTTGGTTACCTCTAAAACCTACGTAACCTCCAGCTTTAAGTTCCAACTTTGGAACATATTCTTTCTTCCTATCATGTGTCGAGAGCATCCAGAGTCCAGGTACCAAGACTGGTCTTTCAACTTTGTTGTCAAAGACATCTGCAACATTCACTATTTTGTCCTTACGTACCCATATCTTTTTGGTTCCTTTTTGGTTAGATTTTCTAAAGTTCTGTTTGAACTTAGGTTTACCATAAGATTTTGAACTTAGGTGACCATAAGTGAAGTGAGATTTCAGAGGTGTGTATTTAATGACCATCTGCTTCAGAATATGGTTTCTCATCTTTATGAGGCACATATCCTAAACCTTTTCTTATGTTTCTACTGACTTTATAGATCATTGAAGCCATTTTTCTTCAGCCTATGCTTTTAGCAAGAAACTCTTGAAAACCAATCTCATATTATTTCACAATATTATCAGTATTACTCAGAACTTCTGAGACAGATTTTTCTTGAGCTTTTTGTAGATTTTCTTTAAAAACAGAGTTTTCAAATTTTAGTTCTGAAATGATTTCCTTAACATCAGAATTTTCTGTTTCAAGTTTCTTAGTATCTTCAGAATCAGATACAAGATTCTATTTCAGATTCTTGTATTTGATTTGAAACTTCTGATAGTTTTCAAGTATTTCATATAAGCTTTATGCTAATTCAACTTTAGAAAAGTTAACAACAAAGTTTGGAAATACCTCTTCAGTATCAGAATCATATCCAGAGGTATTTGAGGTGTCAGTTATGCTGGCCATTAAAGCTATGTTGTCTCTTTCATCTTCTGAGTCTGACGAAGCTTAAGAAGAATCTGAATCATCCCATGTTGCCATAAGACTTTTCTTCCTTTCTTTGTCAAACCTCTTATTTGGCTTCTCTTTCTGAAGTTTAGGACAATCACTTTTATAGTGACCAGGTTCCTTACATTCGTAGCAGACAACTTCTTTGCTTCTTGACTTTTTGTTTCAAGAGGATGAATCAGAGAAGTTGCTAGATCTTCTGAGATTTTTGAACTTCCTCTGTCTATTCTTCCAGAGTTGTTGAACTCTTCTAGAGAGCATAGATAGATCATCTTCTTCTTCTGATGATCGTCCAGAGTTTTCTTCTTCTGCCTGAAAAGATTTAGAGTCATATTTTTTGTTAGATTTAAGAGCTATAGACTTACCTTTCTTCTGGGGCTCATCTTCTTCTAATTCTATCTCGTGACTTCTTAATAAGCTGATGAGTTCTTCCAGAGAGATTTTGTTGAGATCTTTTGCAAGCTTGAGAGTTGTCACCATAGGTCTCCATTTCTTGGGAAGGCTTCTGATGACTTTCTTTACATGATCAGCAATAGAGTATCCTTTATCCAGAACTTTTAAACTAGCTACGAGAATTTGAAACGTTGAGAACATTGCTTCAATAGTTTCATCTTCTTCCATTTTGAATGCTTCGTACTTTTGAATGAGAGAAAGGGCTTCTGTTTCTTTGACCTGTGTGTTGCCTTCATGTGTCATTCTTAAGGAATTAAAGATGTTCTTAGCTGAGTCTCTATTTGTGATCTTCTCATACTCTGTGTATGAGATAACACTTAGAAGGATGGTTCTGGATTTGTGGTGATTTTTGAATTCCTTCTTCTGCTGATCTGACATTTTCTTCCTTTCAATCTTCTGACCACTTGCGTCAACAGGATGAGTATAGCCATCTGTTACCATGTCCCAGGGTCACCGTCATGAGCCAGAAAGAAACTTTCAATTATGTCCTTCCAGTAATCAAAGTTTTCTCCATCAAACATTGGGGGTCTTCCGCTGATTCTGTCTTTGTCATCATAGTGATCATAGTTATTCTGAACATATTCTGCCATAGTGTTTTTCAAGCTGGATCTTTTATCTGACATGGTTAAGTGTTAGAACCCAGAACCAGGCGCTCTGATTCCAATTGAAGGATGAAAAACACAAGAAAGAGGGGGTTTGAAATTAAAATGATTTTGACACAGTTATTTTTATCTTGGTTCGTTTGAACTCAAACTACTCCAGTCCATACGTCATGGTGATTTTCCTCTCTCAACGAGGTCTTAATTCACTAATCAAAACTTGATTACAACTCACTAAGACAAATGTATTAGTCTTCTCAAGATCAACCACAACTTGTTTTCTCAAGGAATTTCAACTTTACAATCAATTACAAAACTGTGTATTTTATGATGCTTCTAAAAAGCTATATCACAACTGTGATTTTTACACAATGTTTCAAGCACTTATGAAATAGAGATTATGAATGATTTCTTTAAGATTTCTGTTTTTGGTTGTACGCACATGAGTTCTTCTCTCTTCATGGATGGATATTTATATAGGCGTCAAGAGGATTAATCCGTTGGAGACATATAATCTATATATGGAATGATGATATTTGGACTTAATTGTTCTTTCTATAAAATGTGATCCTGTCGGAAATCAGCCGTTGCTTCAAATCTTTATTTGATAAATAGCAAAGTATCAGAACAAAGAAACCAGAACATAGTTATCAGAGTTTGAGGAGCAACATAGTGCTTTCAGAAGATTGACTTTAATCCTTGATGTCTTGATCAGAAGATGATGTAGCAGAGCTTTAAAGATTTTAGATCAGCGGACAAGGTTTTGATCAGAGTTTGGTGCAGCCTTTGGTGCTTTTAGAAGTTCATTAGAACTTCTCTTAGAGCGTGAATATTCTAACAAATCCATTGTATCAGAACTTCTGTATTGATTCACAATCTTCTGACATATATCCATTTCATCAGAACTTCTGTATTGATTCACAATCTTCTAACATATATCCATTTCATCAAAACTTATATATAGATCAGATCAGAAACTTCTTTGTATCAGAACTTCTGTATATATTCAGATCAAAATTTTCTTCTACTATCAGAACCATGACTTGTTCTTATTTTCCTTTCCAGGTCAGAACTTCATTTGCATACTTTATTAAACAAGATTAGGAGACAACAATGTTTCATACAAAATATTTATTTATCAGGGTCAGAACTTAATTGTCATCAACATTATTTGTTATCATCAAAACTTCTAAGGTAGGTGTAGAACAAAACTATGCTCTAGCAGAATCTTCATCTCTAATCATCCATTTCTATTCCATAACAAAACTTCGATTTCAAAACTTGTATATGCATCAAACAAAATTACTTTTCAAAATATACAATTTCATCTGCGAATCAGTACTTAACATCAAAGAGATCTCAAAATTGGTTTAATCAAAAGCGATCCATTTCAGGAAGCGAGAGTGTCTAAAGAAGAACCATATAATCATAAGCAAGACTATTGATCGTAGGGGTATATCACATGAAGATCCTATTGACTAGGGTAAATCGTTCTAAGATACAGTTAACTTGGGTCACAATTCAAAGCGTCGTTCAATCAAGAGCATAAATTTCGAAGTTTCAAATTCTTGGGGAATTCCTTTCTCAGGGCCTTGGTAATCAAGGGGAAACCTTTCAATACTCAAACATTAGGGCAATGCATATCAAGTTCATAGTACTGCATGTTGGATCCAAGTTCTCCTTAAAGAAACTTCAAGTACAAACTTCTCAAGATTCGAATACATTCATATTGAATTTATATCATGGAGATTAAGAATACCTCCTCCAAATCCTGGAGATTGGGGCATATCTTTCAAAATTCGAATATTGGGGTAGACCACTGCAAGGCTCGATCAATAGCAGACTGATTCAAAAATCATTTCATCAAACACAAATATCACCAAGAGTCCCTTAACAAGGGGCATAGTTCAAGATAGTGTTAAACTACATATGAGATCATATCAAGGAGAATCTCTATGAATCAACAAGTTAGGGAAAGAACTTCCACGAAGGGGAAAGTTCTCTGCGTACTTTCACAATCACCAACGGATCCTTCTCCTACACCATCAATCTTCAAGTTCAAATCGAGTATCGGGAAATCATGTTAGCATAACATCCTACCATCTTGTGATAAGAAACCTTGTTACATAGGCAACCTCTCTAGTCTCTACATCTTAACCATCTGCAATCTTTCACAAGGACATCTTCGATCTAGAATCGAACTATACCTATTAATTCATCCGTCTGACAAATTATGACAGCATGGATTATAGCTCAATCATTCACATGCATTTCAAAATTTCAACATCCATCGATACATATCTAAGTCACACATTACATGTATTGGTCAATCATTACATACTATACATTAACACTTGCATCTACATGCACAAATTAAATGACAAGTACAAAGACAATTCAATATCAACAAACAAAGGGTATTGGGGAGATAGGAGATTCAAAGACCCAATGGTCTAAAAGGAGATGAAATTCCAGAATTTCATTCATAACATTACCCGCATATACGAAATCATAAGAAATATCATTTATCAATTGTCGTAAGCATTATCCAAGCATGTCTAAGCATATTCATTGGTTAATCTAACAATTTTCATACTATCAAAGTCTCGGTTGAGAACAGACACAATCGACACCATCATCGAACTCTATTTTTAAACCTATGTTATTTATCCCCTAGGTAGAGATAAATGTAAAATTCTACAATATAGCCTACTATATTAGTCTCCAAGCTTTAGCAGATATTTACAGATATATTTAACATTTTTTAGTTAATCCCTTGGCGTAAACAAAGTTGATACCCACACCGTCTATTACTTAGGTTGTAGTAGACCTGCAAAACCATAGTCGTTCACGTTATTCCATAGCAGTGATACATTATAGTCTCCAATCTTATCCGATTAGTCCCTTGGCAATGATAAGATCAACCTCGCATTATCCATCCCCTAGGAAGTGATAGATAAAGCAAAATCTGCGATGCGACTTGCTTTATTTGTCTCCAAGCATTAGCAAGTCAATTCTCCAAACATTCTCCAATAGGATGTCATCGACAAAAGATGTGAGAAACCTCACACACTCAATATCCAAGATCCAAGATCAACACTATCCATTTGTTAATATAGCCACCTCGGTTGAGAACAGACACAATCGTCAAAGGTACCGCTATCAAAATTTCACTAGGCAGCTTACCTATGATTTGTTCAAGGGCTAGTCATCACCAGCCTCCGGGCATTACACTTGCAATTATCAAATTCAAACTTTTCAAGTTCAAACCTTTCAAAAATTTAACTTCATTTGGTTATCAAGCCTTGGTCGAGAACAGACACAACTGGCATTCATCAGCGAAACTTCAGTTTCAATCTTCGAACCTTAAAGCATATTCAAGAAGTACCTTAGTTGAGAACATACATGACTTGTATATCTAGGATTTATATCTTTTGTTTAATTATCTAAGATTTGGTTATCAAGTTCATAGTTTCAAAACTCTAACCTGTAGTATTTATCCCCTAGGTTGTGATAATTATATGAATCTGCAATTTTTCTATCCCCTAAGTTGTGATACATACACAAATCTGCATTACAGTTCGTTGTGTCAGTCTCGAAGCAACAACGAACGATTTAACCCATATCATTTACTCCCTAGGTTGTAGTCGATGGACGGAATCTACGATGTGACTTAGTGCGTCAGTCTCTTAGCAGCAATAGGTCAAAATTTGTATTATTTATCCCCTAGGTTGTGATAGTTATACGAATTTGCGATTTTTCTATCCCCCATGTTGTGATAGATACACAAATCTGCAGTATAGTTCATTGTGTCAGTCTCGAAGCAACAACAAACGATGTAACCCATATCATTTACTCCCTAGGTTATAGTCGATGTATGGAATCTACAATGTGGCTTAGCGCGTCAGTCTCTTAGCAGTAATAGGTCGTTCATTCCAAATTCGTGATGTATACCCCCTAGGTTGTGGTAAACATCCGAATGAGCAATATAGTTCAGTGTGTCAGTCTCTAAGCAGCAATGAATTACCAAGTCAACGTATTTATCCTCTAGGTCGTGATAAACACAATGGCAAAATCTTACTTTGTTAGTCTCTATGCGTTAGTAAGATATTTTTTAACCCGTATCATTTACTCCCTAGGTTGTATTTGATGTACGGAATCTACGATGTGACTTAGCACGTCAGTCTCTTAGCATCAATAAGTCAAAATTCGTATTATCTATCCCCTAGGTTGTGATAGTTATACGAATCTGCGATTTTTCTATCCCCTAGATTGCGATAGATACACAGATCTGTAGTACAATTTGTTGTGTCAGTCTCGAAGCAACATCGAACGATTTAACCCGTATCATCTACTCCCTAGGCTGTAGTAGACATACGAAAAATGCGATATAACTCATTGCGTTAGTCTCGAAGCAGCAATAGGTTATTTGACTCTCTGCAATATAATTCATTGTGTTAATCTTCATGCAACAATGGATTATCAAACTCTGTTATTCACCCCCTAGGTTGTGATGTATATATAAAATCTACGTTGTAAACTTGCTATGTTAGTCTCGAAACGTTAGTGAGTCAAATTTTCAAACTGGTATTGTTTACTGTATAGCTGCGATATGGCTTGTTGCATCAGTCTCAACGCATCAATAAGTTATCAATCTTTCAACTTGTGTTATTTACCTCTTAGATTATGGTTAAATACACAAAATCTACGATCTCCTTTCTAGGTATTGACGAGTTATTCGTGTCGTCATATCTAGGTCAATTTCACTTTTTCTTTATTCAAACTCTGGTAGGATGATACATCGTCATCTTCGCCTATTTTTCTGTACTTTTGGGAATGTTGTATTGTGTATTCTTATAAAACTTTGGTCCAAATTTTGGGGTCTTCCATTATTTAATAACCCCCAGATTCGAATGTGCGAGACCTGCGTATTCTCGCATGCTTCAATCAAAGAGTAATTAAATAGGGGCAGCTATCATACCCCAAATTTTCCCGCCCTTTATTTCTATAGTAAAAAATATTTTCAAATATTGGTTTTTACAAAATTCCTTGGTTCAATTTTATTAACATTTTAACAATAATTTTTTTCGCTCATTTAAAAATCTATAATAATTTATTTCAAATTATTTGTATTTTTTAAATAGCAAATACATGCTCACCTTTCATATATTTTCAATTGCCTTTTACTCTTGAATGAAATGGCATAGCACAATTAGTAAGAAAGCGAGCTTGCAACCGTAAGGTCTTGGGATTGAATCTTACTTGGTGCAATTTGGATATTTTTCTATTCATTTGTTACTAACTATTTATATTTTAATTATTTTTAAAATCATAAAAATCATATTTTTTATTATTAAATTATTATTTTCGTATGTTTTTTAATTAATTAATTTTAAAAAATAGTTTTTTTCACTTTTTTAATTTTTAATTAGAAAATAATCAAAAATCCTAAAAAATAAATAATATATTTTCAAATCAATTTCTCTCCGTATCAAATCTTGCATTGAGTCACATTCCCTTCTAGATTCATAATCTTGTTCACCAAGACTTGAATAATATTTCAATCTCTAAAAATCTTGACAAAAATATGTTAATTTCATTTAATTCTTAACCTTTTTTTTTTATAAAAGCTCTTCAGTTTTACCATGTAAAGGCATCCACAAATTTCCAATTCTATATTTGGCTTTTACACTACGCACAAGTTTTCATAGTATTTTTACAATTTTTTTTTTTAATTTTTGGTTTTTTTTTGTTTTGGCCGATGATTTAATATGAGGCCACCCACCCATCTTTTATTTTCAATTTTATCTTCCTTTTAATTGTTATTTATGTATTTTTACCAAATGATGATTACTTGATGGTAAACTATTTTGTTTAAATTATATTTTCTTTTGTTGAGAGACAGTTTTTTCAAATTCACAATCATCCACAATCAACGATCAACAATTATCAACCAATTCTTGCAACCACAATCAATAATTCTTGGAGAAAAACCTTGTCATTGTCTACATCAGACAGTGACTAAAGACCATCAACAATCATTTTGAGAGTTATAGATCAATAATCTCTTGCAACCATCGTCAACAATTCTTGGGGAGAAATCATTCTTTTCAAACTTTTCACATTTATACTTTTTTTTGCCAGTGATTTGGTACGAGGCCACCCTCCCGTTTAATTTCTTGTTTATTTGTTTCATAAAAGCATATGATATGTAGTTGATAATTTCATCCGTATACTAACTATCATACACCATTTGTTTTCTATTAAGCTAAATTTTCAATTAAAGTACCTACCTTGTACATATAATTCAAACCTGCAAAATTGTTTTCATGTACAATAGATTCAATACAACATCTTTCTCTTTTTGTTATTTTAACACTTTGACAGGTAGTTGTTGAAAAATCAAAGAAGCAGTATGAGATGAAGCATGCAAGTTTATTTTTTAAGTTGTTTTAATTATTTTTTTTATAAGGAAAAACATGCCAAGTGTCTTTATATGAATGGTCAGAGGTATAGATTTTGAAAAGTCAATTATTTTTGTTACTAGTAGCATTTATACAAATGGCTGAGAAACAGACAGCTTATCTCACGTTGCACCCTAGTTTTCTCATTCCACACCATTTGTTTTCATTCTTAAATTTAGGTGTCATTATTACTAATAATTTTTCATTAAGTATTAATAAAAGAAAACTAACATGATTTAAACAAAAGAAATTGCCACTGTAACCTGTAGCCACGTTAAACGGTTTAGATTAGGTTTAATATTTTCTTTTCTTGTGGTTTAACTTTTTCCATTTAAGATTTAAATGTAACATAACTCTTTTTTATAATAATGCAAATATACAAAAAAAAAAGACTAAAAATACATTTAGTTCTTAGATTACTTTGTACGTAAACCAACCGTTTTCAAATATACAAAAAGAATACTAACTTGTTTTTATTTAGTTAACTTATTAATTTTGGTTTACTAAGGTTATTTAGTCATGATTTAAAAAAATGCCAAAAGGAATATACCTTAAATTGTTTAGATAGAAATTTATTGGTTTGTGCACATTCAAATACTATTTAGTCAAATTAGTTAATTCTATTTTTTTTAATGAGATCTAGATTTTTCATCCACCATGTCTTTAAATAAGCGATTGGTCGACTCATCGTCTATCAGTCAATTATTTAAAATTATATCAAAATTCACGCAACTCACTGAATATTCTATCAGCGAGCGACACGTGGCCAATGTATGGCCACATGATGAGGAGACTTTTTCATACTCCCTCGCTCCATGTCCTATCATACTTGACAATTTAAAATTAAAACAACTAACCAACAATCAAATATTTTCTACTAACATAACAAAAATCAAGACATTTTCATAAAAAAGGATTAAGGAGAATTTCTTTCAAAAATTAACTACAAAACGCATCTACGATCACTCAACTAACAACCCAGACAAGGTTCAAGGATAACTCAAAAGTATTTACACAATCCTATAAAAAAACTAACCAAACACATACGAACTACGAATTGAGACTCTGATTCCTCGTAAGAGGATATGTAGGCACGCGATTTAAAAACCAAGGCGAGTCCCCTAACTAATAATTAACATTTTTTTTTGTTTTTGTAAATAATAAATAAAATAAACTTGAGCATTAGATAGATGACAAAATTTAGTAAACATATCATACCCTAAAATTAGAGAAGGTTCCCCTTGAGTACAAGGGAAGTGAGGGGTGCCTAACACTTTCCCCTTGCTTAATTGGCTCCCGAACCCTTAACTTATTACAACGACTGCCTTATCCATAGAATTAGGATTTTCCCATTAGGTTCCCCGACCTTAGGACAAATAAATAATGGTGGCGACTTCATTAATCTTCCCAGATATTACATTCACCTAAAATAAAATGCATGCATGCATGTTAATCTAGTAGACCTAGTAATATAATTAAACCTTGCATGACACACCTAGTGAGGAGTGAACATCAAAGACAACAATTTCATTTCAATTTCTTTCTTCCGTTATTTCTCTTTCCATTCAATAAAAAATTCTTGTCGATTGATTTCAATCAATTTCAGTTATTCGCATACTTTTCTTGAACCATAACAAAAAAATTAATTTTTTTCGACGCATTAGCTCGGTACATTCGAAGTATATAGGTTGCCCACAATTAGGCTACGTTAGAATTTTTGGAAAAGATTCAAAAAAAACAATACCGCCTTGACACCTAAGTATTCCAAATCATGCGAGATCAGTTTGAGTACTTATGATATCGAAACCTTACGTTTTAGTTTTGGATAAACCCCTAGTAGTTTATACTAGCAGTCGACACCGTCTTATCCACAAACTATGTAGGGAGCCGATGAATATAAGTGATTGGTCCTAATTAAATTTTTAAACATCATGATATAATAGGGAATGCACTAATTAAGTTAGGTGATCCTCTCTAGGTCACTTAATCCAACAGTTGTAGAACCTACAAAAATTATGTAACAACAAGTTGTAAGCTTGTTCAGTGGTATCTGGTGCTGAACTTGGTAGGGAAAACTAAGGTTCGATCCCCCGAGACTTATAATCTGGGAAAGAAAAAGGGTTACCAACCTGTGTACCAGAACCCCGTGCATGAATGACCAGAATCATTAATCGGCTACTCTACTATGTGCGTGCGAAAGATAAAGGGTTTAATGTGATTGCACTAGAATGAAAGCGGTTGATTTCGAACGAAAAGAATTAGGTTGAGCTATGATAGCATGACTCAGACTGGTTTGCATAGGGTGGAAGATTTTGACCATGACCTATGGTTTCGTGTCATTTCTGTATCATTAGTGTCGGAGCCTAGTTCCATCTTTATAATGTAACGCCCCTCAACCATGTGCAATTCAAGTCGTGTCATGCAATTGTGTCAAAGACTTTGTGTTAAAACGATTTTTACTCTATTATTTGCTTGAGCACAAGCAAAGGTTCAAGTGTAGGTGAGTTTGATAACCCGAAAATGTATCGTATATTTGGATCAATTTACATGAATTTTATCCGCATTTTAATTAATTAAATTACTCTTTATTCGTATTATGCCGGTATTTTCTATGTTTTTAGGAATTTAATATTTACAAGGCATGTGCGATGAAAGTCAAGAAAAGTCGGGTAAATCGTACTTAAAATCCACAAAATAAGAGAAATTATGAAAATATGTGATGCATGCAAATGTGGGGGTGTATTACAAGTAAAAATGATTTGTAAAATAAAGAAACAAGAGGCACAAGGCCCAACCCAATGCGCGCACCCAGAAGTCCACAAGGGGTAACGACCATTATGCCCTTGCCATGCGTTCCCTAACAGTCGCGACAAAGCAGGAAGCGAAGGTTCCTCTCTAAGCAACGCGTGGCGACCGTCACGTCTTCTTCAACAGTCCATAGCAATCGCTACTGAGGAAAATACGGAGGCGAAGATCATCAACGTTCGCGCACCTTCAAGTCTATAAATAGGGCTGTCAGACCTCATTTTCCACACGCTTTCTTTTTCACTTACCCTGTCGTCACTCTGCTAATTTTTCTAGTGAATTTTATTTTAGTTTTTAGTTTCCTTTTTCTGATTAGTTTCAATTACCTTTCTTAGTTTGATTTTATTTTCTCGTAGCAATTTCCACATCGGGGATTGCTGCGAACTTTTGCTGATTCTAACCTTACGTTAGAATCGCGCTTTTATTTTCTTTCTTGCATTTATTTTTCGAAGCAATAAAGGCAAATCTCACCGACCTATGGGAGACACCTGAAGTTAGCCAAATATTCTGCAAATTTATTTTCAGGTTTAATTTAATTATTTTTATTTATTAATGCCAAAATTGTCTGAAATGCTTGGGTTATTTATTTTGTCTGATGTTATTTATTATCGTTGCGCTATTATTGAATTTTATAATATGCTAGGCTAAATTAGTTTATCGGTATGTAAGGTCATATAGCCGACGGGGTTTAACAATATCAATTGAGCAATTAGTTTTAAATGAATAATTTTCTAGTTTCAATTACCAATTTTAATAACCAACTGTTTTATTACGAGAGTAAAATACAAATAGAAGTTAGGATCAATAAAACGAGAGTTTGAGATAATAACTGGACAGTGGTAATTGTGCATTAACTTAAAATACAGCGAGAGAGATTTTAAGTTAGTTAGATATTATTTGTTTCCAAAAACTATTTTTAAACTTCAAATGATACAGTGAGAGCGCTCACTTAGGTTTAATTATAGGATCTGAATCAATAAACACGAGAGTGTGAGAAGAAGATTTTCAAACAAATATTTTCTACTGAAAGCTATTTTAATAATCTAATTGTGTCAATGAATTGCTAAATCCCTGAAGTCCGACAACTACATACTGATATTTCCCCTTGAATCTAAACTAGATTATAATAAGTTAGGTTCCCTAACCCCCAAATCAATTACATAATTATCCTTAGATTTACGTAGTAACCTAAGATAGCGATAGGTCGACATTTATTCCCTTGGGATTTGATAATCTTTAAAGCTACACGCGATAAGACTGTATACTTGCGGTCTAGATTCTTTAAGACACACAAAGTCACGATCAAGCATACGAAACGAAAAATATCAATATTCGGCTCGAAAATAGTGTGAATGGCTGAAACGCGTAGTTTCTTCCACAAATTGAGATGCTCTGAATATCATCATCGTATGATCAATGAATGATATGCATGCAATGAACCTATAGACTAAGTGTAAGGCAGTTATTTATTGAAAAATGAAGATGGCGAACTTTGGGGTACAATAAAGATCACCAAGCACTTTGTTTGTGTATATTTGCATATTATGATTGATGCTTGGCTAACCATAAGACATGTATATCATTTTATCTTTACATGTTATGTTGTAGGTGGATAATGCAAAAGTTTCTTCTTCTAGAAGTCTATAGGTTCATGTGTTTATTTCCATGCCTTCTCTCCCCAATTCTCAATGTCTTGGAGTGTTTGTTCTCATAATAGACTCCTCTTATCATTTACTATAGTCTCTCATCTTGAGTGTGTGCTCCATATGTAAGGAAGACCGTCAAAGTTCAAGAATTCTCTATGCCATAGCCATTTATCTTGAATTTAGGGTTTTGGGCTTGTGAGGACCATATCTTGGTGGTTGTGTGAAATTTGTGGATGATTACAAAGCCATTGGACTCTTAAAAGGACCGCTAGCATTTATCTTCTTTGGTTCAAGGATGTTATTTGAGGAAAATATGTTTTGAGGATCCACGATTGCAAACTCTCTAGATTGATACTTCATCTCTCTTATATGACTTCAAAGGATCATAAATTGGTCATTCCTTGTCTTCTTGGGCTCATTATTTCTCCAAAATGAACCTAAAGATGTATAATACAACTTAGTTCAATTGTTAATAATAGAAAATGCTTGGAAAATTGCTTGAGAAGTCAAAAGATTACAAGTCCTTGATGAATTTCTCAATTTGTGATCATCAACTTCAAGAGTTCATAACTTTATCATCATTTATCACCTTGGGGCCATTAGTTTTGCACAATAATCTTGAATATGTGAACTTTATCTCTTTTTGTGTTTCAAAGCTTGAAGATGTTTAAAAATTGCTTTAAGGAGTCAAAAGATAATAGGTCATTTCATGATTTTTCATCAACTTCACAAGGCCATAACTTTCTCAATTTTTGGAGTTTTTGGTTGGTTCTTTTTTCAAAATTCCATTTAAGAGGTCTTCTTCATGCCATATTTTTTTATGAAGAGAAAATTTTGAATGGAAGGCCATGTTTGGATTGAAAAGATTATAAGTTATTTTTGTGCCAAACTTAGAAATTTTTCTAAGTGTGAAAAATCAGAACGTTTTTGATGATTTCAAGTAAACATATCTTTTGATCCAAGATGCCAAATGACATTTCTACAAGCACATTGCAAATTTTGTAATCTTGGCTTTCCAAAGATTCCAAGATTGCATCATAAAGGTTCCTGAGTAATGAGAATCATGGTTGCAAAGAGAGCATCTTGAAACTGAAATTTTCATCGAAGACAGATTTTGTTTTTCACAGTGTGACTTCTAATGACCAAATTGATGTTCGTTTTTGACTTAAACATGATTAACAAAGTTGCAAAGCTTGATTAGAGGGTTGAAACACACGACTTGGCTGAGTTTTGGTCATGTGAAGTCACACATTTCATACCACACGAATTAGCTTGGTTTGCACAATTTCATCATAATTCCTTCTTATTTTCATCACCACTCACTTCTCTATAAATAGAGGATCATCCCTCACTCATTTCCTCAAGCTTTGAGAGCAAAAAAAAACCTTCCAAACTTCCTTTTCACCTCACATTTCTGCAACTACGATTTCTCTCTTAAAGCACTCCTAGTTCCAAATTGATCATTCATTCTTCTTCCTTGAACTTCACTGAAGCTAACAGAACGAGAATCGTGCCTTGAGGTTCCCTGAATCGTGCTATCCAAGTTCAGTTTTAGAGCTCTGACGTATTTTGTTTAGGTAGAATCCTCAATCATTTCGCTCCAAATAAATTTCTAGGGTGTAGCCTCTTTTTCTCTGAAGCTCATGCTTCTTATGGTTTGCATTTTCATTGAGAATTGAACTTGAATTTTTGATAATAGGTGCTCGTTATTTTCCTATTTTTTCTCAAATTACTCTTTGTACAAGTGAAATAAATTTTTCGCGAGGGTACCATTAGAATCGTCTTGAAGAGACAAATCTAATGGTACCGGTCTGAGGAATTTATTTTAAAGTTTGTGAAACTCCAATTTCTGAGAGGCTGGAGGTTGAAGACGATGACATGTCTGTCTTCAACCAATGACGTGAAGCCATGTAATTTTTTTAAATTTGGTCCAGTGTACTTGCCTTACCATATGCGCGTTTTCTGAGCCATTGAACCCGATTACTTAAGTGAGTCAGCATCGATCCAACGCGCCATATATCTTTTTTTTTTATTTTTTTAAAATCTTAATACGGTGTGAAAACTAAGGAGGTCCATATAAAGCACAACGCGTCTGGTCCTTTGGATCAACTTACTAACGCGTTTTGACTGTGATTTAATGGTACGTTTTATTTTGCTTTTATTTTATTTTCTGATTTTATATTTTAATTGTTTTAAACTTCAAAAAATCATAGAAAATTCATTTTTGGCTCAAAAATTATGAAATAATTCACAAAAATAGTTTCAAATATTATCTTTATTTTCAAATATTATCTTTATTTTCATAATTTTATCTTTATTCATAAAAATTCACAAAAATGTTTTCAAATATTATCTTTATTTTCATAATTTTATTTTCATATTTGATATTTTTTTTATGATTTTTCTCTTTCATTTGAGTTATTTAACTGTTTTAAAATAATTTTTGACATTTAAAAATTCTAAAAAAATTATGCAATGATCAAATAATCATTTGACAAATATTGGTAACCTCATTTTATTTTTATTTCTTATTGTATTATTTTTGCCAAATTTTGGTTTGTTTTACCTTTTTCTTTTTATTTTTTAAAATAGTTTTAGACTTTTAAAAATTCTGAAAATTTTTGTCAACACATGTTGACATTTGTTTGACCTTGGATAATTTTCTTGGAATTTTATTTTGATGCATGGATTCCATTATATATTTCATCAATAAAATTCAATTAAATAATCCATTATTCAGACTATTTTAATTATTATTTTATTAAAATAACTCCTTTCTGATTTTGGATTTATTTGGAGTCATGAATTTCCTCAACATCCATGGAACTTGGGTGTTGATAGGTCTTAAGACCAAATCCTCCAAGATGGTTAATTGATTTTGACGACGTTAGACCGAATGAATTCATCTGACACATGGATATTTTTGTAAAATACCCTCTCCCTCTTCATCTTATCCCATTCTTTTTCTTTTGTCCCGAATCGGAAATGATCAATTGGTGTCATAAACTTTATGTTTTGCAAAAGCCCCAAAAGATTGGTTGTGCTTTCATTTTGGTTCAACACTTGTGATATTTGTCGTGTGGTCGCTATGATTTTTTAATCAAGCTTCTGACAAGTCTTCACTAACTTTGTCCAACTAAAATTCTCAATCATCTTTGATCAAGTGAGAGTTCCAAAATGGATGATATACTTGACATAAAGTAATTGAAACTTGTCGTGTGGTTGTTATGATTTTAATCAAGCTTCTGGCAAGTCTTCATGCGTAAGTTTCAAGATAATCATCGAGCTAACAACTAATTACTAACAAGTAACTTTACTTTATGCTTTTACTTTATGTCTTTACTTTTCCGCCTTTAATTTTATGCTCTTTATTTTTTATGTACTTTTATTTTAGCATTTACATTTCATGTCATTTTTTCTTTGCTCACTTGAGCATTTTACTTTATTGTTATTTTGAATTTGCTAGAATTTTCTTTTGAAAATACCTAATAATCTAACTTAAACATTAAAAAACTTTTAATTGTTTGTTCTTGGACTTGGTTACTTTTCCCTATGCTCAGAGCTTAACCTTTGGACTTAAGATTAAGACCTCAACCTCAACTCGGAGTTTCTGTGATCTTGGTGTTATTTTGTTTGTGCTTGGGCTTTTATTTTTTCTATGTGCAAGTTATTCTATTTGTACTCGTTTACGAGTAAACTTCCTCAAAATATAGTTGTTATGCTGCCCGATTTTTTAAAGACATAATTTCACCCGAGGCATTGGTTTACCTAAAGCTTGGTATTTTTGTCCGACTATTTGCTTGTGTGATAATCCAAAGGAAGGAATGTTGTATTGGCTTTTTGATGTTAAGTACTAGTTTCCTACCCGGTTATGTCTTTCTTGACCCTCACCTTTTACTTTGTGTACATAGGTTAGCCTCTTCATCTCCTCCCATGTTCTTTAATTTTCAAAATCTTCCATCTTTTTGAAAAGATTCTTGTTTTCTAAACTCGAACCGCTTTCATAAAAAAACTAGGTCCGTGCATTTTCAAAACTTCTTTTTTTAATAAACTCTCAATCCATTTAATAATGCTTTGACTATTTTTCATAAGACTAAAAAATAAAATAACCTCACCCAAACGTTTTTATCCCTTTGTGGCTTTTCCTTATAAAAACCATTTTTTTTGAAAGATAAGACTCTTGTCAATTTTGTGAGGTGATGTGGACCGCTATACTTCTACGATATGTAGTGAAGCGGGACATTTTTTCTACTTGGTGTCGAGGATGCTTGTTGATGAAAATCTGAGCTTAAATTCTCCGCTTTGAGTTAACAAAACGTTTTTTTCTCATAATTGTGGGTAGTAGGCATGTTTGCCACTCGATATGACAATGATGTTTTATCTTTTTAAAATCAACCAACACACAATATTTTAGTCTTTTTTATCCGAACTACATGGATTTTGATTTCAATATTGCACATTGGTGGTATGTAGGCATGAAACTCATTGAAAGTTCTATCAAATCAAAAATTATAAAAAATACTTCTTTTCTCACCTCCACCATCCATTTTGTACATACTTCTTTTATAGCACACATATATAAATTTTCAAAGAGGTTCCTGCGGAGTACCGTAGATGCTTTGGGTGCCTAACACGTTCCCTTTGCATAACCAACCCCCGTACCTAGATCTCATTTTCTTTTAGGATTTTATTCAATCTTTTTCCTAGTCCTTTGGATAAAATAAAAGTGCGGTGGCGACTTCATTGTTATTTTTTTGAGTTGAGTCAATTCAATGACTTACACTCAAAGTTTTTGACACTACAATACCTCTTTGATCACTTTCTTACTTTAGCATCAGAGTGTCTTGCAAGTACACCCTCCTCCTCTCCATCAACCTCTGCTTGACAGATCCTCGTCTCTTTGGCTCATCTCAGATTCTGATCAATACACCAGATCATATATATATCCGTGCTTGAAAAAATAGGTCAGATCTAACTTTTTGACATGTCCCGCACTAAAGTATGGACAATCAAACCGAACTTGTTTTGTCATCTATAATTTTGAGAATAATTCATTTTGTCTGGTGTTTTGTCAATGTAATTTACATATATATTATATGGTCCGTGACAAGATACTATATAATATAGGCTCTCTATATGAAAGGTAAGTAGAGTGTGTCTATGTTCATATATTCTGAAAAGTCATATTGTTATTTTTTTTAAATTGTGTGATATGATTGATTGATGAGTTCTTATTAGATGACATTTATATTATCATTGCACTACCTGTAACCTTTAAACAAAACTGTAATTTTTAATCATTTAGAATCAATTAATGTTTTTTATAAACCAAAAAAACTACATGTAATTAAATATCATAATAAATTTGATGATATATATAATATTTCAAATGAATAGTTTGAAGATTGAGTGGAGGAGCCTTAAAGAGACGTATTTAGAACATTATATATATATATATATATATATATTGATACAATTTATTCAACTCCTTTATTTTGTTCCTCAAACAGTTCCATATTATTATAGAATTTCTAAAGTATAATCCCTGGACGTGGTGCATCAGCTAATTCCGGTGGTGGAGGTGGATACCCTCTCTGTCTCTCTATCAAACCCAGTCTTTCCATAATCTCTATCTCAGTATCTGTAAAATAAATCAATTAATCAATTATTTTTATAATAATTTAATAGTTAAAATTTCACTTCTTAAAAATAAAAACACAAATAATACAAACCTACCTGCATTAACTCTAGTAGAATGCAAGAAGAAAATAACACTGAAAATTAATGCAAGCCTGATGAGAAAACCACGAAGTGAGGAGAAAGAGATTATATGCATCTTCTAAACTTGAGTTAACTTAACAATATTTTTACTCAATATTCTAATTAGTTTATAAATTTATATCCTATATATAGATAGATTCTTTCAATTTTCAATGTCATTTTTTCTTTTTTTGACAATTTCCAAGTCGTTCTTTGTTATTTAAAATTTCTACAGTATGTCATTTTCATAGCGTGAACGTGAAGTTCCTGGCTTCTTCTAGCTAATTAGTTTGAATCACAAAAATCTCAATGACATTAGAGTGTATATGGTGTTTCATTTTTTCAACTTTTGAAATTCTAGATAACTTAAAAATTGAGTTTTCCACGAGTAAAAGACATAGTGCAAAGTTACAAGCACCGTTTAAAATTTACGTGAATTTTTAAGTTTGAATTTGTTAAGTTAATAATTTCAATATTGTTGGTTGAATTAGATTTTACTCATATCAAATTTTATTTTCTGTCAAAAAAAAATTATTTTAAAATTTTTGATACTTAAAATGTTAACGACAACGCATAGAAAGCATAGTGCAAAAATAATATTTGCATATTCATTCAATATATTCAACGTATCACAATATAACAAATGACACATTTATATATTAGGTGTTATCCATAACAATTGATTGCTATTGGAAATTGGAAGAAGGTGAATGAGTTTAGAGTTAATTTTTTTATGGATGACGTGACAATCAAATTTTATATATTTTGTTCACTCGTGGAAAGTTGGATTAATTGTGTGCCAAATAATTTGCAGACTAGTTGTCACATTATACAAAGGCAAGAAATGGTGTTTGAATTACAAAAATCTCAATGACATTCAAGTGTATATGGTGTTTCGTTTTTTTTCAATTTTTTGAAATTCTAGATAACTTAAAAATTGAGTTGTCCATTAGTAAAATTTAGTAAAATTGAGTTATTCATTTGTCTTAGTCTCGCAAAGTTACAAGCACCGTTTACAGTTTACTTGAAATTTTAAGTTTAAATTTGTTAACTTAATAATTATTAAGAAATCAAGATGAACATTGTAAAAAGTGAATTCTCATTAGAAGAAGAGTTTAGGATATATTTATACATGTAAGGTGATTTGCGCCATAAGAAATCTATTACATTATAGTGGAGCACTAAGTATGTAACTAACTTTTAACAACTCACTAACAGAACCTAACTAATTTCAAGTTAGTTAGTGATATGTAATTAGCTTGTCATCATTTTCCATGTTTTGCATGGTTCAATATCCCATACAAGTTGAAGGTTGATAGATGTTTATCAACTTGAACTTGACTACTAAAGCATGAAATGGTTAAGGATGAAGAGATTTGGTGAACAAACATGCACATTGATCTTTGGACTTGACAAGAAGTAACTTTAAAACTCATTGACTATGCTTCTCTCTAACAATGAGGCAATGGCAATCGATTTCCAAGTGTTTCATGCATTCAACAAATACGGGATTCGAGGCAATGTGAAGCGCACTTTGATTGTCACGGTAGATGAATGGTGTTTTGGTACATGTGATATGCAGGTCTTTCATGAGATATATGAGCCATCGTAGTACACATGTGGCAGCTCCAAGGGCTCTATACTCTAATTCAAATGAGGACCGAGAAACAATTAGTTGCTTCTTTATTCGCCATGAGATGAGGGATCGTCCAAGAAAGAAACATAGGCCAGATATAGACTTGTGGTGTCAATACAACCAACCCAGCCAACATCAGAGTAACCATGTAACTGTAATGATGAGTCTCTAGGAAAAATAATGCTTCGAGTTGGGCATATGATTTGAGTTACTTTAGAATTCTGCAAGCTGCTTTGAAGTTATTGAGTGTTGAAGAGGACATAAACTGACTCAATTGTTGTGTGCGGAATGTAATGTCTGGTCTTGTTGCATTGAGAGGTACAATAATCTCCTTATAAGTCTTCTATAAAAGGGAACATCGTGATAAGGAGTGCTTGAATCTTGGTGTAACTTTATAGTAGAATCAGATGGTGTTGTGACATGTTTAAAGTCAATGAATCTTGAATCTTCTAACAAGTCGAGGCAGTATTTTCTCTGGTAGAGAAGAATGACTGCTTTGAAATAAGCTATCATAATACCTAGAAAATACTTTAACTTTCCCAGGTCTTTGATCTTAAATGTGTTGTCCAAGGTTGTTTTTATCAGATGAAATTCATTAAGATCATTGCTTGTAAGAATCACATCATCAACATAGACCAATAATATTGTGATGGAAGAATGGTTGGCTTTCACAAAAAGGGAATGATCTGAAGTAGCTTGTTTATAATGATGCTCAGTGAGAAATGTTGTAAGCCTTTCATACCATCTTCTACTAGCTTGCTTAAGTCCATATAAGGATTTAACAAGCTTACAAACTTGGTTACGCTTGCTTATGGAAACTCCATGGGGGAATGATCATTTACACATTCTCTTTAATTTCTCCATGCAGAAATGCATTATTTACGTCGAGTTGATGTATATGCCATTGTTTGTATGAAGCCGGTGCAATGATGGTTCTCACACTAGTGATTTTGGCAAATGGTGAATAGGTATCAAAATAATCAAGATCCTTTATCTGATTATATCTCTTAGCTACTAGTCGTGCCTTAAATATGTCAATAGAACCATCAACAAGATATTTAATCTTGTAAACTCATCTGCTACCTATTAGTTTAACACCTGGTGGGAGATCAACAATCTTCCAAGTACCAGTCTTTTCAAGAGCTGAAAATTCAAACTGCATGGCTTGCTTCCAACCCTCATCTTTGGATGCCTCAATATATGTCTTAGGTTCAATGTTAGAAACTAATAACAATGCATAATAGGAGTGTGTAGGTGAGAGGTATTCATGTGAAAGAGAATTAGAAAAAGGATAAAGAATACCTTTGAAAGCTTGATCTGGTGTAGTCAATGATTACATATATAATCTTGTAGATGATAAGGATGATGTCTCACCCATGAAGAGGTTCTAGGTGTGGTTCATGGGCATCATTTTTTGGTGCTTGAAATGGTTATTCATGGGCACCAGTTTCTGGTGTAAGAGGCAAGTCATCAATAATGTGAGTAATTGATGGTGTATTTGTGCATGAGAGCTGGTATGGGGATGAAGGTGTAAGGTTGGTAGAAATGTCATTAGATGGTTCTATAGTAGGTTGGTTAATGAGAGTTTAAGGAGGTGGGTGATGGTGAGTTGAGTTTTCATCTGATTTAGATAGGAAGTAAGACCAAGAAGTGTTTAATGTTTGGTTTTTAGGTTGATAAGGTAAGATGTGTTCATGAAAGATAACATTTCAGGATACAGATATTTCATTTGTATAAAAGTCAAGTAATATGTATCCTTTCATACTAGGTTTGTAACCAAGGAATAAAGATTTTCTTGCTCTAGGATCTATCTTTGTTCTATGAGCTTGGAGTGTATAGGCATATCATAGAGATCCAAAGACTTTGAAGGTTTCAAGATCAGGTATTTTGTTGTGAATGATTTGATAAGGTGACTTGTTATGAAGAATTAGTGTTGAAACTCTATTGATGATAAATGTTACAAATAGAAGGGCATATGACCAATAGGTTTTTGGTAACTTTGACTGGTTTAAGATAGCTCTACCTATATTTAATATGTGTTGGTGTTTCCTTTCCACCAGACCATTTGTTGAGGATTTTCAACATAATGTGAGTGCAAGTTGCTTATAGATATATTTTGTATGATGTCAAAACTATAAGACTTTAGCATTTATGTATATTGGACAATATCTCTAAGTTGTTTTTCCATCCCTTACATTTAGAGATCCTAGGAATCATCTAAAACATGTTTAAAATTTGTCTCACTCACTTAAATCAGTTTTCTACAAAAAAAATGAACTGCGTATGCCGACGCATATAATTTTCAAACTGACACATGTCACTCAAAAATGAAGCTTGAAGCTATTGTTTTGTATAGGCCGACACATACAGTCTTCAGGCCGACACATATAGTAAATTCCAGTTCTATGTGTCGGCATCTACAACCTTTAGGCCGAGACATCAACCTCAATATTGAAGGTTGTAACTTTTGTTCCACATAGGCCGACATATAAGCCTTTTTTAGGCTAGCACATAATGTCATTTCCATCCTTATGTGCTGACACATCTGTAGTTTAGGCCGACACATACTGTTTGATTGAGTCAATTTTTCAACTTATTTTAATTTTGGAAATTACCTTTTTGCATACAATCTTCCACAACTATAAATACATCATTCATGCATCTTTCAAACTTGATGAAACTATAAGCACTTATCAACATTGCTCTTCACCTTCAACCTCTAACCTATGCATACACACTGATAAATTACACATAATCATCTTTTGTTGGGGGTGCCATCTAGGCGAGGTTTGATAACTGTTAATTAGGTTTTTGTGTAACCAAGAATATTGGATTGAGAATTGCGGGGGGTTTCATCAGGAAACATATAGGGTTTGTTCTCCAAGATCTTTGATAGATTTGGAGGTTTTATACAAGACTTTCACCATTATAAGCAAAAATATTTTCTTTTAGACTAATTAATGCTTGTATTACTATTATACTCTTAAATAAAATCAAAAGTATTCAATGTTAGTAGATGATTCATCAAATATCAATAAGGATAATATAGTAAATTTTATTTTGATTGAACATGAAACCAAAAATATTAATTACATTCAACTAACTTTCTTAATTGTTATGAAAATAATTATTTTGACTTATAAATGTGACCCAAGGGAGTAGGGGTGTTCAAAACCAAACCAACCTAATAGAAAACCGCAAATCAAACCAAACCAAACCGAAACCGCATTTGGTTCAGATTAGTTTGGGTCATTTTTTAACAAAACCGCATGGTTTGGTTTGGTTTGGTTTGTGGTTTGTATTTTTGCAAACCGAACCAAACCGAATCAAACCGCATTATGTTAGAACCTAAATTTTACTTAACACGCATCTAACCCAAACCTAAACCTATTATACATTAGCCTTATGGTTACGAACAATTTTCTCATCTTTACAATTATGATTTCAGTTTCAATCTTCTTAAATATCTCCTAACATTATCACTTCATCTTCACTAATTAGTTTTTGCCGCTTCTTCTCAAATCTCTACTTTCTTATATTATTTCCTTTTCACGTTCTTATTTTTTATGCAAATTTTCTCTCTTTCAATTTCATTTTATCGCACATCTTTATCTCTAATCTCTCCTCTCTTATGTTATTTCTTTTTCATCTTCATTATTTTCTCATTTCTTCTATTTTTTTTGTTTTATTTTAATATTTTTTATATTGTTTTATGCTATTATTTTATGTTTATTATTTCACTTTTGTCTAATATAACTTTTACATATTAAATGGAAAGGTATTGTCCAAATATGATTGAATTTTTTGTTATAATTTAGTAGTGTATCATGTATGAATGACCAAATACAAAGTTATTTATATATATATATATATATATATATATATATATATATATATATATATATATATATATATATATATATATATATATATACTCAACAAATTATTTGTAAAAAAACAAACTAATCGCATCGAACCAAACCGCATTGGTTTGGTTTAATTTGTTTTTTTTTTCTTCTAAAAATCAATCGAATCAAACTAAACCGCATGTCTTTTTCTCTCGAGGTTGGAATGATACCCAAAGCACTTTTGGATGAATATGATGTGATGGTTCATTATAAATAAGATAGACTCTTCCACACCCAAATGGCTACCATAGCAACTTCCATTGTCGTTTCTTTCTCAAAATCACCTTCTTCTCTGTTTCTCTCTAAATTCACTTCGCGCATTCACTCTGTTTCATTTCCCAAGCGTTATCATTCAACGACGAAGCTCATGTCTCACACTCTCGCACGTGCCACCAACCTTGGCCTCACAAACCCCGCCATCATCGAAACCCCTAAGGTCAATTTTCCGCACCCTCGTTACCCATTACATTATTCGTTAATATGTTGATTTTCTTGATATTGGGTGATCATTTTATGTTTAAAGTTTTGATTTTGAATGATTTTCTGTGAGTACTGAGAATGCCTTTTTTGTGTTTGTGAAAATTCCTGAAAGAAGATCTCTTTTTCTGCGACGGATATTGATGTGACGGAATGGAAAGGAGATATACTGGCTGTTGGTGTTACGGAGAAAGACCTGACAAGGGATTCGAAATCAAGATTTGAGAATCTGATCTTGAGCAAGATTGACTCTAAGTTGAATGGGCTGTTAGCTGAGGCCTCTTCTGAAGAGGATTTCTCTGGTAAAGTTGGTCAATCGACGGTTCTTAGAATTAACGGACTTGGATCAAAGAGGGTTGGTTTGATTGGTCTTGGACAGTCACCTTCCACTACTGCACTATTCAAGGGTTTTGGCGAGGCTGTTGTCGCGGCTGCTAAGTCTGCTCAGGCTAGCAATGTTGCCATTGTTCTTGCTTCTTCTGAAGGACTTTCTTCAGAATCGAATCTTAGTACTGCATTTGCAATTGCATCTGGTAATGATTTTTGTGATTTGTGATTGTTTAGTGTGTGTGTGTGTTTGTGAATGTTGGCTTGTGGTTTTTATAGTTACATTGCTTATTTTGTGCTAGGAGCTGTATTGGGATTATTTGAAGATCATAGATACAGGTCGGAATCAAAGAAATCCGCACTTAGATCCATTGAAATTATTGGTCTTGGAACTGGACCCGAATTGGAGAAAAAGCTCAAGTATGCTGAAGATGTTTCTTCTGGAATAATTTTTGGAAGGGAGCTTGTAAATTCTCCTGCTAATGTTCTCACTCCAGGTTCATATGTCACTTAAAATTGTATTTTGCAATTTGCATGTATAAATAAATGTATATATGTATATGTGCTTCTCTTAAACTTGATCTGTACTTGGTGATGTTTTTTTTCCAGGGGTGTTGGCAGAAGAAGCATCTAAGGTTGCTTCCACCTACAGTGACGTTTTCACCGCTAAAATATTGGATGCTGAACAATGTAAGGAGTTGAAAATGGGGTCCTATCTGGGTGTTGCCGCAGCCTCGGCAAATCCTCCTCATTTTATCCATCTTTGTTACAAACCTCCTAGTGGTCCTGTCAATGTCAAGCTGGCTTTGGTCGGAAAAGGTTTGACTTTTGACAGGTAATTCACTAAACCATGTTTTTTAAATATACAACAACTCTATTGGATAGTGGTCTATCTGAAATGGGATTTCCCCCCATGTATTATCCATGGTTTTGATTATAGTGCTTGAACATTAAGTTGTTATGAAATTTTATGTTTTTTCTAGTTGATAAAATTTTAATATGAGGTCCTAATTAGATTGTTTCAATGTACCCTTTCCACATGCATTGCTCATTTATTTGCCACAATGACATACTAATTATTCATGTAAATACATATGTTGTTTTAACTTTTTGAAGTTTTAGGAGTCCATGAATTTTTTCCCCTTCTCATTCACTTTTATTGTTTGATAACAACTTTTAGGTTGTTTTTTTCTGACTTTTTATATGTTATCTGCTTGTTGTTAGTGGGGGCTACAACATCAAGACTGGACCTGGCTGTTCAATTGAACTCATGAAATTTGATATGGGTGGTTCAGCTGCAGTTTTTGGCGCAGCAAAAGCCCTTGGTCAAATCAAACCTCTTGGAGTGGAGGTTAGTCATTGAACTGAAGTCACGACTTCCCTTTTTGTCTATATATTATCTTTGGTCCTTTGATTTTTTTCAATTTTATGTGAAGACTTTACTTACCTATTATTAGGTGATGTAGTATGGGATATCCTTAATCTTGGGTTTGCATAGATAAACCTGAGTGAGATTTCCTATATCATTTGATCTTTTTTCTAAATAGAGCAGTTGAGTATGAAGTTTCATTTTACAATTCTGGTGGCTACTTTCCTTTGAAATGATTTGTTTGAAATACATAGTGGATATATTGTGTTATGTTTTGAGGTGTAATATAAGTCTTGCATGTGCAGGTTCATTTTATAGTTGCAGCTTGTGAGAATATGATCAGTGGAACAGGTATGAGGCCCGGGGACATTCTCACGGCTTCAAATGGAAAGACTATTGAGGTGAGGGTTTACTAGGGTATTTGTGTTTTAACTTTTAATTGTACAATAAGCTTAACTTTTATAATAGTATGTGGTATTGATGCATAATATTTGATGGGTTCTTGTTTTTGTTTCAACCATTACATTGCAATCTTTCCAACTTGTTAAATATGTATATTGGATAGAAACAGTCTTTGATAGATCATTATGGTGTAATTTGATCCATGTAGCCGACTCCACTTAGTGGTATAAAGCCTGGTTGTTGTTGTCGTTGTTGTATCATAAGGTCCAATGGATTTGTCATTACCGCTTCTTTTTCGAATATTTTATTTAAACAATTGAATGACAAAGAAATGCATCAGTTATTTCCAGTTGAAGAAAGTTTCTTTATAGTCATTTATGATGATTTGGGATGTAACTCTTGATTATCATTTTCAGTGTATCAGTATTGAAAATACAAGTCTGTTGTAGTTATACCTGGTACTAATAAATATATGCATACAAATATTGAAGTTTATAGAAGTTTCGGCTTCTGTGAACTATCAACATTGTAATAGAACCTGTGTCGTATTTGACCTTGATTTTGTTGAGCATTAACATCTTATATGATTTACTAGGAATTTTACATTGGTTGAATTTTGTGTGTAGGTTAACAACACTGATGCTGAGGGAAGACTTACCCTAGCAGATGCTCTGGTTTATGCTTGTAACCAAGGCGTTGATAAGGTATGAAGCAAGGCATTTGCATCTTTCATTCTCTGTAGTATGAAAGCATCCCTATAAATCATAACATATATTGGTCTCCTTCCCAAAACATTTGCTTTACATTTAATGTTTCACTTAATAGATTTGGTAAATTTTTACAATTATGCTATGAAAGAGAAATGCCACATTCATATTTACATATTCTTCAGTTGAGTACACTCTGTGATTGGTTCATTCTTCAATATGTTGAAACATTTTATAGAAAGGGGTCAATTTACAACGCAACTAAATTAGCTTTTCAAAAAAATGAATTTGTCATAAAGAGGGTGTTTCCAGCATTTCTCCTTAATATCTACCATTCTCATTTCTTAAAAGAATCTAGTTCTGTCATTATGTACCAAGATTTGCTGAAATAGCACTGATTTTGGCCTTTTTTGATTATACAAACTTCTCATCTGTCTGTTTTCTAGTATCCATCTAGACAAGCTTAAACTTGTTTTTTAGGTGTATGGTTTGGTTTAGAATAGTGCTAACTGGAAGATAAACTCCTCTTCAGATTGTTGATTTGGCAACCTTAACAGGGGCATGCGTAGTTGCTCTTGGGCCCTCAATCGCAGGTAAAGATATAAAACTATTATGTTGTTTACAGATTACACCTTTTATTACCATATTCCCAAATTTGCTTGTAAAAATCAGAAAAAGGACAATATTTTTGTGGCACTTTAAAGCTCCTTAAATTTTAGCATTTTGGAGGTAGTAGAGCTAAACTTGGGGGAGATAAAACCGTCAAACAATGTCTAATTATTACTTCAAACTATTATTTTGAAGGTGTGTTTTCACCTAGTGATGAGCTGGTAAAAGAAGTTTTGGAAGCTTCAGAAGTGAGTGGAGAGAAATTTTGGAGGCTGCCATTAGAAGAAAGCTACTGGGAAACAATGAAATCAGGAGTGGCTGATATGTTGAACACTGGTGGGAGACCTGGTGGTTCTATTGCTGCTGCTCTTTTCCTGAAACAGGTATGTGCATAATAATGATTTAGATTATGTTAGCTCTTTGAATTTTTCTTCTCAAGATTATTGGACAGAGTTGCGTATCATGGGGCTGTAATAACATCTGAACAACATTCTGTCATTTTCTAGCTCCACATTTCTTCTAGTGATTGTGAAACTAAAACTTGAACTGTTGTAATCTGAAACAATTTTGGTGTTGCAGTTTGTTGATGAAAAGGTTCAATGGTTGCATATTGACATGGCTGGTCCTGTGTGGAATGACAAGAAGCGCACGGCGACAGGGTTTGGCGTTGCTACCCTGGTGGAATGGGTTTTGAAAAACTCCTCCTCTTAACTGCAAATTGAAATCTTCAAGTATGGTTGGAATAGTGGCGTATAAGATAACATAAAATCTAGTCATGTTTTTCCTGGGCTTGTTTGCTTGTATGAATAAGTTGTTTGATGGTGGATGGAAAAAGGTGGTAAGATGAGGTATATTCCAGTGTATTCAAACTTTTATACCAAAAAATAAAGACTGGATTTTCATGTTTTGCTGCTAGTAGTTCAGTGTAATTGTTTGGTTTATATTTTTCTGTCATCCTACGTAGCTTCTTGAGTCAAAAAGAAAACAAGAAGAATATCTTCTTTCGACTAATAAGAAATATAGCTTGTTTTCTTTTTCTTTTGGAGGGGACCAATGTGCTTCTTAATGAGTGCTGCGTTCCAACTGTTTGAAATACTGATGGCCAAAGGAAAATCATGCACAAAGGTGATGTGACACTGAATATGTCTGATGTGTTTCCCACACCAGCATTTTAATTAACAATATGACTAATTTAATATTTATAATTTAAAAATAGATTTATAGTTTTTATTTAAAATTAAAATATAAATGATAAAAACAATTGAAACGAAAGTGAGATCCACCATCTTTCATTATTGGTCATCATCATGACCGCCTCATCTTCACATTTAGAGCAAAGAAATTAATTTAACAAAAACCATCTCCTTCTCATACTACTCTTTTCCTCTCCCATCATCTTATTCTTCTTTAAGGTGTATGCTATATTGCTATACCTCATTCTTCTCCTTCTTTAAGATCTATGCCTCACACTTCCTTCTCTTTCTCCTTTCCCCCCATTTCATTCATACCTATGTATAAACGACATGTAAGTAGGATACAGGGTATGGGGAGTGAATATGAAGTCGGGAGAAGCCATGAGGTGCTAAATCGGGTGATCGACGTACCATCTCCTAGCGTATTTCTTGGTTGAGCTTAGTTCACCTTCATCTGAAGAAATGTCAGAACGTTGGATACTTTCGGCAGTCTGGTGGTGGCCAGAGAAATTCGAAAACTAATGCTGGTATGACTCACGACAATGTATGGAAGGGAAACCAGAGTTATGACACGATTTGCCAAAAATTTCTCACCGGAAGACAGTGGGTCAACCGAGTAAAGTATAATGAAGGGTTGTCTTTCAGTAGACTCTAGATACCATGTTAAAATACGAGAGGCTAAGAGACATTTGAATAAACCTTATGTATGAATAGCACATCGGGAGATGCATTATATAGGAGAAAATATAAATCCTAGTATTAATTACATAGATGTTCTATAATATTCTAGAATACACTAAGGAATATTCTAAGGAATAAAGAATATTCTCTTTATATACATATACATATATAATTATCAACAATATATTTGTTCACACTTGTATATTTGAACATGTTTTCCATACTTGTCTATAGTGTGAATACTTGTGTTTTACATACTTTTTATACTTGTGTATATTGTATATATTTTGTTTTAACTAGGTTTTGTTATGTTTAATCTTTTATTTGTGTTGATTGTATGAAAGCATGAAAAAGATCAATGCATTTTGTTTGATTTTGGGCACAACCACTTGAACAAAAAACTAATTTACCTTGTGAGTGAGTGAGAATTTACTCATCCCTTTGAGCCTTTTTGTCAAGATTCATGTTGTAGATGAACTATGATGCTTGTGCATGAGTATTTTGTTTATTTATTTTTGAATGAATTTTGATTTTTGTTTCTTGAACCCTCAACCATAACTCTTGGTTTGAATTTTTACCTTTTCCATAGAATGTTTGGGAGCATTCACATTACATGTTTGGTTGTGTTCAAGTTGGGGAGGAAAAGTTGGTTGCTAAGAGATTGAAAAATAGAAGAAAAAGTTTGTGAAAAAAGAAAGAAAAATTTTTGAAAAAGAAAAAAATAGCAAATAATTGTGCTAATAAGTTGTATGAAATGGTGTAATAATTGGAAAAAGAGAAAAAGTGTGATTGAAGTTTTGCACTTAAGCCTTTGTGAATTGATAACTCCCGTAGGATTAGGTAAGTTTTTGTTTCAATTAACTTTAGAAATTGACTCTTCATAAGCCTTTGTGAATTGTTAACCAAGCCATTACATCATTTGAAAGCCCTTGTGATTATTTCTTTTATGTTTTCAATACGAAGTTTTAGGATGAATGCATGATTTTATCTTTTGTTAGCAAGATTGTTGGGTGAGAGTCAAGTACCTCATATTTGTGTGTTTTTCATCTATTTATGAAGTTTTTGCTAGGTGTGATTCATGATTGAGCATGTGATATTTTAGACTGTTTGACATAAATTTTTTACTTAGGATTTGTTTCATTTTAATGTTGTCGTTGTACTATAGTGGTAAGCACTACTTTGCTTGTACGTTTTTGATTTTGAACTATACATTTGTTTTCATTTTTCAAAACTTGTTGATTCATGAATTCTTGAGTGTTGCTTTTGTTTTTTAGGTTGTGTAACCTTTGTTTTAGGAAAAACAATATTTTAAGTTGAGGAGAGTTTATAAGTGCCAAAATATTGTTATTATTAGTAGTATTATTTTATGGCATTTATGAGCTTTGTTCTTTTGATTTTTATAGTCAAACCCCAACTTTTGTGTAAATGATAGTATAATCGTGTTTTCGTGTAAACATTGTATCATTTGATAGTTTTCATTTATTTTGCAGGTATTCGTGCATGATTTAAGTATTGAGCAATAAGAGTCAAAGACACAACTTCAAAAATGCGGTTTTGAGCATTTCATCAAAGAATACTCAAATCAAAGGAGAGAAAAATCATCAATTTCTTCGATATTTACTCATCTTTGGATAGAACATTGAATACAATTTTCAACGCTTCTGGCCGTGCGCGAATCAGAATTACGATTCTCAAGTTATGGCAAAAATAAGAGCTGAATCGTGATAACATTGTGCGCTTAGCGAGCTATGTGGACTAAGCGTGACCTCCAACTTTAAAATTTTATAAATAGAGTTAAAGTCCGATTTTAGGGCACGGTATGAGTATTTTTTGCTCCAAACTCCATCACCAACATTCTTTGAGATTTTAGGCTTAGAAAATAACATTTGCAGGTTGCAAATGGATGATCCGGGGTTGAAGCTTCTTTAATCGTGATTGACACTGTGAGATATTTTGATTCTTCTTCTTTATTCTCTTTGTAATTTCCATTTTTTGGGGTTTTGTATGTAAGTTTACTCAAATCTTATGTATATTTGTTGCTCATGGTATTGTATAAAGTCTACTTTACAAATCAATATTGATGTTTATTATTGTTTTTGGTTTGTGCTTGGATTTGAGTTGCTATAGACATATATTTCTCAAATCTTGTCCTTGGATGAATATTTGCTAGGTTCTAGACTCTAGAGATAGATTTAGGCTTAATAATCACAATGGGTATCAACTCTTAATGTCTCCGTGTTGTTTGAGTTGCGCGAGACATCGTCGATGAGAACAAAACCATCGATATCTCAACTTTGCGTTAGACATAACCTTTATTGTGAGTGATACATGGTGATATGGACGAGTAATCTAGGTTGAGTATAATTGAGTAATATATTTAAATATTTGACGGGTAAATGAAATTCAAACCAGAAAGAGTTCTCTCTTCTCTTAGAATGTATTTATTTTCATGTTCATAATTTCACTTTCCGCATTTTACACTTACAAATAATTCAAAACCAAGCTAAAAAACTTAGACACTATTGAATGACATTCTTTCCCTCACACTAATATTGTGGAGACGATAAAACAAAACTAAAAATACTTATTTTTTCTTGCTGCTTTACCGCAACAACAACCAATATTCTTCTGGAGCAATTCCTTCTAGCTTCTTCGTCAAACATGTGTTCAAAATATATGTTGTAGTCAACACAACTTCACCCCAAAACTCTTTTAATAAATTCTTTCCTTTCAACACACTTCTTACCATATTCATGATGGTTCGATTCTTTCTTTACGTAGTTCCATTCTGTTGTTGAGTGTAGGGTGACACCAACTCATACACAATCCCTTCTCTTTGACATAACATGTTGAATTCTTTCGATACATATTCTCCACCATCACCAATCCTCAAAATCTCAAGTTTTCGACCACTTTGTATTTCAACCATAAATTTAAACTTGGCAAATACCTCAACCACTTCACTTTTCTTCTTGACCAGACATGTCCATAATTTTTTTGACTAAAATCATCTATGAATGTAACGAAGTACTTATTACCTACATTATATACCACCTAGATAGATTCACATACATCAGAGTATATGATTTCAAGAATTACCTTCGACTTGCTTCATGCATCCTTGTTGAAGCTATTCTTGTGTTGCTTCACTTGCACACATTCCTCCGACACGTCGTTTGGAATATTGATTTTTGGAAACCCTAAAAACATATTTCTTCTATTCAAATCTCTGATGTCTCTGAAGTTGAGATGACTAAGTCGATAATGCCATATCCAGTCATCTCTACTAGCTGCAATTGTGATGCATTTGTGCTCTATTACATTTAGTTCAATCTTGAAGGTTCTATTCTAAAGATCAACCTTCCTCTTGCGTCAACGACTCTCATCATCGTGTCTTCGATCGATACTTTGTAATTCTTTTCGACCAACTATCTTATATTGAGCAAGTTACTTTTCATGCCTGGTATGTAGAACACGTTGGAAACTTCTGACCTTCTACCATCTCTCCTCATAATAAAAACATCTCCAATACCTTCAATTTCTAGAGTGCTAGCATTTGAAAATTTTACCATGTTCTTCATTGAGGGTTTTAGGGTGACAAACCAATCTTTCGTTCCAAACATGTGTGATGAGCATCCTGAATCCAAGTACCATTGGTCCTTGAATTTCTCTTCATCTCTTGTTGTGACCGTCAGCATAATCTCTTCTTCTTCATACTTTGCGAACTTTACATCACTTTCTTGATTCTTTCGTTTTTCTGGACAATTACTAGAATAGTGACCGTACTTCTGAAAATTGTAACACCGAATGTGAATTTTGTTAGGTTTTTGACCACCACCTATTCCTCTACCTCCAACACCACCTCTTTGGTTTCCTTAGTATAAGGGTCTTCTCTGATTCGACACAATTACTTCCTGCTGGTCTCCTCTACAAGTCGAATTATTGTAACCTCCTCTTCCTTTATTGTCGAACCACTTTCATTTTCCTTTCTTTTCTCTTGCTGTCTACGCTTAGAAAGCCACACCACTCTTCAAATTGCACGCATCTCTTTCAACTATTCTTTGTTCATGAGATTCAAGCGTCCCTTGAAGTTCTTCTTTTGTCAATGTCAACAAATTCTTTGATTCTTCTATAGCTACCACCACATGATCAAACTTCGGAGCCAATGACCTCAAGATCTTTGAAACAACTGATCTTATTGTCAACACTTCTCCACATACCTTTATTTGATTCACCAGTTTCGTAACCCTAGTGAAGAAATCAATTAGGCTTTCAATTTCTTCCATTTGAAGCAATCCATACTTTTTTTTTAGTTTGTAACACCACCTCCATCTTTTTTGCACCTCCAAAAGACTTTTTCAGAATTTTCTGAGCTTCTTTCACATATACTACATCATTAACCTTTTCGAAATTGTCTGAACTCAGACATTGATGAATTATAAAGAGAGCTTTATAATTCTTCTTCTTCAATTCTTTGTATGCTGCCTCTTCTTCATCAGTTGCTTCTTCTGCAAGCGGTTCTAACCTTTTTTTTCACAAGATCCCAAAGATATTGACAACAGAATACAACCTTCATCAACTTGCATAAATTCTCATAGTTAACAACTTTCATAATTGGAAGACTTGTTGGAAAATGTCCGTTTGGACGATTCATTGTCATCGTGATTTTTTTTGCCTTGAACCGCTCAACTAAAGCTCTTGATGTCAGATGTTGGAAACCAAAATCTATAGAGATTTTCTATCAATCTTGATGAACAAGATTGTTATCACTACACAATAACAATGAAAAGAAAAGAAAATTAAAGAAGAGAATATATTAGGGTTTCTGCAAAGTTTCTCTCTACCCACAAACTGTGAAAAATCTTTATTCACTTGCAACTGTAAATTCTGTGAATACAAGTTGTTTTAAAATATAGATTATTCTTGCTATTTATAATGAATTGACTTTCTCCCTAAGACAAAAAGTCAAAAACTATAAAAGTCCAAAATATTTATTTTTGTCATAAATCAAAATCTTATGTGAAATAACCTATTTCGATATACACAATTCGACAAACAACTCAACATACACACTATTTCAATAGTAATTTCTTTCGTATAAGTCAAGTCTAATATCATTTTTGCAAGAATAATATTTAACATGTTATACATTTTTATTCTCCAAATAAATCATTAGATGGAAAGAATAATATTAACATGTGTAAACCAAACAAAACCCCTTAATTTAAGACCAGGTTGTGTTTAATTAACGCAAAATCCGGTATAAAATGGAGATTTGAATCCTTCGAAAAAGTTAAAGAAAGCATGACAAGGCAAAATGGTTCTTGTTCCTATGACTTCACTAAAACTTAGATTTAATGCTAACACACTCAACCAAACTTCTCTCTCTCCTCTTTCACACTCACACACACCAATCAAGAGAATAATAATAATAATATAACAGAAATAAAAAAAAACAAAACCCTTTCTTCCATGAATCACAAACATAACAAAAATACAATAATAGCAAAACATCATAAACAACCTGTTCCAGTTTTCATTCCATTAGCTATGAACTAGAAAGAGAAAGATTCAGTACTCTATTTTGGAGCAAGAAAAATGAGTGTATCTTTGACTGTTATGACCTTCAATCTTCATGATGATGAGCCTCAAGATAGTCCTAATTCATGGGAGAAGAGAAGAGACATATGCATAAGTGTTATTACCAGTTACTCCCCCATCATCCTCTGTACTCAACAAGGTTCTCTTCTCATTACCCATCTTTTTTTTTTCATCTGGGTTTGCTAAAAATCGTTTCTTTTTCTGATTTGTCTCTTAAGCAACCCTTCAATATTCAATGACTAAAAATTGTTGCTTGGTTGATCTTTTGATTTGATTTGTTTTTGATGATTTGATTTGATTTTGATGGTTATTTTGATTCAGTTTATTTATCCCTTTGTTTTGGTTTTGATTTGCATCTGGAATCAGGAGTGAAAACTCAATTGGATTTTCTCCAGCAGGGTTTGCCAGGTAACACAAACTTGTAGTTTTCAAATTTGTTGTCTGCATTGTTCGGTACTGGTTATGCACTACTATTTTTGCATAGTCTGTAAATTGTATCTTATTCCTCAAACACACTGTGTTGAAGCACTTTTATCACTTCAATCTTAGGCCATTGGATTTTGCTTTGAAACAAACTTGATAGCAATTGTTTATGAACACATGGAAAGTGGATCACTTTATAAGATATATGTGTTTTTGGAACTATGTTTTCAGACATCATTCATCCTTATCAAACCCTTTTAGTGCGTAATATTAATCTGCTTCGAAACAGATTCCTCTAAGTTTGATGATTAACAAAAACTCAGGTTATGATCAGTTTGGCGTCTCACGAAAAGGGCCACAAGATACTGCTGATGAGCATTGCACTATCTTCTATGACAAGGAAAAGGTATATGCGATTATTTTGATATTATTTCGTATAATATTTGACCTATCTGGTTGGAAAACAGATTAGTTCACAGTTTTTTCCCCTTCTTTTAAATGAAGGTAGAGCTTCTTGAAGGTGGAACCTTTTGGTTGTCCGAATCTCCCTCTGTGCCCGGAAGCATTTCATGGGGTTCCGAAGTTCCTTGCATTGCAACATGGGCTATATCCTTTATGATTTTGAATTGTTTTCAAACTGTGTTTTGCTTTTGTAGTACAATCTTTCGGTTATTTTCCTTGACAAGATGTCCACACATTTCAACTGAAAGGAGTTGAGCCGCCAGGATTCTCATTTCAGATAGTAAATACAAACATGGACGAGTTCAGTCCTCGTGCTCGTAGACGAAGCGCTTTACTCACATGGCAGCACATTGCATCCTTACCCCCTAGTCTACCAGTAGTATACTGCGGTGGATTCAATACGCAAAAGGAATCAACTACCGGACGTTTCCTTCTTGGAAGATCGAGGTAGTTTCTACGTATTTCCAATCGCTAGTTCTTAGCAATACTCACTTCTCAAGTTTACGATGGGTGTGTGCAGAGAACATGGTGTAGTTGGTGATATGAGGGATGCATGGCCTAGTGCACGCGTTAGGAAAAATGTTTCCTTAATTCGTACTTATCACGGATTCAAGGGTACTTCTTACTTTGACACATTAATGTTGTTATTTCCGTTTCATGAGCATGAACATGATATGACCTGTGTTTTTAGGTGACAAACAAGGAACCGTTGAATATCTCAAGTTAATTTTCCGAGCTCTCTGCCTCTGCTGGGATCGCCAAACACAAGATCTTCACGTCGATTGGATCCTTTTCCGAGGTAGATCTCTTGTTCCCGTTTCATGTGAAGTGGTGAATGATAATATTGACGATTGTTATCCATCATCTCATTTTCCTATATTTGCTGAGTTTATGCTCCCTCGCACGGTAAGAATGTTAGAATCGCCGGTTCAAGAGGATAACTAAATTTCCATGTTTTTTCCATGTCTGAGTTTGTCAACTCTTATTCTTTTCTCTACCTTTATCCGTATCAATCACGAATGAGTTTCTTCTCTAGTTATATAAGAGTTTGCAGCATGTTAATGGTTCAAGTATTGAATTATATACTTCTGAAAAATGTAATACATCACTATGAACAAAATTTGTAAGATGAATATTGGTTCCATGTTTGAGGATCATGTATTGAATTACAGACTTCGATTTGCTTATCCTCTAAAACTCTTCATGCTGTTTTTTTTCTTCTTCTCAAATGCACTTATAAATTTTATTCTCTAATTAGATTTATGACTTCTTTATTGACAGAAATGACTTGCTTTATATATTAAAAATGGTATTTAATGTAAACATTTCATTCATGTTATGCTACTATATATAAAATAAAATTACATTTAAAACACTTTTATATTACCATATTACTTAATATAATTGAGATAAATGAGTGGGTGAGGTAGTTCAGTTTCGTAAGTGATAGTTGAGTTAAATGTATATATAATTCAATATTTCCCGACAATATTTATGAATTAATTGTAAAAAAAACTTAATATAATTATTACAAATTTGTGAATTAATTGTAAAAAAAACTTAATATAATTATTACAAATTTGTTTACTTAATTTTAGATAGAATTAAACTGCTGTTGAACATGTGAACTTTGAAATATTGTCCTACTGATTTTAAAACTTTGTTTGAAAGTTTAGAGGAAAAGGAAAAAGAAGGATTTTGAAAAAAAGGAAGGATTAAATGAAAATAATAAAAGAATTTTGGTTGAGAATATTTTAGAAGATTTGTTTTTATTCATAACATTAAAAATTTCATAATTTGAGGGAATTATTATTATTTTTTATTTGAAAAAATTGTTCAAATTTAATTTTTGTTATTATAATATTTTAATAATTAAAAATATGTTAATGACTGTTGAAAATAATTCCTTATGTCGAAGAAGATTTGATTAGATTTAATTTAGGCAAAATACCCTTTTTGGTCCTTTAATTTTACCCCAAGGTCCATTTTGGTCCTTTATCTAAAAAAAGTGCCAAACTGGTCCTATAATTCTTTCAAAAGTGCCACGTTTGTCCTTTTCATCCACTCCGTTAGTCAGGGTTAATGGCAGCGCTTATGTGGCATTACACGTGTGTTTAGAAAAATTTCCATGTGGCAATTCCACTTACAAGTCAGTTTCACAGTCACTCATGAGTTTCATCTTGAAACAAAGACTTCTCATTCTTGAAGGTGAAACGCGATATGGCAGAACGAGCAAGGTGAAACGCGATCTGGCAGAACGAGCGAAGGTGAGTGAGGACACATTGCATGTTTCCTTGAAGGTGAAACCAGACTTCTCATCAGAGGTAAGTTTCTGCAATTCTATTTTCGTAGTTGGGTTTCCTTGCCATTCGTATCTCTTCTCGAAATTCATCTCTATTTAGGGCATTGTGTGTAATGGAGGAAATCATGAATATTACGATACACCACGGTGGTGAATTTGTTAGTGAGGACTTGAGTGTGTCTGAAGGAGGTGAGATTGTTGATTTGAGAGTAGATGCTGATATGTGGGGCTATTTTGAGTTATTGGGTGCTATTAAGGAACTAGGTTACCCAGCCATAGAGAAGATATACTATAGGGATCCAACTGGTGGAATGAATCTGTTGTTTGATGACAAAGGGGCCTTAGAGATTGCTGATCTATATAAGGTTCATTTAAGTGTTGAAGTCTTTATTCAACACCCATTGTCACAGCCTGAGTATGTTGATGAGAGTGAAGTTATTTTAGATGAGACACCCCTGAATGTAATGGAAGAGGATGCAGTTAGACAGAATGAGGTAAGTGAGGATGCAGTTAGACACAATGAGGTAAGTGAGGATGCTGTTAGACCAAATGAGGCAAGTGAGGATGCTGTTGGACAGAAGGAGGCAAGTGAAGATTTTTTTATGCAGAATGAGGCAAGTGAAGGTGAGGTTGGACAGAAGGAGGCAAGTGAAGATGTTGTTATGCAGAATGAGGCAAGTGAAGGTGAGGTTGGACAGAAGGAGGCAAGTGAAGATGTTATACAAAATGAGGCAAGTGAAGGTGAGGTTGGAAGGAGGCAAGTGAAGATGTTGTTATCGAATGAGGCAAGTGAAGATGAGGTTGGATGAAGGAGGCAAGTGAAAATCTGTTGGACGAATGATGATGATAGTTCTGATGATGATAGCTCTGATGATAGTAGCTTCAAGTATGATAGTGCAAAAGAGGTTGTATTTGATGATGAAACTGATGAGTGTGATACTGAGTTGGAAGAGGAAGAAGGTAATGATGATGTAACTAATGAGTGTGAAACTGAAGCAAATAAAGAAGATTGTAAAGGAAGTGATAATGAAAGTGAGGATCTTGTAAGTGAATGTGATAGTGAAGATAGCAATACCACCAAGAGAAAGAAGTATCCCATTTTCAAGCTTCTAAAGGATATGTCCAATTACAAATGGGAAGTGGGTACATATTTTAGTACAAAAGAAGATATCAAGGAAGCAGTTACCTCTTATGCAGTCCAATCTGGCAGAAATTTAAAGTACATAAAAAATGACAAGATAAGGGTTAGGGTTAGGTGTAAGGATGGATGTTGTTAGTGTTTTAAGTTGGCATCAATTTTGGTAAAACTAGGCTTTAGAAATGTCTTGATAGATGTCATGACATTCAGAGATTGAAGATAAATCCTACTGGACAAGGATGGTAAAAGTACAACTCACAACTGGGAAGCTAAAGTCAGGCGGAAATTGCAGATCGATGTCATAACGGATGTTATGACATTCGGTGACATTCTGCTCGAGAATCGCTTTTTCTGAGATCTTTCAGGAAGTTTGTTGAGCATTTTATTTATGTTTTTATGTTATTAGAAAGCATGCTCACGTGGCTGCTAGGTTAATCTTAATTAAACCTAAATTGGTTGTTGAACAAACCATGTTTTTAGGAGAAAATTAAGTGAACCCTAGCTATCTTTATGGAAGCCCAAAACTGAAGATTCAGGACTGCTTCTATATAAAGAATTCAACCCTTACTCTACAGCCACGCCTCTGGATTTCATTGAAGACATTGAAGGCTTTTGTTTGTGTACTGTTAAGGTTAGTAACAATTGGTATTGTGTAATTCTAGTTTCTCTTGTGAGCCAAGCAACTATCAATTGATAAGTGCATTGGACTAGGATTTGCTGTAAGGGTAGTTTTATCACTCAAAGCTTTAAAGCACGAGTGTTTGTCTCTTGATTGAAGCTTTGAAGCAAGATCAAGATATTTTATTGAAGTGTGTCTTCACAATTCAATTAGTCAATAGGTTGATATCACTGCGGTGATTGAGGGGAGTAGTAGAACTCATATCTAAGTAGGACTTAGGTAAAAGGGTCATTGGGTAGTGATTAAGTGAGAAGACTGTCAACTGGTGTGTTGGCTGTAGGGTCTTTGAATTGATACTACTAATAGTGAACTTTATCCCTGGCTTGGTAGCCTCTAGACGTAGGTTTGTTAGAACCGAACTGGGTGAACAACTTATTGTGTTATTTATCGCTTTCTATATTTCTGTGTGAATTATCAAGCGTCGAATCTTGTGTCATAACATTCTGTGACATTAAGTATCCGCCGAAATTTCAATTGGCATCGGCAGGCACCACCTGTTATTTCGGTGAGATCTAGGGATAATAGTTTCCGCATAATGGATAAAGAAGCGGATTTGGAGGTAGACCACCCATTCGGATGGGTCCATTATGAGTCTGGAAGCCTCGTATGGTTGCCTTCCTAAGATCGGTGGATATCAAGGCTTGGAGAGTGGCGATAAAGGATGGAAACATCCAACCAAGGTTGAGAAAGATGGGTCTACTGTCTTGAAACCTGAGGAGGAATGGAGCAAAGAGGAAGATGAGCTGACTCTGGGAAACTCTAAAGCATTGAATGCTCTATTTTATGGTATTGACAGAAATATCTTCAGATTGGTTCATCAATGTGAACTGGCTAAGGATGTTTGGGACATCCTCAAAACTACTCATGAGGGAACATCTAAGGTGAAGATGTCAAGACTTGAGATGCTCACTACCAAATTTGAGAATTTGAAGATGAAAGAAGATGAGACTATTCATGAGTTTCACATGAATGTGTTGGAGATTGCCAATGCCTCAGGAGCACTTGGTGAAAAGATGTCAGAGGAAAAGCTGGTGAGAAAGATTCTCAGATCCTTGCCCAAAAGGTTTGCAATGAAAGTTACTGCAATTGAAGAGGCTCAGGACATCAACACCCTGAAAGTTGAAGAACTTATTGGATCCCTTATGACCTTTGAGATGGGAATCAGTGAAACTGGTGACAAAAAGAACAAGACCATAGCAATTGTATCCAACTCTGAAGAAGGATGCAGGGTGGAAGATGAGGAGAAGATATCTGAAGCTATAGCTATGCTTGGAAGACAGTTCAACAAGCTCATCAAGAGAATTGATCCAAGGTCAAGTTCAAATGTCAAGGACATTCCATCTGACATCAACAGATCTTATGACTCCAGCAGAAGATCCAAGTCAGAAGAAAAAGGAAGTCAAATTAGAGGAGTCCAATGTCACGAATGTGAAGGATATGGTCATGTTAGGGCTGAATGTCCCACCTTTCTTAAGAAACAAAAGAAAGGAATGGCTGTCACTTGGTTTGATTCAGGAAGTGAATCTGAGGAAGAAGGTGCCAAACTTGTCACTGCTCTCACTGGAGTGTACAATTCTGACATGGACTCTAGTGATGAGGAAGTGACATTTGAAGAGCTTGCTGAGACCTACAGGAAACTGTGTGTGAAAAGTGGTGAAGTGTGTCAGCAGAATGAGGAACAGAAAAAGCTGATTGAGAAGTTGGAAGCTGAGAGTGTGAAGCTAGAGGCTGAGAAAAAGGAAAACACAGCCACTATAAATCTCCTCAACAGTGATATTGTCATGTTGAACTCAAAACTTGATCAGATGTCTAAATCTGTCAAAATGATGACATCTGGTACTGATAAGTTGGAGGAAATTCTTCAGCTTGGACAAAATGCAGGGAATAAGCATGATCTAGGATATGTGGCTGAAAAGGAACCTGTTGGTGACATTAAGAAGCAGAGACATGAGAGAACAATGTCAAAACAATTGTCACAGCACAAACCAGGAAATGTGTCTGGGACAGGATATGTGGCTGCAAAGAGATTTGCCAATAACCAGGAGAGGAACAAGTCTGGGAAGTCAAAGGCAAAGAGGATGTCATACCACAAAACAGGAAATAGGTCTGGCTCAGGACATGTGGAGACTAAGAAATTTGTTGATCACAAAAGGAAAAACAGACCTAATGAACCAATGTCAAAGTAGATGTCACAACATTGGATTAACATCAAAATCATAGAAACCTGAACCAAAAGTTTCAAAGATGGAGATGTTATTATTGTGGAAGGTTTGGTCACATAAAGTCCACCTGCTATAGGCTACATGGGTATCCTAATCAAGTTCCTTATGTGAAGCATAAGTCCAACAAGGCATCATACACTCACCAGTGGAAGAAGAAAACTACAGCTCTGATAGCACAATCTTCTCTTAGAGTACCTTCCAAGGAAGATTGGTATTTTGACAGTGAGTGTTCCAAGCATATGACTGGAGACAGAAATCTTCTCAATGATGTTAAGCCTCATTCTACCAGCTTTGTTACCTTTGGAGATGGAGCTAAAGGAGAAATCAAAGGTGTTGGAAACTCAAACTGGTCTGGAGTTCCAAACCTGAATGGAGTACTGCTGGTAAAAGGGTTGACTGCAAATCTCATTAGCATAAGTCAACTATGTGATATGGGATTCATAGTCAACTTCACTAAGACTGAATGTCTTGTGATTAATGATGAAAAAGCAGTGATTATGAGAGGAGTCAGATCAAAGGACAACTGCTACTTGTGGGAATCTGAGAACCCCACTCTGCCATCTATGTGCTCTTCAGACAAAGATGAAGAAAAAGTGAAGTTGGGGCAAAAAGAAACTGATCAGCCACACCTCAGAGGAATTAAAAGGATCAGTTCCATAGAGGGAGTCAGAAGATTACCAAGAATTCTCATGGGAAAAGGGAAAATCTCTGTGGTAATTGTCAGGCTGGACAGGAAATCAGAATGTCACACTCAATGTCCAGACATTTGATCACTCCTGAAGTACTAAAGCAAAGCACTAGGTTCTGGCATGAAAGGTTGACCAAGTGTCTTACTGTCAAATGTTACAGGAGAAAAGTATTGGATGAAATCCTCATTATCAGAGGAGGAAATATCACGGTGGCTTTAATCCATGATAATCACTTGGTTTCTGAAGAAGTCTCAGACACAATGAAGAATGGCAGCCACACTAGGACTATTACCCTTCCACATTTGAAGGTGTCCAAAAGAACAAGTGGAAAAGTGTTGATCAAAGCTTGTGGAAAAGGATTTCTGTTGGATGTGACCCCTTGAGAAGTAATGTCATTCCTTGGATCAGCAAGAAGCAAAACTATGTGATCCTATACAATGTTGAAGCTGAGCTCACAACAGCTGATAGCAATTGTTCTAGGGTGGTCTGGATGAAGCAGACACTGATTGAGTACAATGTCATACAGGATGTCATAACTTTGTACTGGGACATTGTTACAAAAGTTCTTGAGGTTAGTCAGCTTAAGACTTTAAGGGACAAATTGGGTTTTTGTCAATATGAGGAGTTGTAGCAATTAACTGTGCCTACAACAAGGGATAAAATGGACTTGTTATTTCAATTGCTCATAAGTGGGTTATTTAAGTATTTTCATCCTCATTTTAAAAAGTCCAAGAATAGGAAGAGACACCCACATATAAAAGGTTCTCCTTCTGAAAGTAGTATCATTCTTTCTTCATCTAAAAGAAACTCTGAAATCCCTTGCCTTTTTCGCTCTCAGTCTCTCAACAACCAACAGCGAAAAATGTCTTCATCCTCGTCATCATCCCAAAAGACAGGCTCTCCATCTCCCTCCATGGTCAAGTCGGGAAAATGTTGAATCCATGCAAGCTAAAGCCAAGGTTACACCATTGCGCAATAGCTCGATCGAAAAAGTTAAGAAATGCGCACAAGAAATGCAAGAAGATTACAAGCTTCCCCCTGGTAAGACCTCTGTTCCATCATCTTGTTCCCCGTAAAGAGTGAACCCGAGGAGTCTAGGTCTGCGCATGTAGCAATAGCTAGGATAGTGATGAGTATCCTAAATGAGAATCAACTTCACAGGATTTCGGCCTCTAAATGAAAAGTGCTAGCCCTAGCTTAGCGGTTGATCCAGATGTCACAGAATGTTAAGACATCCGTGATCATGTTGATTCTCCGATAAGAATACCGTTGATCCTTCATTAAAGATTCGAGTGAGTATTAACGATGCTTGTAATGAAACCCCCGCTAATAAAGATGTGATTTCGATGATGTTCTTGAGGAATCTCCACTAAGTGTATTTCGATGAAACTCCTGCGACTATATCTCGATAGTATTCTAGAAGAGACTCAGAGAAACCAGTTGATGATAAACTTGAAAAGTCCCTGCTCAAGATTCGAGAATTTGATGAAACCCCATAGACCGGATGAAGTATTCTCGACAATGACCTCATTGCCAATGTTAATCCTAGCATTGCAAAGAGGATGATGAGGAGAAAGGGAAAATAGGTGCCTCACGAGTCTGTTAAAGAAAAGGTTGTTGTTTCTAAGGTGAGAAAGACCAAGGTGAACCTCTACAAAGAAATGTAGGGCAAAACTGCTGGTGGTGGCTCCCCCAAGAGGCACCAATTGTAAAGAAAAGAAAAATACCGAACCTTGAGTCGATCAAGATTCGAGTTTGATGTTGAAATGAATGTCACCGACATCCATCCAAGGAAGAAGGCAACTCTGAAACCGCCCATGGTGCCCGAATGGCCATTGACAACATCTCATTCCATCACGAGAATCTTGGGAGATGGAAGTATGTTTGCTCAAGAGGATTGCTTTGGAGAGGAGAATAAGAGTGCTCGGAGTGTAAAGAGATTGTAAATCGATTAAGGAGGGGCGATGAAAGCAGTGGAGAAACTCTCAAACTGTTATGAAACTTTGGTAAGAGAGTTTATTGTCAATCTCTCAAATGGTGTGGAGATATGAATTCGATGATTACCGGACTGTTTATGTGAGGGGAGAAAATCAAGTTTTCTTCAAATGTGATCAATAGATTCCTAGGTAGAACTGCTAACACCAGTGGAAGAAGCGACAACAAGATTTGTCAAACCATCACCGCCAAACAAGTCGACAATGGCCTCTAAAGGAAAACTCTCCAGCAAATTGAGTGTCAAATTTGCCATCGCATAAGATTGGTGCTGCAAACTGGTCCCAACCAATCACAAATCCACTATTTCTAATGGATTGGGAAGATTCATTTATGAGGAACTCAAGATTCCTTTGACTATGGATCCTACATATTTGATCAGACACTCAAGCATGCTAACAGCTATGCTATCAAAGGTCCAATAGCTTTTCCCTCCCTGTTGTGTGGAATTATAATTGATCAGCATCCAGACATTCTTGGTAACAGAGATTCAGTCCGCATGAGAGCCCCCTCTTGGATTCCACTACAAACTGCTCCAAGGAAGCATGTCCAGACATTGTCATGACATCTTGAGACATCAACTATCAAAGAAAATTCTCAGAAGGAAAATGTCATTGTTGTGCTAAGAGCAACTTGCAAGGAGCTTGAAGCAAGAAAGCAAAGTCTGGAAGAGCTTATCTCTCAACTAGAGCAAGACACAGAGGTTGAGGATGAAGAGAAAGTCGATAATGATTTGTTGGTGATAGAAGATGATGATGTTCGATGGTGGTGGTGAAGAAGGTTCAAGATGCTTCTTCCACGCTTGCTTCCGAGAAGAAAGCACTTGATGTCTCCCTACTTCTGTGTTGATTTCATTTCCTACTCGCCAATGTTCTTCGCTTCTTGTATTTCCTCCATTTGTGTTTCATTTTGTTTGTTTGTAATTTTTATTGACAGATGTGTAATGCCTGAACAAAAATGTACCCCTAAAAACTATGCTGGTACTTATTGATCTGCTGATATACTTGTTTTTGGCACTGTTTGATTAAAAGTTTGGGGACAATTGTATGGTTCCTTTGGCCCTTTGTGGCTAAAAAGGGGGAGAAGAAATACTGTGTGGGAAGTATTGATTTTTGGGAAACTGTATGGGAGTTTAAAAATTTGTGGGCAATTGTATGTGGGAAGTTTGGGACTTGTGTATGGGTAGAATTTATCTTCTCTTAGTTCTAGTTACTTGAAGCTTAGGAAAGTTTAGGAAAACTTAGAACTAGGTTGTTAGTCTTCTGCTGCATTTTGTACTCTGATAGGTTAAGTAGTTTTAGCCAAAAATGTGCCAAAGGGGGAGTTTGTTAGTGTTTTAAGTTGGCATCAATTTTGGTAAAACTAGGCTTTAGAAATGTCTTGATAGATGTCATGACATTCAGAGATTGAAGATAAATCCTGTGATTGCAAGCTTCTTAAAGCCTTGGTTTTGATGAAGACAACAATGGATTTCAAAGTGCAAAGGATGTGCAAAAAGTATTTCATTGTCATGAAGCCTTGGTACAAAGTCTTGAGGATTAGAAGAAGAGTTTATGAAGATTCAACAATGTAAATAGGTATACATAATTCCTCAAACTTAAATATAGATGTTCACATAATTTGAAAATGAATTTGAAATGTTTTTGAAAAAGTATTTTTGAAAATAAACTTTCAGGAACCGGTTCCGTCCCCTGTGGGAACCGGGTTCCAAGCTTTTCAAAAAACGCCCCTTCTGGTTTTTGTACCACGAACCGAGTTGGTCCTACATGGGAATCGGTTCCTGCGTGAATTTTTTAAATATTTTGCCATAACGTTCACTAGGAACCGGGTTCTGCCTGGTACGGAACCGGTTCCCAGCGAAACTATGCAGTTTTTATTTTAGTTTTTGAACCTTTTCAAAATGGCTTTTATTCATGGTTGAGTTGCACCCTTTCATACAAAATGGCATGAATGAAAAGGCATTTGGGGCAGTATAAATATTGCAAAATTTTAAAATTCAAATAACCTTCTTCAATCAATAATCTTTCATAATTCTCCAAATTTTCAAATGTTTTCTTTGTGAACATTTATATTATTGCTGAGAATTATTGTATGTCTTGAAGAAGAAGATCAATCAAGAATTGATACTTCTTTCATCTCTTTCAAATCTATTATTGTACTACAAACAGAAATTATTGTGTTCTTACTTTCCAGGATTGTTGGAAGTAAGGTTTGTGATTTGAAGAGGATTGTTCTTCATTCACATGAGTGTTGGTTTTGATCTTAAAGGTGTTAAGAACCTTTGATCATTCTATAGGTTTAGATAAGTAAGCATTGGCTGTACAATTATTCTAAACTATAGTGAAAATCTCTTTCGTGTTGGAAAGGGGACTGGAGTACTCTCGGATTGTGAGGGGAACCAGGATATATCGTTGTGTTCTTTACCTTTCTGCTTTTACCGCTTTCATAAACTTTACCAACAAAAGAAAAGCAATCATCAAAATCCTTCAGATACTTAACCACAAAAATACTCCAAGTATTCTCATAAATCAGAATAAAATTTTTATCTACCTAATTCACCCCCCCTCTTAGGCACTCTCAGACTTACATTTGGCATCAGAGCAAGTTATAGGTAACTTGTTCCTAAAGATCCAGAATGGCTTCCGCAAATCCAAATCCGGTTTTCAAAGATGGTGGTAGTAACAACAAGCCGCCATTGTTTTGTGGTGAATATTTTGATTTTGGAAAATTCGCATGAAGGCTCATCTTGAAGCGCAAGGAGAAGAGATATGGAATGTGTTGAGAATGGTCCATTCACTCCGTGTGTGTTGTCAATGGTGTTGGGTCATCTAAGCCTAAAGCATCATGGGATGACGATGACAAGAAAAGGTTCTTTTGACAAAAGGCAATCAACATTCTCCAAAGTGCTCTTAGTATGGATGAATTTTTCCGAATATCGGCATGTACAACGGCAAAGGAAATTTGGGATACTCTTGTAGAAACTCATGAAGGAACCACCGAAGTCAAAAGGTCTAGATTGAACACTTTGAGTCAAGAATATGAATTATTCAGAATGTTGCCGGAGAATCCATCCTTGACTTGCAAAAGAGATTCGCTCACTTGACAAATCACTTGAAGGCACTTGGTAAGACTTTAACTAACGATGAATTAAATCTTAAAGTGCTTAGGTCTTTAACTAGGGAATGGCAACCAAAAGTGACGGCAATATCCGAAAAGAAAAGCCTAGCAACTATGACTTCCGCAACATTATTCGGAAAGCTTCAAGAATATGAAATGGAACTAGGAAGGCTTGAAAAACATGAGAATCATGAGAAGAAATCCAAAGGCATTGCTTTGAAAATTGATTCAAAAGAAAGTCAAGATAAAGATGCATCGGAGGAAGATGAAAACTTCTTGCTTCTTGTAAAAAGGTTAGGTAAATATTTTGGTCATAAGAATAATATTCATAATGCTAACTTTGTCAAAAGAAAGAAATTTTATAAGCATAAAGATAAAGAAGCCTCCACATCAACACAAGATGTCACATGCTATGAATGTGGAAAGCAAGGTCACATAAAGCCGGATTGTCCAAAACTCTCCAAGAAAAATGGATTCAAAGGCAAAAAGGAGTTCAAGAACAAAAGGGCTTATGTTGCATGGGAAGATAATGAGATAAGTTCTTCATCCGATTCAGATAGTGACGAAAGTGCAAATCTAGCATTGATGGCTTCACACCACTCCGATGATGAAGAAGGCGAGGTTAGTTACGATAACTCTCTTTATGATAATGGTGCACAAGGTGCTATAGATGAACTATTAAATGAATGCAAAATTCTATACAAAACTATTTCATCTCAAAAGAAATTAATTTCATCTTTAGAAGAAAAAGTTAAAACTATTGAAAAGAACATAAAGATGAAAAGAAAAGATGATTAGTGATCAAAAAGAATTTTGTATGCAATAATTGTGAATCACTTTCTTTCCAAATTGTTCAATTAAAAGAGTCTTAGAAAGGTATGAAAAAGGACAAGTTGGATTGGAAAAGGTTCTTAGCACTCAAAGGTACCCTAAAGATAAAAGTGGACTTGGTTTTTCAAAGTTTTCTCAACCAAGTCCCAACAAAACTATCTTTGTTAAGGCTAATAACCAACCAATTCAAGAGAAAGTGAATAAGCCTAATGTAGTTCATCATTATCCTAAAAATAAAAGAGTTGTTAAGAATAAATCTTATCCTCCTAGATATATAAGTAATTTTGAACCTACTTGTTTTTATTGTGGTATAAAAGGCCACACACCTAATGCTTGCTATATAAGAAACTTTAGTGTTCCAAGTGGGCATTATGTGTGGGTAAAGAAAGGTACTAATTATGAAGGACCCAAAGCAATTTGGGTACCTAACAAAACTTAATTTGTTTTGTAGGAGTGCTTGAAGACCACTTCAAATTTGTGGTATCTTGATAGTGGTTGTTCAAAGCATATGACGGTGACATAAACCATTTTTCAAATCTTGTTTTAAAGGCCAAGGGTTATGTCACTTATGGAGATAACAACAAAGGAGAATTCTTGGCAAAGGCAAAGTTGGTGCACCACCTTTCACATCCATTGAAGATGTTCTTTATGTTGAAGGACTAAAGCACAATCTTCTAAGCATTAGCCAACTTTGTGACAAAGGCTTCAAGATCAAATTTACAAAAGATGAATGCTTAATCATTGATGAAGTCACCAATGAGGTAAAACTCAAAGGTAAAAGAGTTAATAATATATTTATGATTTCTCTTAATGATCCATCTTTGAAGGTAAAATGTCTCATGGCAAACAATGATGATTCATGGCTTTGGCACAAAAGGATTGCTCATATTCATATGGAACATTTGAATAAACTAATCAAGCATGATCTTGTCATTGGTTTGCCTAAGAGAAATTTTGTCAAAGATAGACTTTGTGATGCTTGTCAAAAAGGGAAACAAACAAAATCATCTTTCAAATCTAAGAATGTGGTGTCTACTACAAGGCCACTACAATTGTTGCACATGGATCTCTTTGGTCCATCAAGAACAAAAAGCTTCGAGGTAATGTATATGCCTTGGTTATTGTTGATGATTTTTCTAGATATTCTTGGACTTTGTTTCTTGTGCAGAAAAGTGATGCTTTTAAAGCCTTTAAGAAATATGCAAAGCAAATCCAAAATGAAAAATCACTAAAGATTGTATCCATAAGAAGTGATCATGGTGGAGAATTCCAAAATGCTCAATTTGAAGAATTTTGTGAAGAACATGGTATCTCTCATAATTTTTCAGCACCTAGAACTCCACAACAAAATGGAGTAGTTGAAAGAAAGAATAGGTTTCTAGTGGAACTTGCAAGAACAATGCTTAGTGATGCAAATCTTCCTAAATATTTTTGGGCGGATGCGGTCAGTATGGCATGTTATGTTGGAAATCGAGTTATCATTAGACCTATAATAAAGAAGACTCCATATGAACTCTTCAAAGGAAGAAAGCCAAATATTGCTCACTTCCACATTTTTGGATGCAAGTGTTTTGTTCTCAACAATGACAAAGACAATCTCGGTAAGTTTGACGAGAAATCCGACGAAGGTATTTTTCTTGGCTATTCTCTCTCTAGTAAAGCATATAGGATTTATAATAAAAGAACTTTAACTATTGAAGAATCTATGCATGTATCTTTTGATGAAACTAACACCTCTAAAGAGGAAGTAGTTGTATGTGATGATGGTGATCCTATAGATTTACCCTCGGAAGAACTTTCAAATGATCAAGTTGTGAAATCACCGGAAAATCAAGAAGACATTGTACAACAAGATTCAAACATCAATGATCTACCAAAATAATGGAGAACTCATAGAGACCATCCTATTGACAAAATTATTGGTGAAATTAGCCAAGGAGTATCAACAAGATTAAATCTAAAAGATGCTTGCTTAAACATGGCATTTGTTTCTCAAATCGAACCTACCAAAGTTGATGAAGCTTTAGGAGATGATCAATGGATTGTTGCTATGCAAGAAGAATTAAATCAATTCGAGAGAAATCAAGTTTGGGAACTTGTTCCTAGGCCAAGTGGTAAACACATCATAGGTACCGATGGGTGTTTAAGAACAAACTTGATGAGAATGGTCTAATTGTTCGAAACAAAGCAAGGTTGGTTGCCCAAGGCTACAATCAAGAGGAAGGAATCGACTTTGAAGAAACATTTGCTCCGGTTGCAAGGTTAGAAGCTATACGTCTCTTACTTGCTTATGCTTGTTCATTAAATTTTCAGCTTTTTCAAATGGACGTCAAAAGCGCATTCTTGAATGGATACATCAATGAAGAAGTCTATGTCAAACAACCCCGGATTTGAAGACTTCAAACATCCTACACATGTCTTTGTTGAGAAAGGCTCTTTATGGCTTAAAGCAAGCACCAAGAGCATGGTATGATAGACTTAGCAATTTTTTGTGTGAAAAGGGTTTCGAAAAGGGTAAGGTTGATAAAACTTTGTTCATTAAGAAAATCAAAAGTAACACTTTATTGGTTCAAGTCTATGTTGATGATATCATTTTTGGATCGACTAACAAAGAAATGTGTGAGGAATTTTCATTGATGATGCAAGGAGAATTCGAGATGTCTATGATGGGAAAGATGAACTACTTTCTTGGACTACAAATCAAGCAACTAAAAGATGGAATCTTCATCAACCAATCTAAGTATTGCAAAGAACTCTTGAAAAAGTTTGATATGGAAAATTGTAAAACAATGAATACTCCAATGGGCTCCGGTACATATGTTGATCAAGATGAATCCGGTACTCCAATTGATATTACAAAATATCGAGGTATGATTGGTTCCTTATTATATTTGACGGCAAGCCGTCCTGACATAATGTTTAGTGTGTGTCTGTGTGCTCGCTTTCAAGCAAATCCAAAGGAATCACACCTCATGGCACTTAAAAGGATCATGAAGTATCTCAAAGGAACAACCAATGTCGGCTTATGGTATCCCAAAGGTAGTACTTGCACTTTAATTGGTTATTCTGACGCGGATTATGCAGGTTGTAAAACTGATCGTAAAAGCACAAGTGGTACTTGTCACATTATTGGAAATGCATTAGTATCATGGGCTTGTAAAAAGCAAGCATGTGTTGCTCTTAGCACGGCCGAGCAATACATAGCAGTGGTAGTTGTTGTGCACAAATTCTTTGGCTCAAGCAACAACTTCGTGACTACGGACTTGATCTCGGATGCATTCCTCTCCGATGCGACAATACAAGTGCTATCAATATTACAAAGAATCGGTCATGCATTCAAGAACCAAACATATAGATATTCGACATCATTTCCTCCGCGATCATGTACTTAGGGGATGTCAAGTCACGTATGTGGATACTCATAACCAACTCGCAGATATCTTCACAAAACCACTTGCACGAGAACCGTTCTTCAAAATACGAAGAGAACTTGGTATTTTAGATGAAGGTGATATCTAAATATTTCTTATGTGGTACACTCTACTCTCTCTTTATATGTCCTCTATGTGTTAAAATGTGTGGATGTTTCTTGTGTATGCAAAACAAATTTTAAATTTTTCAAAGTTTTGTGGCTTTTTGCACGTGGAACCCGGTTCCTACGTGAACGGAACCGTTCTGGTCCATTTTCGAAACAAGAATTTTCTCAAAAGCCAGGAACCGGGTTCCCTCTGGTACAGAACCGGTTCCCAGCACGCAACCTGCCATTTTTTTTCTTTTTGCTGAAAAATGCTCATTTTTATTACTTTTATTTGTTTTATTTCTTTTTGGATATATGTTATAAATGGATTTTCAAGGGTTTATATCATTAGTCAACATTCATCTCACTTTCCAACTTCATCTTCTACCTCTCAAAACCCTTCCTCCTCCATTAACACCCCACATAAAAGCTCCACTATCTCATTCTCTTCACCAAAAATCAAAACCACTATATAATCATCTCTCCTTCCATTCTTCACACTCAAATCTCACTATCTCTCACTATTCCAAAAAATTCCCAATCCAAACCCTGACCTTCAGATTCCTCCATGGGTCCTAAAAGAGCTACGAGATCAAGCAAAGGAAAGGCACCAGTTGAAGAAGAAACCTCTCACATTCATCCTCAATCCATCAAATCAAGAAGGCTCACATTCAAATCACGAACCCGGAAGCTCCTCAAAGCTAAGTCCTGTAAGATTCATACTTTTCCCGCTCACACTTTTTATTTCGCACAATTGGCTTCTGGTGTTATGGGATTTGTAAGTGATCATGGTAACGTGTTTCCGGACTTGGTTCGAGAATTCTATCACAACTTCAAATTGGTACGGATGAGTTTGGTGATGTTACTCTTACTTCTCAAGTGTTGACAACAAGTATTGCTTTATCGGTTGAAGAATTTGGAAACTTGCTAGGTGTTCCTCATGAAGGTCTTGCTCGTCGTGGTGTTATCCCACACGATTGGTTACCGCTCAATAAGGTGGAGATTTTTATCGACATGTGCGACCAATCAACAAAACACGCACGCCAACAACTTCGTCTTCATCGAAACTTGGATCAATCGCATGCTTCATCTTGTTATTGCTTATGTCTTATTTCCTAAGAATTCTAACCACTCACGCATCAACGAGTTTGAATTGATGGTACTGCATGCTTTGAAACAACGGTGTTCGTTAATTGGGCACTTTCAATTATGTACCACATGTAATTGATGCAATCTCGATGGCGGTTTACCCTATGCTTGAGCCATTTCTCACATATTGGAAAATGCTGGAGTTAATCTTCAAAGGAGGTTACAAAGATTCAAGGGATAAGGAAGCTATATCGACACAACGACGCCAAGAACACCAAGATCATTCTCGATGCAAGAGGCCATTTTCACTATAAAGAGGATTTTGAACTCTGTCCAATATGTTGCTCAACCTCCTCAAGGCGGCTATACTTTAGACATGCTGTTTAACCAAATGACTATATTCCAGAGGCATGTGGATGATCGTCTTGATGTGCTTCAACATGAAAATGCTTCCTCTCGTAGACTTCTTCGAACTGTTCAACGGACTCAGCAACGTATCCTTAATCACCTTGAAGTTGGGAGTGGAAGTGAGCAAGAAAGTGAAGAGGACAGAGATGAGATGAATGAAGACGAAAATTAAACTTTTATTTTTACAAATGCTTATGCTTATCTTTTAATTCCGTATTTCAGTTTGTTTTATGTTTAGACAATGTTTCCTATCATGTTTGTCATGTTTAGGATTTTCATGTTTTGTTGTAACGTACAATGTGCTATGTTCGTATCTTGTCTGTGTTAACATGTTTGTTTCAAATGTATGTGTGTTTTCAAATTTATTTTACTTCTTTTCCCATCCTTTTGATGTTAACAAAGGGGAGAAGAATATGCATTTGTGTTGTTTTGTCTCAATGAAATCGCAGCCAAAAGATCTTCCAAAACTCTCCGTAATTCAAAGATTCATGGACTTAGGGGAGCATTCATCTTAGGGGAGCCTCGCTTTTGCTTAACTTTCGCTACACAAAACAACATCAACTCTTCAAGAATCGTTTTTTCAAGACTTGGTTGTCATCATCAAAAGGGGAGAATGTGATTGCAAGCTTCTTAAAGCCTTGGTTTTGATGAAGACAACAATGGATTTCAAAGTGCAAAGGATGTGCAAAAAGTATTTCATTGTCATGAAGCCTTGGTACAAAGTCTTGAGGATTAGAAGAAGAGTTTATGAAGATTCAACAATGTAAATAGGTATACATAATTCCTCAAACTTAAATATAGATGTTCACATAATTTGAAAATGAATTTGAAATGTTTTTGAAAAAGTATTTTTGAAAATAAACTTTCAGGAACCGGTTCCGTCCCCTGTGGGAACCGGGTTCCAAGCTTTTCAAAAAACGCCCCTTCTGGTTTTTGTACCACGAACCGAGTTGGTCCTACATGGGAATCGGTTCCTGCGTGAATTTTTTAAATATTTTGCCATAACGTTCACTAGGAACCGGTTCTGTACGGAACGGTTCCCAATAAACTATGCGCTTTTATTTTAGTTTTTGAACCTTTTCAAAATGGCTTTTATTCATGGTTGAGTTGCACCCTTTCATACAAAATGGCATGAATGAAAAGGCATTTGGGGCAGTATAAATATTGCAAAATTTTAAAATTCAAATAACCTTCTTCAATCAATAATCTTTCATAATTCTCCAAATTTTCAAATGTTTTCTTTGTGAACATTTATATTATTGCTGAGAATTATTGTATGTCTTGAAGAAGAAGATCAATCAAGAATTGATACTTCTTTCATCTCTTTCAAATCTATTATTGTACTACAAACAGAAATTATTGTGTTCTTACTTTCCAGGATTGTTGGAAGTAAGGTTTGTGATTTGAAGAGGATTGTTCTTCATTCACATGAGTGTTGGTTTTGATCTTAAAGGTGTTAAGAACCTTTGATCATTCTATAGGTTTAGATAAGTAAGCATTGGCTGTACAATTATTCTAAACTATAGTGAAAATCTCTTTCGTGTTGGAAAGGGGACTGGAGTACTCTCGGATTGTGAGGGGAACCAGGATATATCGTTGTGTTCTTTACCTTTCTGCTTTTACCGCTTTCATAAACTTTACCAACAAAAGAAAAGCAATCATCAAAATCCTTCAGATACTTAACCACAAAAATACTCCAAGTATTCTCATAAATCAGAATAAAATTTTTATCTACCTAATTCACCCCCCCTCTTAGGCACTCTCAGACTTACAAATCCTACTGGACAAGGATGGTAAAAGAACAGCTCACAACTGGGAAGCTAAAAGCTGTGCTGGAAATTCTGCAGAAAACAGTCTGATGTCATAACAGATGTTATGACATTCAGTGTGACATTCTGTTCTGCAGAATCAGTTTTTCCTGAGATCTTTCAGGAAGTTTGTTGAGCATTTTATTTATGTTTTTATGTTATTAGAAAGCATGCTCACGTGGCTGCTAGGTTAATCTTAATTAAACCTAAATTGGTTGTTGAACAAACCATGTTTTTAGGAGAAAATTAAGTGAACCCTAGCTATCTTTATGGAAGCCCAAAACTGAAGATTCAGGACTGCTTCTATATAAAGAATTCAACCCTTACTCTACAGCCACGCCTCTGGATTTCATTGAAGACATTGAAGGCTTTTGTTTGTGTACTGTTAAGGTTAGTAACAGTTGGTATTGTGTAATTCTAGTTTCTCTTGTGAGCCAAGCAACTATCAATTGATAAGTGCATTGGACTAGGATTTGCTGTAAGGGTAGTTTTATCACTCAAAGCTTTAAAGCACGAGTGTTTGTCTCTTGATTGAAGCTTTGAAGCAAGATCAAGATATTTTATTGAAGTGTGTCTTCACAATTCAATTAGTCAATATGTTGATATCACTGCGGTGATTGAGGGGGAGTGAGTAGGAACTCATATCTAAGTAGGACTTAGGTAAAAGGGTCATTGGGTAGTGATTAAGTGAGAAGACTGTCAACTGGTGTGTTGGCTGTAGGGTCTTTGAATTGATACTACTAATAGTGAACTTTATCCCTGGCTTGGTAGCCTCCAGACGTAGGTTTGTTAGAACCGAACTGGGTGAACAACTTATTGTGTTATTTACTGCTTTCTATATTTACTGTGTGAATTATCAAAGCAGTGTCAGATACTGTGTCAAAACATTCTCTGTGACATTAAGTATCTGCTGCCAGGAATTTCAGATGTGAATGGGAAGGTTATTGGGCTAAGTTGGATGTTGAGGATACTTGGCAACTAAGAAAGGTGGTAGACACCCATAGTTGCAGTAGAGAATATAATGTGAAGTTGTTGAAGACTAAATGGCTTAGCAAGAGGTTGCAGAATGCACTTAAAGCCAACCCTAGAATGAAGGTTAAGGACATTAAGGAAAAGGTGCAGAAGAAGTGGAATGTGGGGGTCAACAAAACCAAGGCTATAAGGGCTAGGTTTGCAGCAAGAGACATGGTTGATGGGTCATTCTTAGGGGGATTATGCAAGGATTTATGACTATGCACATGAGTTGTTAAGATCTAACCCAGGGTCAACTGTGAAAGTACATGTCCAACCAGCTCAAGAAGGTAGTGGTGTTCAGAAATTACACTTTAAAAGGATTTACATATGCTTGGCAGCTTGTAAGGAAAGCTTCAGGTTAAGTAGACATTTCATAGGGCTTGATGGATGTTTTTTGAAAGGGCTCGTGGAGGTCAATCGTCACCATAGGCGAGATCCCAATGATCAAATGCTACCAATAGCATATGCAGTAGTGGAGAGTGAAAACAAGGAAAGTTGGACATGGTTCTTGGAGCTGCTTATTGGTGATCTAGGTGGAAGAGAAGAGTGTCTCACTTACACTTTTATTTCTGATCAACAAAAGGTATGACTCTATTGTTAATTCTCAATTGATTAGTATTTTTAATAATTAAATTCTCATGTTTATCCTGGTATTCTCATGTTTAATAATTAAATTCTATACATATCATATCCTAGGGATTATTGCCTGCAATGGAGGAACTGCTGCCTACAGTTGAACAAAGATTCTGTGTTAGGCATCTCTACAACAACTTTAGGAAGAGATTTCCAGGAAAAAAAACTAAAGGAAATTATATGGAAGGCATCCAAATCAACTTACTACCAAGCTTGGGAAAGAGAGATGAAAGTTATGAAACATATCAATGCAGAAACTTACTTGTAAGGTGCCTTCTACTAGTCAGACAACTACTACACAAGTACCACAGGAAGCTCAACCATCTGTACCACAAGTACCACCAGTGGCTTCTCAACCTTCTCAATCATCTCAAGCATCTGTATCTCAAGCATCTGTACTAGTGGCATCTGTACCAATGACATCTCAAGCAGTGGCATCTGTACCAGTGGCATCTCAAGCAGTGGCATCTCAATCATCTAAGTCAGTTCCTGGTCAAGCTTCTCAGCTATCTCAATCTAAATCATCCAAAAAGTTGTCAGTTAGAAGGCCAAATGCACCATTTGTCCCACCAGGTCCAACAACGAGGTTAAAGGTATCAAGAAGTGTTGTAGGTCCAACAACAAGAAGGACAACACCAACTAAAAGAGCAGCACCACAGTGGAAACTTTAGTTTGCTTTTATGTCTGTTTTGGATTAGGATTGGACCTATAGTTATGTCTGTTTTGGCTTTTATGTTGTTTTGTTAGAATTGGTTATGTTAAGTTGTTTTGATCATGTAATATCAAGCTGTTTTGTTCTTTTTTGGACCTGTAATATCAGGCTGTTTACAACTGGACCTGTAATATCAGGTTGTTTTGTATGCAACTTAGTGGTATCCACCACCTTATAATTATATGTTGTTACCTATCCTCAATTGCTACAGTAGGTTACATTGATCAAAATGCTACTAATATCTTACAGTATGTTTTACATTGATGAGAAGTTTCATCAAGTTGAACTTTTCATTTAAATTACATTTTCAACTAAGTGAAAAACTGTTTTAAAACTATGAAAAATCAAACCATTTATGTTTTGAACTATGTAAAATTTCCATTTATGTTGTTACCTATCTTCAATTTATACAGTATGTTACATTGATCAAAATGCTACTAGTTACAGTATGTTTTACATTGATCAAAATGCTACTAGTTCAAAAATTCAAATTCATAATGATACTCTCTTCATCATTCAATCTACACCTTAAACATGCTACTCTCTTCAAATTCATAATGATCAAAATGCTACTAGTTACAGTATGTCTTACACCTTAAACATACAATCTCAATTCAACAGTCTATTACAACATCATCCAAATTACAACAACTAACATAATAAAGAAGAATCTTTTCCATTTTTTCTGAGAATTCATCATCTTCTTCATTTCAATTTGTAACTCCATTATCTTATGTTTCAGCACATCCTTCCTTTCCTTAAGATGATGTATCTCCATCTTTGCTCCATCAAGCTCATTTTGCAGCTTCTCCAACCTATTATTCTGTTTCTTTATAAACTGATCCTTCTCATCCACCACATCATCAAAGAACCATTGAAAGTATCCACACCCAGATTCAGATGAACCCTGTAATGGTGACTTCCAGATTCATCTCAACTATCAGAACAAGAATATATGAAAACCCATTTTAATTTCATGCTTACCTTGTAATGACAACAACCCCAGAATTGCTTCCCAAAGTTTGTGACAGTCGTAGCCCTTCGAAGAACCGCAGATTCTCCACAACCACATATAGGTCTCCATCGCAACTTTCCATCTAAGCTTCCATCTCTATTGCAATCGTACGAAGACCGGATCTCTGATGATGCTTCCTTCATCATATGGAGGAAATTTCAAATTCAAAATGGGAAAATTGAGGTGCAATGTGTGAACCCTAGAATTTGAGGATTTTTGGAAGCAGCTTGAAGATGGTGTACATAACATTCCATGTCACCTGCCACGCATGCAAACCAAACGTCCGTTTGTGCCTTTTGGACGGAAAGGACTCCTATGGCACTTTTGAAAGAATTATAGGACCAGTTTGACACTTTTTTTAGATAAAGGACCAAAATGGACCTTGGGGTAAACTTAAAGGACCAAAAAGGGTATTTTGCCTTTAATTTAGGAGTGTGGAAACAGTTTGTTACATACAGATTTATTTTAGATTTAGATAGGTTTCATTTAAATCTAAAATATAATATATTCGTTAGCTTAGGGAGAAAGCTAACCTAAATCTATAAATAGAGGGAGTAACCCCTATTTTTGTAATTTAATTCATTCACAATATTTTACAGTTGCAAAGTGAATAATAAAGTTTTTCTACAGTTTGTGGGCAGAGAGAAACTCTGTAGAAATTAATTCTTTCTTCTTCTTCTTCCCTTCTTTAATTTTCATTGTCATTGTGTGGTGATATCAATCTTGTTAATCAAGATTGGTAGAAATTCATCATAGAAGAAGAATTCACGATGGCAGTGAGTTATGGAAATGCAAATTATCCAGCAAGTCTACCAATTCTGAAAGTAGATAACTATGAGAATTGGTGCAAGCAGATGGAAGTTTTATCCAGTTGTCAAGGTCTTTGGGATCATGTAAATGATGGAGTAGAAACGCTTGAAGAATACGCTTCAGAAGAAGAAAAGCAAGAACACATAGAATCAGAGAAAAAGAGTTATAAAGCTCTCTTTATAATTCATCAATGTCTGATTCCAGACAACTTCGAAAAGGTTAGTGATTCAGAATCTCCCAAAGAAGCTTGGGAGATCCTTGAGAATTTTTTTGGAGGCACTGAAAATGTGAAAGAGGTGAAGTTACAAACTCACAAGAGAACGTATGAATTACTTCAGATGAAAGATAATGAAAGCATATCTGATTTCTTAACTGGGATTACAAAACTAGTGAATCAAATCAAGACATGTGGAGAAACATTAACAACAAGAGTGGTTGTTTCAAAGATTTTGAGATCTTTAGCCCCTAAGTTCGACCACGTGGTGGTGACTATAGAAGAAGGGAAATATTTGTCAAAGTTAACAAAGGAAGAATTCAAGGAACGTTTGAATATCATAAACAAAGGATGAATGAAAGAGCTGTAGGAAAATCAAGGAGTGATGTGGCTCTGCAGCTCAATCAACAAAAGACAAAAAACACAAAGGAAAATAAAAGATATGTAGGTACCACTATAGATGATTCAATTGTCATATAAATAAATTGAAAGGCAGACGACTCCGTAAGAAGATTGATGTCAAGAAAATGAGAAAGAGGGTTCGATAAAAGTAATAAGTGAATAGAAAGTTGAGATTTAGAGTGAGAGTGAAGTTGAAGAGAAAATACTTGTTACCCACATCCGAAAAAGTTAAGAACCTAGTATGTAAAAGATGAACAACAAAATATCGAGTTGGAGTTTGAAAGTCTTTTGATTGAAATTTTCAGGTCTATTCAAGTTTCATTTGATAAATTCTAAACTCATTATGGAAACATTATTGAAAAAGATGTTGAGTTCAATAAGAAGTTGGTTGAGATGGAGATGGAGTAAGTACCCTATCACTATGGTAGAAGAAGAAAAACATTGATATGAGAAAAGAGTTTTGATATTCATACACCAAAATTCTACACCAATACTTACATCAAACACTATTCATCGTATTTATACGGTGAATAATGTTTTTCATAAAAAAATATATTTATGAACAATAATATATTATTATAATAATTTTTTTTTTGTAAAAAAATTATATTTTTTTTAATAGTAAAATAAAATTGGTTAATGAAATTGTTAACTGGAAATTCCTAAATATGTTTAAGAGCATTGTTAAAGGCAAATATTCCAACAAGTTAGAGGCCGATACTAAACGAATATAGTTTCTTTAGGAAACTTTATGAAACCAAGTTAGAAATGTCAGAAAAAATGTGTAGACTGAGAAGATGAACCAGAGAATCGACCAAATCGACCAGGCAGTCAGAAGGGACGAACACAAGACCAGTGTGTCGAAAATGAACCGCGTCAACTGAAGGAGCAAACAAGTTGTGGTTGGTCGATTGGTCATATTACGGGCTAAGCAAGAAGATTGGTCGAAGATTCAAATGACACTGTCGAGGGCGCAGTCTAGGGGACTTAGAGTAATATTGCTTTTCCTAAGATGTGTCGAAGTTAGAAGCGGTTAATTCTTTTTGAAGCACGAGTGGGACAAAGTCAAAATATGCAGATCGTGGGAACTTATCTCAAAGATCGTGGTTGTTAAGCGCTGAATGGTTGGCGAGATCTTATGTAGCGGTTATGTCTTAGTTTCATTTCATCCGTTGATTAGTTTCAGCAGTTATATTGTAAAAACTATAAATAAGTTACTTCATTGTAATTTCGGTGTTCACTTGTATTCTCAAATTGCTTACCAAAACTCTGTCCAATTCCGCAGTAAAGGAAGAAAGAGTCACTAAACTTTTGATGTACGTGAATCACCATCCTTAATTTCAATACAATCAGTTTATGTTTAAGTTTTATCTTTACTGTCTTTACTTTCGTATCGTTTCAAACAACTTTTACATTGAACACTTCAACGTCACTTGTTGGTCACGAGTCACCAATTAGTAATTAGTTGAGTCTTGTTTTATCCAACACCTGCTGTCGGTTAGGCAGGTAGTCGAAATTCTGTGTGGAAAGTCGTTGTACTGCTTCCCTTGGTCTCTAAAAACCGTTTCTTGGCCAAGGTATATTTTGATAGAGTCAGTATAACATACTAAATATTAGCACACGTCTTAAGATCAACTGGTCGATCTTGCAAGTAACCCTTAGTTTTAGGACCTAGGGAGGACCAACGCTTGTTTACCATTTTCCACAGTAAACAGAAATATAAAAAATTGGTTAATGAAATGATGAAGTTGGTTAATAAATGAATAAATATTAATAATAATTTAGTAACACTTCTATCAGAGGTTGCTTTGGTGCTTCCTTCAGAAGTTGTTTTCACATGCTTGACCAGAAGTTCTATTTTTCATTACAACTTCTAATACTTCATGATCTTCTGTAAGCCTTGTTGAACACATCTTCTATCAGAGGTTTACATATGGTGCTTCTATCAGAGTTTGTATTTCAATCTTCACTCAGAAGTTTTCTTTACAACGTGCGTGTTCCAGAAGTTCTTCCTTAGAACTTTTAAATTCATCTTCTGCTCAACATAGTATAATGTTCCATTTTAAGCGCTTGAGTCAGAATAATTTTTTATTAACCAACTTCATTATTTCATTAACCAATTTTTTATATTTCATTAACCAATTTTATTTTACTATTAAAAAAATATAAACTTTTTATAAAAAAAATATTATTATAATAATATATTATTGTTGATAAATATATATTTTTATATTAAAAACACTATTCACCGTATAAATACGATGAATAATATTTGCTGTAAGTATTGATATAAGATTTTAATGTATGAATAACATTACTTTATATATATATATATATATATATATATATATATATATATAGATATATATATAGATATCTATAGATATCTACATAATATTTTGAGTCTTGACCGAAGAATTAATATGAATATGATTAATTCATCTCAAACATGAATGAATAAGCACCCCAAAAATCTAATTGTTAGGGCATCTTGATCCTTTCCTCGCTATATAAAATGCATGAGATTCCTATCTAAATTAAGTAAGAGGAAGGATGCAATATATTTTGTAAACTTTTATCTGCATTAACAAGGGGGCGAGGTATGTAACTCACGGCGTTAAACAAATGTTTTTTTAGGAGGGAAACCAAGGGTGGCAACAAGTTTTTATTTTATTTATTTTTTAGTTTTTCTCCTATATTTTGTTTTTGTTCATATAATTGATAGGTAATACTTACAACACCATATTTGTCACAATTTCCTAATATTATCATTGATTTTGTTTATATATAATTTTTTAGATTTAGTGGTTCTTAAATATTTTTGTAACTGTTGTTGGAGTTACACTTAAAACTTGAAGAACTCTGAATCAATCTTGATTAACAAGAATCAATTTTTCTGATTAATTTCTCCTCTTGTTCTTCATCCTTCACTCGAGTGAATTAACCACGCATTGGTTGCAAGATGATTCTGTTGTGCGGTGATTATGAGAGAAGAAAAGATGAACTGGGGAAGGTGAGAAAAACACAAGAAGGGGGTGGGGTTGAATTGTGTTGAATTTTTCTTCTATTTCTCTTTAAAATCTATTATCAAATTCTGGATTCAATAGTCATAATTTGATTTAGAGTATGATGAATAGTAGCAAAATAGTGTGAACAAAAATGAAAAATTAATATAGTGCATTCTATAAATCAAGAGTAGTTTAGTCCCCATTCACTTCCAAGAGTTTCCATTAGAACTGAATATGATTACAAGTTTACTAAGCACACAAGCAAGAGACTTAGTTTTCCCAAACACACAAGTAAGAGACTTCAATTCTCAATCACACAAGCAAACTACTTATGATTGCTTAATCATACAAGCAAGAGACTTCCAAATGCTCAAGCACGTAGGCAAGATACTTCCAATTTCTCAATAAAACAAGCAAGAGACTTCACTACTCAAACACATAGTTGCTCCCTATAATTTACCCTCTTAATTTTTATCCTAAGTGGCTCATACGCTTTCACTATCATTCATACATACATTGCATTGATCTTGTTGATATGGGATCAAATGTTCACATTGATCCGAGACATACTTCATCAAGAGAAGAGAGATTGGTAATCCAATTTTCAGAAGTTGATGTCCTAGCATCATTGTCAAGACATGAAGGTTTCCACTTGCTTCAAGGTGCCCTAATAAGATCAAGGTCATATGTGAAGTATGGTTTCTCCTCTAAAAAAGGGAGATGCATTGATAAGTAGGATAATTGAAGAGGTCATAAGATTAACAAGGATCATCAAGAGATCGTATTTCATTGGTTAAGACAGGACCACAAGCTTCAATTTGACTAGATCACCCAAATTAGGGTTTTGATCAAAGTTAGCCTGAGGTTGACTTTGTGACCAAAATTTGACTCCATAAAGCATTACTTGATGCATTACATCCACACATGTCCCATTTATTCATTCAAGTTGGCTCAAGGCATTGTGATTAACAAATGTTGAGATTTGACCTTATTTGGCTAGAAAGTCAACAAAAGTCAACAATCAGTCAAAGAAAGTCAAAATCATGAAATTATAATCAAAATGGATACTTTTACTTGAATTTCATGAAATCAAAAAGATTGATCAAGAAAAATTACAAGAATCAAGAAAAATCCTAAATTGTTGGAAATTAGGGTTTTAGAAAAAAAAATTGAGTATAGAAAATTTATGATCATGGACTTGACTTTATATGAATGTAACTTCTTCATCATTTGGCAGAATGGTGAAAATAAAATGTCAAATTGAAAATCATGATGCATACTCTAACTTTGTAGAAAGAGTCAAGATCAGATTTGTAAATGATAAAACGTTATACAGATTGGAAGTTGGTACCTCAATGTTGCTACAAGTCCAACACTTAGAAAATTTTGAAGAGTTTCAAAAGTGATCAAGTGCATGAATGGATGGGAAATTTACATGATGGTGCAAGTTGATTTTTAAAACCACCTCAACTACAAAGTTGTTATATAATTTTTCTCTCTTTCCCATGATACCAAGATTGCAGCATTTAGACCACCTTGCAAAGAGTTATAGATTCAAGAAGTGGTAAAGATGAAATTGGTAATTTGACATTTAACTTATTGAATGTTCATATGTCTCAATCAGTTTTGATGTCACTGCTTCACACCATTTTTAAGAGTGTTCAAGTCATTTTCTTAACTCAAAACCAACATCAATCATGTCCAACGATATTTATATCATTCGGTTCACAGTAATGACCGTCATGATAAATTTATATAAATTAAACTCTTAGTATCCTTTTTTTCACTAAAAAAGAAACAAGACGAAACAACTCTAACACCAACACCACATTTGAATACAAACTCATCTAAAGGAGTTTATATGTCTTCTTCTTCTGTAAAATCTCGATATGCAAACTTATGTGGTTGTGATGGTCATATGGTTTCGTACCCAATGCAAGAAGGAACAAAATAAAGAAAGGCTTTTTTGGAGATGTCCATTTTGGAGGAGTGGTGAGACATGTCATTTGTTCATATGGGATGAAGACATGAACAAATTATGAAGTCAGAGTTGAAAGTTGTGGAAGTTATGAGTTATTTGAAGGTTATGTATGAAGATTCAAAGAAGTAGAACAAGAGTTTGAAGAACAAACTGAAACCAGCAAAATTTTATGAAAAATTGAAGATATAATGTTTTTTTATCTTCTTTATGTTTGATGTTTACTTTGTTATGAAATATAATAGTTGATGTTGAAACTACAAATACATTGAACTTGACATGAATGTAACTATAAGACAATTTATGACGAGTAAGTTCATCACAATCTGTTTCTTATTTCAACTTTTCAAAGATTTGTGTATAATAGTTTAAGTTGATACTTTAAGTTAATAACCTTAAGAAAGTAAGAAAGCCCTAGATTAAAATTTCATTACATAAGCTTTAATTATATAAGGCCTTATTAATCATATCTAAAACCTTTGGCCCAAATAAAGTTTGACCAAGTATAATCTGATTCATCATCACCATCAGAATCAGAAAAAAAATCATTTTCCTTCTCACCCTTCTTCTTCTTCTTCTTTCTCTCCTCTGCCAGAGAGCTCTCTTGGGTCCAAACAGTTCTTGATTCTGACGAGGCAAAGCATCTTAAGCATTGTTGAAATCTCTCTCAACATTGTTGGAAGCTTCAACAAAAGTACTCATTTTGGTTCTTCTTCTTATCTGATTTCTTTGGATGAAGTTATTTTTGTGTTTTGGTTCAAAGAGTAATTCTGATTTTATATTGTTTCTTCTGATTCTTCCTCTTCCCTGATCCTTAAAAGTCTAAAAGCCAAAAGATTTCACGCATGTCAAGTTTTCTCACTTATTGGTTAATTAATTCCTCGAGCTGTTGAATGAATGATTGTATCTACTTGTATTTTGATATATCTTTTTCCCTTCTTTGATATTCCTACTTACGTATACTTTGATGTAATATAAGTTTTGATATCAATTCTCAAATGGTATATTGTTGATTCGGGTATGATACTAATGATGTTTATTCATAAGTGTGATACGGTGAACTGACTTTGTAGGATTTTTGTATCCAAATGTGCGGATAGCAAGAGTCGCCACCGACTTTTATTTTTATCCAATTAAGGGAAGGTAAAAGTAACAGAAAAAGACCTTCGTTAGATTCTGAGTTCGGGGGAGAATGGTTATGAAAAGGGAAGGTATTAGCACCCATTTCCATCCGCAGTTTATTCTACGGGCTCTTAGTTGCTCTAGATCACTTTTTAAAATTGCTTTCTGTGTGTTTGACAAAGATGTTTTGAAAAAAGGCATTTCGTTTTGACTTTGTAATGACTCATGTAGGAGTGTATACAAAGTGTTCGGAAATGTTTGTTTATGAAAAGAATTTGAACTTTGAAAAAAGTGTGTGGTGTGAAAAGCATTTGATAGAGCGAGCAACTAAAAGACTTATTTACCCACTCAGAATTGGTCGTTTTCGTACTTCTACGTTCCTTTAGAATAGCGCTAACCATACCATTAGTTAGTAGGTAGCTCCATTCGTTGGATGTAAGCGGGACATTCGAAGGGACATCGGATGGTCATTGAAGGCAACTTGTAGGAAGTATCCTAGCACATTCGAAGGGACTATCATCATTTTTCGTAGGCGACAATCGAGGGTCAAGATCATGTATTCGGAGGCGACATCGTGGGTCTTATGATCTTTGTATCGAAGGGACTATGATGATTTGTTTGTAGGCAACGGTGCTAGAATACCTCTACGTTCGAGGGACATGACCATTTGAATCGAAAGGCACCGAGAGAATTACCCTAAGGGGTGCGTGTGTGAAAGAAGTGTGTCAAATTCGGATATTTTATCTTGAAGATTAGTGTGAGCTATGTCCAATTATTATCTTGCCATACACGCCTAGTTACTAGCAATTGATAAGGGTACGGAAAGTAAAATGCGGAATGTAAAAATGCGGAAAGGTAAATCCTACGCTATTACATGGCTTTGGGGCAGATACATAATTTAAACTTGCGGAAAATAAAAGCCTAATTAACTATTACAACCCATGAGCAATTACATTATTGGAAAAATAGAATAATAAAAGAAAAAAAACGTCCGAATCGGAGCAACCTGTGAAAGAATAAGAAAATCGGGAAATATGATAAAATCGAAATAAGAGAAGATGTTAGAAAAAATGCAAATTTTAATATGAGAAAATTAATATATGCTGAAAATAAGATAAATATATTAAAATAATTTTTTGGGATTTTTTGGAAAAGATTTAATAATTAAAATGCAATTTATAGTGATTTAAATGCTAAAATAAAAATAAAATAAATATGCATGCAAAAATTATATTTTTTAATTTATTAAATTAAATAAAGGTTTTTAGAAAAATAATGTAACAAGAAAAAATGTTTTTGGTAATTTTTAATGCAGAATAAAAAATCATGAAAACAATTAAAATGAATGAAAAATATTGAAATAACTAGAAAATAGGAAAATAGAGTTTTGTAAAAGTGAAAAAAGGGATTGTCTGAACCAGGAATCGAACTGGGGACATCCCTTTCAAACCTTGAAAACCACATGCTTGACCAACTGAGCCAGACGTGCCAACTGTTTGGAAACGGACGGAGTGGAATACACGCGTTGCTTCCCCATTGCCTCATCCTTCGCGCCAACGATCGTCTTCTCCGATTCAAATATTTGAAAGTTAGCGTCGGCTTTGGCTCGACGCTACAGGCCCTGGCAAAATCAAAAATGCAGTATACATAATATAAATGAAATCTAAAGCCATGATTCGATTCCTTGGAGCATTCCGAACACGATGGTACAGGTCCTATTGTCCAATTTTTCCATTTAAACAAAACCCCAATTCGAGCTCAGAAACCCTAGATATGGTATATATCGATTCAGGCCATGGAAACACGATTGGCTTGCCCAGATCGCTTGCAAACTTGATTCTAATCACAAACAAACAATAAAAACAGATTAATAATGCATGAATGTTAGAAATCGAATTTTGAAATTTCAAGAACAAACCAAATTCGGTTTTCGTGATTCTTGATGGTTTTGAATGATATAAGAGTCTGGATCGACTCTAAACAACCCAAGGAATGCAATGGAATCCTCAAAATCGGCTGTGGATGGCTGGAACTAGAATTGCAAGTTGCTTCAAGAACACGAAATTTTGATTTTAGGTTAGGGTTTCTGGAGCAATTTTTCGTTTTTTCTTGATAGGTATGCATCATGTATTTATACTGGATGGATTTGGGATTGAATTTGGAAAGAATCAATCAATATTCAATGGAAATCAAATTTGATATTTCCATGAAAATCAAATCTTCAAAGCTTGATCAATTTCAATCCAATCTTGCCTTTCTTGCTCCAATTTCGAATTTGCTGGCATTTGTGAGTTAATTGGACCTTAAGGAAAGAATAAAATCAATCTTTGCCATTAATTTCAATTTTATAATTTATTTTAAGATTTAATTTGCATTTAAATGAATAAATTACAAATTAAATAGAAAAATAAATCAAAAATTCGTGGCTTTGGGCTTGGACACTCCTAATTGCTTGAGGAACAAGTTAGGATGAAGAAAAAGTAGGCCCATTTGCAAAAGATTTGATTTTTTGAAGTATCTCTTTGTGCATTCTTCCAAAATTGCCCAACTTGTGGATGGTGTAACTTGCTCAATTTTCCACATTTTTGAGTGTTCTTGGACTTTTTGGAAAGCTCTAAGAGTCCTCTAACCAATGTCTTTGGTCTCATCTCATTTGGAGTTACCATGCTCAATATATCTTCAAAACAAAAAGTTGACTTTTTGTTGACTTTGAAAATGACCTGTAATGTTTTGAGCTATACCTCTCAAATGAAGCATTTTTTGGACATTCTTGTGAGACATGAAGTTGTAGAGAATTGAATTTCCTTCAAAACAAGAGGTGGTGGAAAAATTTCTGAGAAAGTATGAGAAAGTTATGATCACCAAAGTTCGATTGACTTTTCATCTAGAAACCCTAATTTAGAAAGTTTGACTTTTGGGCAAATCTTGAGTTTTCTTGATGAATCATGATCAACCCTTGATCAAATGATGTATGTAACTTCAAAATGAGGATGTTGACCAAGAATTATGAAGTTTGACGTATGTTGACCATAGTTGACTTTTGTCCAATACACCGATTTTCAACCATCTGAGCAATTGTCTGAGGAAACTTGACTTGTGAAGCTTGAAACTTGACATGGAGAATCTTTGAAGCATATGATGAGGCATGAAGGCCTTTGGAGATGTTGGAAATCCACCTTGACTTGAGAGATACCAAACCCTAGTTTGGGTTGATTGTCTAGGAGAGAGTTTGTCTGATCAACTCTTGAGGAATCCTTGAGCATAGATGTATGAAATCTTTTGAGTAGATGGAGGGCAAATTTTGGGGTATGACAGCTGCCCCTGTTCAATCTTCTTGTACTGGAGGGTTAGATTGACATGCTTGTCTTTCGCGACCTGGAGGTAGAAGATGATTGAACACCGAGTACACCTAAAAATTTGCACTCGCTGTTGGTGGATGATGCGGGAATGGGCTTACAGATGCCATTCGGTGAAGTTGGAGGCTTCGCCGGGGAACGAGTCGTACGCTAGACTCGAGGCCGTTAATAGGAGAGCTGACGGAGATGGGCTTAAGATGCCATCCGGAAAGGTCGATGGGGAGTGAGTCGACGCTAGACTCAGACGCTTCGAAGGAGCACGGAGATGGGCTTAAGATGCCATCCGGAGGAGTCGATGTTAGACTTTGTGCTCATCTTTGAATGAAGTTATTGGTGTATTGATTTTTAACCATATATGCATTCGAAAGTGAAGAGATGTTGACAAATAGTCGAGATGGGCTTAAGATGCCATCCAGGCAACCGAATCGTACGTTAGACTCAGTAGTTCCGTTGATAATCGTAATAAATCTTCGTCGACTACTCGAGGGAGACGTAGTTGGCAAAAATGTGGATAGCTTCGTGTGCATCGGTGTTGATCCATTACCGTTATCGGAGGATAACCAGGTGGTCTTTCGGATAGTTTTCCGCTGGTTCGGGGCTTAATCTGGACCATCGTCGGAGGCGGTCTTTCGATAGTTTTCCGTCGGCTCGGGCTTAATCCGGACCTGTTTGAAGGCGGTCTTTCAGATAGTTTTCCGTCGGCTCGGGCTTAATCTCGACATGTTTGCGCTAGTGATCACATTTTGAGAAAACAAGAGAAACTTTGATAGAATATTCGTTAGTTTTATGCAAAGTATGATGCATGACAGTGTATATGAATGACATATGCATGAATTATGACTTTATGAGAGATGTATGGATGATAGATGTTGTGATATTTCAAAACATATCCATCTTGGAGAAGATGCGGATATTTTGTTTCAAGATTTCTGACTTCTGCTTGGGGGATTGTGTAGGTGAGAACCTCGCTTTTGAAGGAGAAGAAAGATATCCTGGATTCCTCCGATGCACTATCTGACCAAGTCCTGGGCCTAGACATTGTTGAGGAAAGTAGAGATTTGAGAAGCTCGTTGTTTGGAGATCTCATAGACCCTGCTGAGGAGAGTCTGGGAGACAATCTGTTGGGGACCTTGTATGTAGATTCTGCTGAGGAAATTTGGGAGGCGCTCTACTGGGGATTCTGAATGTAGATCTCGCCGGAGAGCATTGATAGTTGTCGGGAGACCGGGTTAGAAGAGTCTGGAGTCCGTTGTAACCTCTGGCTGGGGAATAAAAGGTGTATGTTTCCTCCGATGCACTATCTGACCAAGTCTTGAGTCCGGATACCGCTGCTGGGAGAAGGGGGGAGGATTGAGAAATATCCGCTGGGGATGAAGTGTTACTGCTTGGAGACTGATGTAACGTTGCTCTGTTGAGTGGAATCACAGCCTGTGGATTAACATATACTCCGTTGGGAAGGTGTGTTGTGAGTGACACCTTTATGCTCTGGGAACTATTTGTTGACTTTCGTCGTCATCCCAATTCCTCGAACTCAGTAAGTACTTTTGTATGTTCGCAGATGTTTGTGATTAGATTCTTATTGTCAAATGCATATAATCATTCAAAACAAACGTTGGGCTTATTGCAAACGACAAACAATGGAAATTGTAAAGAGAAAGAATTTTATGTTTATTTGAAAGGTGGCGATGGCCAAGTAGTTTGTACACAAGAAAGGTAAAAGCTATGCGGAAACAATCTCGTTAAGTTCCAACTATGCTAGTACTCATATATTTCAACTATCTCATCTCCTTGTCAGAAAGTGAGTAGACGATCTTCGCCATTTGAACCTTGAATGCTAATAGTAGTTTGGAAGCGGTGATCCGAAGAGACATAGTCGACGCTTAAATCCCTAACTTTTGCCTAGACCGCCTTTCGGTTTTCACCACGGATACCTTTTTGCCCAAGCCGCCTTTTCGTGTTTTCGACTTGCCGGTGTACATGTTTTGTATATATCCTTAATTTTTGCCTGAACCTTTTTGGTTCGCCAGGATGCCCTTATTTTTGCCTAGGCCAGTCGACCTAGCGGGTCTCTTTCATGCGTAGTATTTTTTGACTATGTCTGCGTTCACAGGGTGTGGGAAGTCTTCACCATCCATGGTGCTAAGTATCATAGCTCCGTCGGAGAACACTGTCTTGACCACAAACGGTCCCTCATAAGTGGGAGTCCATTTGCCCCTGGGATCACCTTGTGGAAGAATGATGCGCTTGACTACTAGATCACCGACTTGGTAGACTCGGTGCTTGACCTTCTTGTTAAATGCTCGATCATTCGCTTCGATAAATCATCCATGGCGGATAGATGCGAGTCGCTTCTCATCAATCAAGTCAAGGCGAGCTGGACCCAATCGCTCGCCTAACTCGCCTTGGAGGACTCGTTGAGGGTATCCGAACCTCGATGGGTAAGACGGCTTCCATACCGTATACAAGAGAGAAGGGGTGGCCCTGTTGATGTTCGTCAGAAGGCGATAACCATGAAGAGAAAATGGTAACATCTCATGCCAATCTTTGTAAGTCACCGCATCTTCGATAATCTTCTTAATGTTGTTGGCGGCTTCCATCGCGCCATTCATCTTAGGCCGATAAGGAGAAGAGTTGTGATGCTTGATCTTGAACTGCGTGCAGAGTTCGGTGATCATCTTGTTGTTGAGATTGGAACCGTTATCTGTGATAATCCTTTCGGGAGTGCCATACCGACAGATAAGATTATGCTTGATAAATCGAGCCACAACATTCTTGGTAACAGATGCATACGAGGCCGCTTCTACCCACTTGGTAAAGTAATCGATTGCCACAAGGATGAAACGATGTCCATTGGAAGCCGTGGGCTTAATTTCTCCAATCATGTCAATGCCCCACATTGCAAAAGGCCACGGAGAAGTTAAAACATTCAAAGGTACTGGGGGTACGTGTACTTTGTCGGCATAAATCTGGCACTTGTGACAAGATCGAGCATAGCGGTGACAATCAGCTTCCATGGTGGACCAATAGTAACCTGTTCTCAAAATCTTCTTAGCCATGGTATGTCCACTGGAATGGGTACCAAATTCGCCTTCGTGTAACTCTTCCATGATACGCATTGCTGTTTTCTGGTCTACACAGCGGAGTAAGCACAAGTCATGGTTGCGCTTGTATAAGATGCCGTTGCTGAGAAAGAATTTGGAAGCGAATCTTCTCATGAACTTTTATCATTAATGATGCCCTCGGATATTCCCGAGTCTCAAGATACCTCTTCACGCCATAGTACCAAGGTTTCTCTCAAGCTCACAACAATACCTGGTTCGTCGAATTCTCAATGATGATCCGGGAGCCTCGTTGTCCCATCGACCTTGAACATAGACGACATAGTAGCCAATGCGCTCGCCAACCGATTCTCTTCTCGTGGAATGTGATCAAAGTAATCTCTTCAAGTAGGGATCAAACTCGAACATGCTCTCGATACGGAATGAGATTCGGATGCTTCGTATCCCACTCGCCTTAATCGACGATCACTAAAGCCGAGTCTCCATACACGTAAGAACTTGATTCTTAAGTCAATAGCGCTTTAATACCCATGATGCACGCCGTACGGCCATGTTGTTGGTGCAATCAAACGTAATCTGGCGGTGAAAGGAGTATGTCCTGTAGGGATGTAATGATGGCACCAATGCCATTGCCGCGTTTGAGGCTCCATCAAAGACCATAGTCCATCGGGATCCTTGTTCAGTCCATCGTCTGGCCCGGTTCTTCGCAATCAGAACTAGTAGAACATCCTCGTCTGAAATTGAACCATAGATCGATAGTCATCTACGGCTTGATGAGCCAAATGATCGGCTACTACACTTCCTTTGATCGCTTTCGAGAAGTGTACCGATGTCATATTCAGTCAAGATCATTTGCCATCTTGCTATTCTTCCGAGAGAAATGGTTTCTCAAAGATGTATTTTATCGGATCCATCTTGGAAATCAATAAGGTAGTGTGAGTCAACATATACTGCCTTAGTCGGCGAAAAGCTGCAAGTTTTCTCGAGCTGTGAGTATCTTGTTTCACGGTAAACTTTTGCTAAGGTAGTATATTGCATGCTCTTTTCGACTGCACTCGCCATGTTGCCCCAACACACACCCCATTGAGTTCTCTAACACCGCAAGTACATGATAAGAGGTCTTCCTTGGCGGCATCGGGATAGGAGGATTTAGGTACTCCTTGATTTTGTCAAAAGCGATCCGCAATCTTCGCTCCATTCCACTACTTGATCTTTCTTAAGTAACTTGAAGATTGGCTGCAGTAGCTAGTGTGCAATGAATCGCAATGTAGTTTAATCGGCCCAAGAAACCTCGACTTCCTTCTTAGTGCGGGCCGCTGGCATCTCTTGAATGGCTCTAACCTTGGCGGGGTCAACTTCAATACCTTTTCCATCGACAACAAACCCTAGGAGTTTTCCGGATCCGACTCAAAGGTGCACTTGTTGGGATTAAGTCTCACCGTACTTCTTCAATCATCAAATAGTTTCTGCAAATGATCAAGATGTTCTTCTTCAGTTTGTGACCGAGCTATCATGTCGTCAACATAGACCTCTATCTCGTGATGGATCATGTCATGAAACAATGCCACCATAGCACGGTAAGTGGCGCGCGTTCTTCACCGAACGGCATAACCTTGTAGAAAGTGCCCCACTGTAACAAAAGTAGTCTTTTCCATGTCTTCGTGAGCCATTTTGATCTCGATTGTAACCGGAGAAACCATCCATGAAGGAGAAAACCTTATCGAGCGGTGTTGTCAACCGTAACATCAATGTGAGGAAGTGGGAAATCGTTTCGGACTCGCTTTGTTCGATCTCGTAATCCACACATTCGTACCTTACCATCCTTCTTAGGTACGGGTACCACATTAGCAACCCACTGGGGATAGGAAGTAACGGCTAGGAAACCAGCGTTGAACTGCTTCATAACTTCGGCTTTGATTTTCTCTGACATCTCAGGACGCATGCGACGAACCTTCTGTTTCACTGGGAGAAAACCTTCTTTTGTCGGCAATCGGTGTACCACAATATCAATGTCCAAACCAGGCATGTCCTCGTATGACCAAGCAAAAACCTCAATATAGTCCCGTAGCATCTGAACCAACCTTTTTTTAACACTGTTCTCAAGACCCGCTCCTATCTTGATCTCTTTTCGCCTTCATCGCACCCAAATTTACAACCTCAACTTGCTCTTCGTGGTGGCTGTATAACTCGCTTCTTCTTCAGGTCGACAAGTTCTCCTGGCACTTCACAATCTTCCTCACTTTCGTCTTCGGCTTGGTAGATCGGATTATCGAAGTCATATTTAGCACTAGCATAGCTGTTATTAACGAGATTCGGAGTGATTTCCTGACTAAAGGAGATTGGTATGACGCCTTCGCCTTCCAATTCCGAGCCCATGTTCGGAGTCGAAGATCCACTCGATGTCAAGTCGTTGTCGCTGCCTTCTATGGCATGGATTCCACTGGCTGATGCGGAAGAAGTTGCACGTTCGGCGTATCATCTTCCGACCTTGATGGTGAAGCCTAAACCCCTTGTCAAATTTGAAAGGAAGATCGTGGAGTGACCCCAAATAGTACTACCTTCTTCAACAAAGCTTGAGCATCTTTCAATGAGGCCATCCTAGGCGGTGCTGTGTAACTCAGAGTGACAGGAGAGTCACAGGCATGACTGGGAATTGTTTCAAAAGCTTGACAGGAGTCTCAAGAATTCACCCTCCACCCGAGATAGCGGAATGACCGTAGATGACCATATATTCTTCTTCACCACATACCGTAACAACCTTCCCTTTCACCGGTATTTCAGCTCGATGCAAGGTAGGGTACCGCCCCATGTATCCAAGGGCCCAAGTAGGTAAGAGTAAGTGGACGGATGTCCATGACAAAGAAAGTAGAATCAAAAGTCTAGGAACCGACTTTAACAGCAGAGTGAGCTCTCCAAGCAGGCGCTTAGAACCATCAAAAGCTCTCACGATAATGTCACTGGTCTCGTAACCAACCCTTCGACATCAAGCCGATCAAAATCTTCGGTAGGATATTCAGAGCAGAACCGGTGTCAACCAAAACATGAGACATGGTAGTGCCCTTGCATTCAAGTAGATGTGCAAGGCTTTGTTATGTTTCTTTCCGGGAGTCAAATCAAGATCGAGAAGCCTAGGCCGTTGTTGGCCAGCTAGCAATACAAACTTCGAATCGATGGTAGTGTTCGGCACATGAGCATTCTTCGAAACTTCACCAAGGCATTAGCATGAGCCTCGAGCATACAAGCGAGCAAGCATGAAGATCTTGGACTGAGTCTGTCCCAACTGCTCCACAACATTGTAGTCACTCTTCTTGATAATCTTTAATTTCCTCCATTTCTTGTTTGAGGTGTCTTCAAGAACTTCCTTTGGTACTTGGTTGAGCAGTGATGAGTCAGGTTCTTTCCTCTAGTCGATATTGATTGAGTAGCTAGAATGCGAAATGGAGTCGCAGTGTCTTTTGGAGGAGAGATCTCGAGAGAATACCCTTCCGGTTCGGTCACCTCGGATCCGTGATGTTGTCAATGTCGGAATGGTAGCTTCAATGGTCGATCTTCAATGGTCGAGGGTCTTGCTTGACGCCATGATAGTAAACATCACCCATAGTTCCAAGGGATAGCCTTGTCGAGGAATATGGCATCGGTCTTGGAGAAGTGATAATGAGAGGTGCCACTAGGCACGGGATCGCAGAGGAAATCCTTATCGTGTTAACATCAAGATAGTCTTCGGAAATCGTCACCCCATCCTCGCCTTAACATCTTCAATAGGAATCTTGTAACTATCGTGTGTATTTCACCATGTAATCATATTTTCCACTTGGCTGCCCCAAGGTGTCCCACACAGATGGTACAGTTCGCATTGTCAATCTTCAACTTAGACATTTCTTCACACACACGGTGGTTTTAGAAATAGTATCTCACGGTTATCCATCATACATGAACACGCCTTCTCAACCAAGCACAACCATCGTGCGACGGGCACCAACGACAATCCTCGGGCATCCTGGATTGACACCGCTTGCAACAAATTCTTCTTAATACCATCGAGGAATGGTCAAGTCATCTATGTTGAAAACATAAGTATCGCGCCAACAGATTGGAACTCTTGTCATGGTTAGGCATAGGCGTTGATCACATCGAGTCTCAACAGAGGATCAAATTCAACTGCTTAGCTTCAATCATGTCTTGAATCTTGTTCTTGAGCCCAACAATTGTCGTGATCGTGTCTGGCTATTGGAATGGTAAGCACACTTAGCATTAGGATTGTACGGAGAGGAAGTGTTGACATTCGAGGAGGATCCTCAAGGTAATCACTCGCTTTCAACATGTGTTGCAAGGCTCATGACAAAGGCATGTTGATCTTCGTGAACCGCCGTGGCGATTCTCGCTACGCTGTCTCACCGAGGTCAGGCCGATGTAGGATCGAGATCACAACCGCCCCCATAGATTGAGCACGGTCGGTCTTGGCTCGGCTTTTCGACCATACACAAGATTAGCTTTTTAGCACCAAAAGATCTCTTCGCAAAGATTTGAAGATGTCTCTACATGAATCTTCCCACTCTTGATACCACTCAATTGTAAGTATCACTTGAATCCGATCAAGAGTTTCCAATCAAATGATTGAAGAATGGACGACAATGTCCCATGAACATATCAACCAACTCCTATTGGACAAGGGTGGTTGAACTCTGCTAGATCTCTCCACTTCGAGCATACTCCTTGAACTTCTCACACGACCCATAGACATGCTTTGTAGTTGCATGCGAGTGGGTGTCAATTCAGCATTGTACTCATATTGCTTGTAGAAAGCATCTGCTAAGTTACTCCATGTACGGATACGGTCATTCTCTAGCTGATAATACCATTCCAATTGGGTTCCGGACAAACTCTCTTGAAAATAGTGCATCCACAACTTTCATCATCAGGGATTGATCTTCGGACATAGGACTTCAAATGCTTGGGCAAGACATGCCATCATATTTGGCAAAAGCAGGAACTTTGAACTTGGGAGGAATCACAACACCAGGAACGAGACTCAGATCATCAAAATTCAGCCCGAACATCTTCAAGTTTTCCACAGCGTTCAGACGATCTTCAAGTTGCTTGTACTTGTCGCCTTCCTCGAGTGTTGGCTATAATCGAGTGATCCTCCTCCTTTCTTTGGCTCACTGATCACCTTCATCACCCTTGGTACTCCCCGGTATGGACACTTCCTTCAGAGAGCTCAATACGGTGACCACTTTAGGACCCCTTTGAAACGCTCTACCCATGTTGAGGAGACCAACAACCTTCTTCTTCTTGTTGATGCTTCTTCGATCTTCTTGGCCTTGGACCAAGCTGGTAAACATCTAAACCGAGCATTTCGAGCTTGGAGATCTTTGACATCTGTTCAAGAGCCATTTCTGCTAAAATAAATAGCGAGCAAATGAGAAAACCAATCTCCAATGTACCTGTGATGCAATGTTATGTTATGCTATGCGATGTTTATGCGAATGCAATGCAATGTTTTCAAGGACCTAAAAGATTTAAATTTGTTAAACAAGCAATGAGCAAACATTTATTAGTACTTTTTCATTATTCTTTTTCTTTTTAAGTACAAGAGATAGTTCAAAACAATAAAAGAAAACAAATAAATTCTAAAGCTCTAAGTCTCCCATGGACGCTTCCTCTTGGTGCCGATGTAAGCGTTGATGTTTCGCTCCTCGTGAAGTAGCTTGGTCAACTCTAGAACTTTCTTCTCGCTATGTAACATCGAGCTTCAAAGGTATCCTTTCTTCTTTAAGTTGAATCCAGATCTCTTCAAGTCTTCAAAATCAATGGGCATGTCGGATGGAGAACAACATAGGTGCGCCACCTATAGCAAGGTTCCATAATTACCGGTAAAACAGCGTGAATGGCATCATGAGGTTTTGAGCTCGAGCTCGCACCCATTTGAGGTAAGGTTCCCAAGGAATGGAGTTCGGTGCCCCAAAGTCTTGGTATCGCCTTCTTTACCATGCCCCAAGCGTGTATAAACCTTCGCTTAATTCGAGATCGTGATTGTAGTCGAACGCAATATCTTGGAGAAGCATATCATGTGGACCATCTCTTCGGCAAAACCAAACCGACGAGAGCTAGAGAAGGGTTGTAAGTAATACCTCCTTATACCAAGTAGTGGTACATTAGGGAACTCCACAACGCTCAATGAATGTGAAGTCTTTTGAGAGAAAAGATTCCAACGGATGTCGGAATGAGAGAGTGACATTAATCTTGGAGACCATCTCAACCTTTGTTCGTTCTTCAAAACTGATTGAGGAAGGTGCGAAATAAACCACCTTGAAAGTAACGGGACACAACACATGAGAGTTCCTTGTCTCTTAGTAGTACGAGTGTGGAGAGAATGTAGGATGTCTCCAAGTAAAGTAGGCACAGGATTGCGGGTAAGGAACAACTTGATGGCATTGACATCTATGAATTGATCCGAGTTAGGGAATAGAACCAAACCATAAATTAGCAAGGCCACAATGTTCTCAAATGCATGGAAACTCATAACTTTGAGGAATTCTCGGGCTTTCTTAATTAGGAATTTGGAAAGTAAACCCTTAACTCCACTTCTAGTTTCCCAATTGGCTTCAATGTCTGAGCGCTTAAGGTGTAAGGCGGATGCGATGTCTTCGAACTTAGGAACCTTTTCTAGACCGGTGAATGGCATTTGGTCAAGAATAGGTATCCCAAGTAGCTTAGAGAATTCTTCCAAGGTAGGAACCAACTGATAATCTGGAAATGTAAAGCAATGGTGTTTCGGGTCAAAGAACTGGAATAAGACATGCATCATATCTTCTTCAAAACCGGAGATAACCAAATCAAGCAGATAACCATGTCTTTTAATGCACTGAGCATGGTCGGGAATTTCGGAAACCAATTCTTTGAGTTGAGAAGGGATACCCATGAAGTTGATTCGGATAGTCTTTCTAGAAGCCATAATCCCTACAAAACAGAGCAAAGATAAATCCCTAGGTCCTTGAAATAGTTAGAAATGATATGCAATGCGAATGATGTCATGATGTCATGTTTGGCACACACAAGCAATTCACACAATGAGCCTAGGGTTAAGGCTTGCATGAGGTATAGGTGATTACCTTACCAAAAGTTTGAGTTGGTTCATCCTGTCCTATAATAGTAACCGGGTTCTAGGAATCTCATATCATAGATCTTTCTCGTAGGCGCTTATTTCAATACGACGGCCAAGTGGTCGATCGAAAATGTCCCAAAAGTCTAATCTCAATGAGCGTAGCATCGAGTATCAACCAACCTCGGTCTACACCAAAGCCGGCCATCTCACTACCTTCTAATGGCCAAGATGGGTCAATTAAGGTTCTAAAAGTTTAGTTAGCGCTGATGACACCACACGAAGCCAAATACTATCTTCAACTTGGGAATGAAGAGTATCGGACAACCAAAGTGTCACGCTAACGTAGCCATCATGTTGACCGCGTAGTTATACGCCCAGCGGTCGCGATGATCTAATGCTACTTACCTAAAAGGAAACCCGGATCCGGTGTAGGATCCCCAACAATATAATACCCAAGCAACCCTTAAAGATAAAGCATACAAGTCAAACAAGAAGCAATAAAAGTTATCTAGAAATCCTAAGGCAATTCTCTCTTTAGGTAATTTCTCACAGAGTCGCCAGCCTGCGGATACGGTGAACTCGACTTTGTAGGATTTTGTATCCAAATGTACGGATAGCAAGAGTCGCCACCGACTTTTATTTTTATCCAATTAAGGGAAGGTAAAAGTAACAAAAAGACCTTCGTTAGATTCGAGTTCGGGAGAATGGTTATGAAAAGGGAAGGTATTAGCACCCTTTCCATCCGCATTTATTCTACGGCTCTTAGTTGCTCTAGATCACTTTTAAAATTGCTTTCGTGTGTTTGACAAAGATGTTTTGAAAAAGGCATTTCGCTTTGACATTGTAATGACTCATGTAGGAGTGTATACAAAGTGTTCGAAATGTTTGTTTATGAAAAGAATTTGAACTTTGAAAAAGTGTGTGGTGTGAAAAGCATTTGATAGAGCGAGCAACTAAAAGACTTATTTACCCACTCGAATTGGTCGTTGCATTTACGCTCCTTTAGAATAGCGCTAACCATACCATTAGTTAGTAGGTAGCTCCATTCGTTGGATGTAAGCGGACATCTGGGACATCGGATGGTCATGAAGGCGACTTGTAGGAAGTATCCTAGCACATTCAAGGACTATCATCATTTTTCGTAGGCGACAATCGAGGGTCAAGATCATGTATTCGGAGGCGACATCGTGGGTCTTATGATCTTTGTATCGAAGGGACTATGATGATTTGTTTGTAGGCAACGGTGCTAGAATACCTCTACGTTCGAGGGACATGACCATTTGAATCGAAAGGCACCGAGAGAATTACCCTAAGGGGTGCGTGTGAAAGAAGTGTGTCAAATTCGGATATTTTATCTTGAAGATTAGTGTGAGCTATGTCCAATTATTATCTTGCCATACACGCCTAGTTACTAGCAATTGATAAGGGTACGGAAAGTAAAATGCGGAATGTAAAAATGCGGAAAGGTAAATCCTACGCTATTACATGGCTTTGGGGCAGATACATAATTTAAACTTGCGGAAAATAAAAGCCTAATTAACTATTACAACCCATGAGCAATTACATTATTGGAAAAATAGAATAATAAAAGAAAAAAAACGTCCGAATCGGAGCAACCTGTGAAAGAATAAGAAAATCGGGAAATATGATAAAATCGAAATAAGAGAAGATTAGAAAAATGCAAATTTTAATATGAGAAAATTAATATATGCTGAAAATAAGATAAATATATTAAAATAATTTTTTGGGATTTTTTGGAAAAGATTTAATAATTAAAATGCAATTTATAGTGATTTAAATGCTAAAATAAAAATAAAATAAATATGCATGCAAAAATTATATTTTTTAATTTATTAAATTAAATAAAGGTTTTTAGAAAAATAATGTAACAAGAAAAAATGTTTTTGGTAATTTTTAATGCAGAATAAAAAATCATGAAAACAATTAAAATGAATGAAAAATATTGAAATAACTAGAAAATAGGAAAATAGAGTTTTATAAAAGTGAAAAAAGGGATTGTTCAACCAGAATCGAATGGGACATCCTTTCAAACCTTGAAAACCACATGCTTGACCAACTGAGCCAGACGTGTCAACTGTTTGGAAACGGACGGAGTGGAATACACGCGTTGCTTCCCCATTGCCTCATCCTTCGCGCCAACGATCGTCTTCTCCGATTCAAATATTTGAAAGTTAGCGTCGGCTTTGGCTCGACGCTACAGGCCCTGGCAAAATCAAAAATGCAGTATACATAATATAAATGAAATCTAAGGCCATGATTCGATTCCTTGGAGCATTCCGAACACGATGGTACAGGTCCTATTGTCCAATTTTTCCATTTAAACAAAACCCCAATTCGAGCTCAGAAACCCTAGATATGGTATATATCGATTCAGGCCATGGAAACACGATTGGCTTGCCCAGATCGCTTGCAAACTTGATTCTAATCACAAACAAACAATAAAAACAGATTAATAATGCATGAATGTTAGAAATCGAATTTCGAAATTTCAAGAACAAACCAAATTCTTTCGTGATTCTTGATGGTTTTGAATGATATAAGAGTCCTGATCGACTCTAAACAACCCAAGGAATGCAATGGAATCCTCAAAATCTACTGTGGATGGTCGGAACTAGAATTGCAAGTTGCTTCAAGAACACGAAATTTTGATTTTAGGTTAGGGTTTCTGGAGCAATTTTTTCGTTTTTCTTGATAGGTATGCATCATGTATTTATATCGATGGATTTGGGATTGAATTTGGAAAGAATCAATCAATATTCAATGGAAATCAAATTTGATATTTCCATGAAAATCAAATCTTCAAAGCTTGATCAATTTCAATCCAATCTTGCCTTTCTTGCTCCAATTTCGAATTTGCTGGCATTTGTGAGTTAATTGACCTTAAGGAAAGAATAAAATCAATCTTTATTAATTTCAATTTTATAATTTATTTTAAGATTTAATTTGCATTTAAATGAATAAATTACAAATTAAATAGAAAAATAAATCAAAAATTCGTGGCTTTGGGCTTGACACTCCTAATTGCTTGAGGAACAAGTTAGGATGAAGAAAAGTAGGCCCATTTGCAAAAGATTTGATTTTTGAAGTATCTCTTTGTGCATTCTTCCAAAATTGCCCAACTTGTGGATGGTGTAACTTGCTCAATTTTCCACATTTTTGAGTGTTCTTGGACTTTTTGGAAAGCTCTAAGAGTCCTCTAACCAATGTCTTTGGTCTCATCTCATTTGGAGTTACCATGCTCAATATATCTTCAAAACAAAAAGTTGACTTTTTGTTGACTTTGAAAATGACCTGTAATGTTTTGAGCTATACCTCTCAAATGAAGCATTTTTTGGACATTCTTGTGAGACATGAAGTTGTAGAGAATTGAATTTCCTTCAAAACAAGAGGTGGTGGAAAATTTCGAGAAAGTATCGAAAGTTATGATCACTCAAAGTTTAGTTGACTTTTCATCTAGAAACCCTAATTTAGAAAGTTTGACTTTTGGGCAAATCTTGAGTTTTCTTGATGAATCATGATCAACCCTTGATCAAATGATGTATGTAACTTCAAAATTAGGATGTTGACCAAGAATTATGAAGTTTGACTGTATGTTGACCATAGTTGACTTTTTGTCCAATACACCCGATTTTCAACCATCTGAGCAATTGTCTGAGGAAACTTGACTTGTGAAGCTGGAAACTTGACATGGAGAATATTTGAAGTATATGAGGAGGCATGAAGGCCTTTGGAGATGTTGGAAATCCACCTTGACTTGAGAGATACCAAACCCTAGTTTGGGTTGATTGTCTAGGAGAGAGTTTGTCTGATCAACTCTTGAGGAATCCTTGAGCATAGATGTATGAAATCTTTTGAGTAGATGGAGGGCAAATTTTGGGGTATGACAATAAGCAATATCACAACAGTTATTTCTCACAACCGTTGTTTTAGGGTGCATGTTTTCCAGTTTACTACTACGGTATTGGACTGTGATTGAAAGTAACACATATACATCCATACACTACATAATAATGCATGGTCCTGCATGATTATATATCATTTCCAATAATTATTAAATGATAGTAGTGTCTCTTCTGGAGATTGAAGCTTCATCTTCAACGGAGTTTTCAGGTGGTTCTGTCCTTTTTTGTGATTCAACAACAAATTCAGATGTTAATCTAGGAAATAATCGGTGATGGAAATCCAAAATTCTAAAATCGGATAAGAAGATTTAGGAAAATGCTATTTTCTTTAGAGGTAAATGGGTGAAGGACAAATAATTTCATATCGACGAAGTTAGGATTGGAGACAGGGTTTCAAGCTACAAGTGGTCATAAGAATGCTATATCAACATGTTACTTATGAGTACCTTATCTTTCAACATTCACGGGAGTGGTAGCTTGGCCAAGAAAAATATCTTAACCAATTTGATTGCCAAGAAGGCTTTTGATGTTTGTATGTTGCAGGAGACAAAAATTCATCACCTTTCTGATAATATGATTCATTATTTGTGGGGAGGTTTAAAGGTTGAGTGCACTAGAAAAGAGCCACAAGAGTGTTTACGTGGCCTTCTAATCTTATGGAAATCAAATATTTTTCAACCACTATTCAACTTCAAGGTAGAGGGTTTTGTGGGGATCAGTGTAATTTGGAAGGGGATGTCTATTTATCTCATCAACATTTATTCCTTGTGGAACATAGTCAAAAAAAAGGAAATTATTGAATCAGTTGATAGATATTAATTCTAAGTTCCCAATAGGCAATTTGTGCTCAAGCGTAGATTTTAACATAACTAAGAAGAAGAGTGAGAGAAAAGGTTGTAGTTCCTCTATCAATAGATCTGAATTTCTTTATTTCAGAGATTTCATAGGAAGATTGGATCTGGTGGATTTGTCTTCTCTTAGAGGTAAATATATGGTGTATAAACTAGATAGTTCATCGATGAGTAGACTTGACATATTTCTTATATCTAAAAATCTTTTGTCTGTGTGGATGATCAATAATCAATTCATAGGTTGTAGATCTATATGTCATCATAATCCAATTTGGATTAAAGGGAATGTTATGGCTAATTGAAGGAGAAATTTTTTCAAGTTGTTCAATTGTTGGATGAAACAAGATGACTTCATTCCTTTTTGTCATAAATGATTGGGTTTCAATGAAATTTCAAGGTAGGGCAACTTTTGTGATTAAAGAAAAGCTCAAAGGCCTTAGAGAAAAGTCGGGTATATGGAATACGGACGTTTTTCAGCGTTATGGATCTTGATATGGATAAAGTGGAGAAGCATTTGAATCATCTTTATCACTTGATCTTTGTCAATTCTTCAGATTCAGATATTAACATTATGTCTGTCAGGGAGTTGTCTTTGTTAGAACTAGAAATGATAATAATGAGAGCGTAAAAGTTGTGTGTTTATTAGAAAGTGAAAGCAGACTTATATAGCCTTTACAACAGGAAGTAGTCAAAAGCCAGTACTGCATTGCAATAAAATAGGAATAAATGAAACTGATCCTAAAATATAGGACTTCCTCCTAAAGAATCTAACTTCCCTTAAGACTAGGATTTATTTGTAAACGTGGACTGATTAACTAAAACAAATAGACTTTGACTAACATTCCCTCCCTTAAGCTAATGCCTCTGTGATTAGCTTACTTCTGTGATCTTCATTACTCCCAGCATGCTTCGAAGCTTCTCAAACTGCTCGAGTTTCAATGGCTTCGTCATTATGTCTGCAACTTGTTCTTCAGAGCAGCAAAAACTCAGTTTCACCACTTCATCATTTACCAAGTCTCTGAGAAAATGAAACCTTACTGCAATATGCTTACTTCTGCCATGAAAAACTGGATTTTTGGACAATTTAATAGTGGAACTGTTGTCACATAAAATCACAGTTTCTTCCTTTTCTTCAGCTCCAAGTTGCTCCAAGATTCTTCTAAGCCAAATACATTGACAAGCACAAAGTGCTGCTGCAATATATTCCGCCTCAGTGGTGGATAGGCTCACAACAGGTTGTTTTTTTGAAGCCCATGAAACAGCTCCAGAACCCATCATAAACACTAAACCAGAAGTGCTTCTTCGATCATCTAAATCTCCTGCATAATTGCTGTCAGAATAAGCTATAAGACCTGTTTTTCTTCCTTCATTCCTGTAGAATATCCCGTGCTCTATGGTTCCTTTTAGATATCTTAAAAGTCTTTTTGTTGCAGCCCAATGTGATTCTTTTGGATTCGCCATGAACCTGCTCAGCAAACTCACTCCGAACATTAAATCCGGTCGAGTTACCGTTAGATATATGAGGCTCCCAATGACTTGTTTGAACATTGTAGCATCTACTTCAGTGCCATCCTCATCTTTTGATAAATTTGTTCCTGGAACAATTGGATTTCTTACTGAATTGCTGCTTCCCATGTTGAACCTTGCTAGAACTTCTTGAGCATATCTTCTTTGACAAATAAAAATCCCAGCTTCACATTGTATCACTTCTATTCCAAGAAAATGTCTCATCCTTCCCAAGTCAGTCATGTCGAAAACTAACTTCATTGAGCTTTTAAACTCATCACACATACTTCTATTATTTCCCGTAAAGATCAAATCATCAACATAAACGCTAACTATCAAAATGTTACCTTCATTTTTCTTGGTGAACAAAGTGTGTTCACTGGAGCACCTTTCAAATTTTTCTTTTGCAAAGTATGCCTCAATTTTGCTGTACCAAGCTCTCGGTGCTTGTTTAAGGCCATATAATGCTTTCTTCAACCTGTAAACTTTCTCTTCTTCTCCTTTCTTGACAAATCCTTCAGGTTGTTGTACAAATACTTCCTCCTTGAGCTCACCGTGAAGAAAAGCGCTTTTTACGTCAAGTTGATATACCTCCCATCCACGTTGAGCTGCCAAAGCTAATAGTACCCGCACGGTGTCAAGTCTTGCGACTGGTGCAAATACTTCTGTATAATCCACTCCATACCGTTGTGCGTATCCTTTTGCTACCAATCTTGCCTTAAACTTTTCAACTTTCCCACTTTCATTGAGCTTGGTTTTGTAAATCCATTTAACTCCAATAGGCTTAACTCCTTTTGGTGCATCAGTAAGTTCCCATGTCTTGTTCTTTTCTATTGCCTCCATCTCTGTGTTCATTGCTTCTCTCCACTTCCTGCCCTTGAATGCTTCTTCAAAGAGGTAAGGATCACTTCCATTTTCAGCCATCATTATCACCATTAAACTTTCTTCTTCCTCCGAAAGATTTGTTCCCTCTTCATAATCTGCCATCCAAACTGGTTTTCTTCTATTTCTTGCTGCCCTCTCTAAGAAATCTTGTTCAACATCATTTGTTTCATTTGTCGGTGACCCGGTCTCGTTTAAACTGCTTGAGGATGCATCTTGATTGATATCACCATCATTTTGTGCAGGTCCTTGGTCTTCACTTCCTTCTTCGTTTTCTTCTTCTTCCCAATCTAGAACATCAGCTTTGCATTCTTCTTCAGTTCTTCCCCAGTCCCAGCTCTTGTCTTCTTCAAACACTACATCTCTATTCACAATGACTTTCTTTGCAATAGGATCAAATAATTTGTAAGCTTTAGACTCATCACTAACTCCCAAAAATATACACCTTTTGCTTTTGTCGTCTAGCTTGCTTCTCTTTTGGTCTGGTACATGAGCATGAGCTACGCATCCAAAAATCCGAAAATGGTCAACTCTTGGTCTTACACCATGCTTCAGGGTTTTGTGATCTACTGCTGAAGTTGGACTTCTATTCTGCACATGGACACACCATCTAACTGTTTCAGGCCAAAATACTCTTGGAACTTGTCTCTCATTCAGTACAGCTCTTACTGCATTCATGATCGTCCTATTTTTTCTCTCGGCGACTCCATTTTGTTGAGGAGTATATGCAGCCGTCAATTGCCTACAGATGCCTTGATCCTTACAGAATTCTTCAAACTCATTAGAGGTAAATTTCCCACCTCTATCAGTCCTTAAGCAAGTGATGAATGCACCAACTTCTTTCTCAACACATGCCTTGAAATTTTTGAACCTACCAAATGCTTCGGATTTTTCATGTAAGAAATAAACCCAAGCTTTACGAGTAAAGTCATCAATAAAGCTTAACACATATCTCTTGTTACTGTTTGAAGATGGCGTGATCGGACCACAAATATCCGCATGAACTAGCTGAAGCTTTTTCGAGGCCCTCCACGAGCTTTTCTTTGGTATCGACTCTCTATGTTGTTTTCCAATTAGGCATGTAGTGCATATCTTCTTTGGAGACTTCATGGAAGGTAATCCAATGACCATCTTATTGTTTGAGAGTGTATTGAGCCCCTTGTAGTTAAGGTGTCCAAAGCGACAATGCCACAATTGAGTTTCTTTCTCCGACACCGCTTGACTAGACACATAGGATTTTGTTTGGTCGGTGTCAAATGAACATCCTATTTCCCTTCATACTAGTGTGCATAATTAGTCCTTTATCCGGATGAAATACTTTGCAAGTGCCATTTTGAATTAAAATTGCCAACCCCTTTTCTTGGAGTTGTCCTAAGCTTAGCAAATTATTCTTAAGCTCAGGAACAAAGTAAACATCGGATATTACCTGAGTAATGCCATTCATTTGCACACGTATTCTTCCTTTTGCCACAACATTCATTGTTGTATCATTTCCAAGCTTCACGATTCTGCAAAATCCTTCCTCCATTTCTGAAAACCATTTTTTGTTTCCCGTCATATGATTGCTGCAACCGGAGTCTAAGAACCAAGCTTCTTGTGTGGGTTGAGGCATCTCTTCATATGCCATTAATAAGAGTTCTTCTTCTTCTTCCAACTCCGCATAATTGGCCTTCTTCTCCCAATCAGGGCACTCATACTGAAAGTGACCCAACTTGTGACATTTAAAGCACTCAACGATTGCTTTGTTAAGAGACAGTCTTCCTCGTCCTCTGCCACGTCCTCCTCTGAATACGCCTCTACCTCATCTGCCTCTGATTGATCTATCATCACTGGTTATTTTCAATACATGTTCCTCTGTCTGAAACCCTTGCATTCTTTGCTCATGAACAAGGAGGCTGCCATGTAGTTCATCAATACTCAAGGTACTCAAATCATTTGATTCCTCTATTGAGCACACAACATAATTGAATTTAGAGGTCAAAGATCTAAGTATCTTGCTAACCACCGTACTTTGCTCCATTGTTTCACCATTTGATTTCATCTTGTTTACCACATGAAGAGTCCGTCCAAGAAGTTATCGACCTTCTCGCTTCTTTCATGGTCAGAGCTCGAATTCTCTTCTCAATGCTTGAAGTTGTGCTCTTTTCACCTTTGTGGATCCTTGATACTTCTGCTGCATGGACCTCCATATTGCCCTTGAAGTTCCCTTGTCAAGAATCGTTTCCAAAATTTCTCTGTCAATAGCTTGAAAGAAAATTTTGACCTTCGATCTTTAAGTTTGGCCTCTTCCACACTCTTCCTCCGCTTCACTGCTGTTGTTCCAATTTTGGTGTCGGGATCCCTTCTTCTACGAGGTTCCACATCTCTTTACTCCGTAGAAAATTCTCCATCGTCATAGCCCAAAAATCATAATGACCATCGAACCTTGGAATGGCCGGTTGTACGAACTTTTCAGATGTAGACATGTTGATCCTTTGGTCTTTCTTCTCACACACACTTTAATCCCTTAGTGTTTCCCTTCTCACACACTCACACTCCCCAAACAATATCAGGCCCCTTGTGGAGCTCTGATGCCAATTGTTAGAACTAGAAATGATAATAATGAGAGCGTAAAAGTTGTGTGTTTATTAGAAAGTGAAAGCAGACTTATATAGCCTTTACAACAGGAAGTAGTCAAAAGCCAGTACTGCATTGCAATAAAATAGGAATAAATGAAACTGATCCTAAAATATAGGACTTCCTCCTAAAGAATCTAACTTCCCTTAAGACTAGGATTTATTTGTAAACGTGGACTGATTAACTAAAACAAATAGACTTTGACTAACAGTCTTCTTCTAAAGTTTGGAAATATTTGGAATTTAGAGAAAGTATTCTCCATCAAAAATCGAGAAATCAATGGACGGAGAGGGATATTCCAACTCAAACTTTTTTCATAGTTGTATGAAATAGTGGTGTAGAAGAAACAATATAGTTGGTTTTATAACTCAGTTAGGGAGGGTGGACAAAGTGAAGGATGTTAAGCTTAAGTTTAAGAATTATTTTGAACACTTCTTTAAGGAACCTAATAGTAGGAGACTTGTTCTTGATGGAGTTGACTTACACAGTCTATCTAGTGAAGAAAGGAATTCGCTCGAAGTGCCTTTCATTGAAGTTGAAGTGCAGGAAGTGATTCGGGCTAGTCTTAAGGACAAAATTCCTAGTCTAGAGAGGTTCTCTCTTACTTTCTTCAAAGAGTGTTAGAACTTACTTAAAGTGGATATCCTAAACTTTATTAATGAACTTCATTCAAATTCTACTCTTGCAAAAGATATTATGGCTTCTTTCCTTGCATTGATTCCTTAATCACAGAATCCCCAAACTATTGAAGAGTATCGATAGATTTGTACGATTGGGATTCACTACAATATCCTTTCCAAAATTTTGGCTTCTAAAATTAAGAAGGTGGTGAATCTTTTGGTATCTCCTCACCAATCAACGTTCATTTCTTAGAGACACATTCAAGAAAGGGTCTTTGTGGTTAATGAACTCTTAGATTATGTAAAAAAATTAAAGGCGGGGTGTTTGGGGTTATGGTGGACTTCCGAAAGGCGTATGATTGCATTTCTTGGGACTATCTTTTTTTTTGTCATGAGTAAGATGAACTTTAGGCCTAAATAGATGTTTTGGGTGCAATCTTTGATTTTCTCAAGTTCAATATTTATCTTGGCTAATGGGTCACCAAATCAATATTTTCAAGTCATAAGGGGTTTGCTTCAATGGGACTCTCTATCCCTATTTTTGTTCATTATTATTGTTAAAGGGCTAGCATGGATGGTTAACAAGGCTTCCAGTTTCGGTGATTTGCAAGGATTTAGAATTAATGAGGATATTCACTTTGACATTCTATGATTCATAGATGATACCGTATTACTTTGAAATGGTTCTTGGGATAATATTTGGAGTATAAGGGAATTTTGATTGGGTTTGAAATAGTTTCAGATTTATGAGTGAATTTGTCAAAAATGGAGATTTATTGTATCAATCTAAAAGACGATTTTATGACTGATGCTGCTTCATTTCTTTCATGTGATAGAAGGTATTTCTTTCAAATTCCTAGGAATTAACATTAGCTTGAATCCAAGAAGATATGAGGCTTGGTGTTCAATTTTGGATAAGTTCAAGAGAAGGTTGATTTCTTGGAAGGGTGGAAAACTATCCATGGGAGGAAGGATTGTAATGCTTAACTCGATTTTGACTGGAATTCCTATTTATTATTTCTTCTTTTACAAGACTCCTAAAATTGATGTGAAAGAAATTGTTAGGTTGAAAACGACTTCTTTGTGGGGAAGGGTGTACAATTGAAGGAAGATTTACTGGTTCAGTTGGTCGAATATTTGCATAAGCAAAGAAGAAGGAGTCTTAGGAGTAAAACATTGTGGAAATTTCAATCTAGATCTTTTGCGTAAATGGCTTTAGAGGATGTTGGATGATACAAAACCTATTTGGTTTGATTTTTTGAGGTACAAGTATGGAAACATCAAGAGCATTATTTTTAACTATAGTAGTCCCTCCTCGAGTAAAAGAGGAGTCTCTATGATGGCAGGATATGCTTTATATTTTTCATATACCTTAGAAGGAAGGGAATTGGTTCTCCAATTAAATATGCTTCAAACTAAGGTATGACATGGAGTTTTGGAATGCTAAATAGTTGGGACAAATTCCTTTTGGCAGAGCTTTTCCTGACCTTTACAATCCCGTAGCAAAGGTGGCTGACATGGGACATTGGCAGACTGGATTTGGTTTTGGAACTTACAACCTTCTTTGTTTAAACCTAGTTTAGTTTCTTACAGACATAATGTTAGGCTTATAGATTTACTCCAACATCATCATGTTGTTCATGGTACAAAGGATAGGTTTATGTGGTGGCAGAGTGTTCTTGGCTTTATCGTGAAAAGTTGCTACAAAATCATCACTGATCGTTATCTGACAAATATCACAACTTACATGTCAATGTACTTGATGTTTTAAGTAAGACTTGAGAAGCTATAAATTGAGTGTTGTTCAAGTTTTTGCTGGAAATTGATTCAAGTTCGCATCCTTATTAGAGTTCAATTGGCTACACTTGTGATCATTGAAGGATGCCACAATATTTTTTGCTCATTTGTTTCATGGTAGATGAGATTGAATTTCATTTGCTTCTAAGCTATCCAATTAGCACCATATTGTGGAATAAAGTTATCTCTTGGCTAGGAATCAACCTTATATCAGAGAAAACTTCTCTTTCCTCTCATTTTTCTCAATTTGCTAGTTACTTTGAATTGAAGTATAAAAGGAACTATCATGCGATTTTTTGTTGGAATGTATGGAATTGAAGGAACTCCATCATCTTTGAAGGAGGTATTATGAAGAACTGGAATATGTTGGAGAAGATCAAATCTTTATCTTGGGAGTGATTCAAGCAAGTTTCCTACTCGTATAGAATGGTGCGTGAATATGAAGTTTGGTTTAAGTTGTTTACATTATTCTCTTTTGTTTTTGTTTGTTGGTTTTTTTTTGGGGGTGTTACCCGCTTTCGATTTCCATTGGTATTAAGGGTTAAGTACCCTTTGTACTCCTCATTAATGCATTTTTCTTAAAAAAAAGAAGATAAAGTACAATGGTAAAACTAATTTCTACTAACCATAATTCTCAAGCAATTAATGACTTTAAATTACAACAAGAATCATTTGTTGCTTGATACTTTTAGCATAGGAAAATCCCTTCACGTGAAAAGTATTGTTGTCTGAGGTTAAACCACTCGTAATGAACTCTAAAATGTAAATTTGGAATTTGGAACTTATGAGGGTTACCCAACATATCAAGCCATAATGAATTTTCCACTATGAGAGAGGAGTTGTGAAAGAATCTTTTTGGAAAAATTTATCCAAAGAAAGAACTTTTTTTTGTTCAACTACAAATTTATTTATGTTCACTCATTTTCACACTTCAACAAATATTCGTCTTTATTTCTTTACTATTTTCTCTATGTATTTGATGAAACGTGAAGAATCATTGAAGCAATGAACCTTCAGATCTCGTGTTAATCAATTTTGAATAACTTTTAATTTTGAATCTTCCATGATGGGAGGAATTTCGTCTTTGACCAATAAAACAATAAAAGTAATTGTATATGGAAAAGGAAGAAGCATATTTGTCAAGTTTATCCAAGGGAAAGAACTTTTCTTGTTCAACTACAATAAATTATCTGTGTTCACTTCCTTTTCCACTTAAAAAAATAGTATTCTCTATTTATTTACTACTTTCTCTATGTCATTAATGAAGTGTGAAGAATCATTGATGTAATGAACTTTGAGATCTCGTGTTGATTTGTTTTGAAGAAAGAATAAAATCGGGAAATCGAATAATTTGGAGAGAGTCATTCATGGAATCAAGTAAATGGAATAAATATAGTAATGATATCAAACGGTGAGGCATAAGCTATAGATACGACCACGATAGTGGTAGAGTTTGTCATTTCTTCCTTCAATCGCCAAATATCACTTCAGATGGTGCTTTCGATGGTGTTAGATCTCAAAATTATTCTATCATTTATCTTTGTTAGGGTGGCGGTCTTGGTGTTTAAATCTGATACTTTCTGCTAGAATATAATAGTATCTCCTCAACATCTGCACTTTACGATTTATTTTGCATTTTTCAAAATTTGGTAAAATTTTAATTTTCACTTCTCACAGTTGCTTCTTCTTTTTTATTAAAAAATGCAATAATTTTTCTCAAAGAAGTAGGTTCGCTCTCACTCTCCCAGGTTAGACCTCACTCTTCTGGACTTAGAGCATTGCTTATTCTTGTACTTAACCCTAGCATAAAATTTGTGATGACATGCATTATTGTGGACGATAGCCCCCACTCATATCTTGTTTTACCAAGAGTTATTTTTTTGTGTTGCTAGGGATAAAACTTGCTACATGTTTGGATCAATATTTTCATTTTTCCATTTTCATATAATTTCCACAAGCAAAATTTATTAAAATTTTATTGACCCATTACATAATTTATAATTGGATCAGTAATTTTATTTTTCTCGTATTAACATCAATATCCTACACATATTTTTGGGCAAAATATCATTTTCAATCCCTTAACTTTACATCAGGGTTCCATTTTGTCCCTTAATTTTTTAAATGTTCAAATTAATCATTTCTAGGTTGTTCGTGAATTAGGAAAATTTTCTAACATTCTTTAAAGCTTCAATTTTTATTGCTTTTCTTCACCAAAACTGGATTGTTGTTCGTGGATCTCTTTCTTTGGAGAAACAAAAAACTCATATTCCAACACAAAATTTTAGAGAACTTCAAATGAGAAACAAGAAACCCATTTCTCAACAGGACAACCTAAAAAAAACCCAAATCTGCAAACACCAAACCACACATGTAAATCCCATAACAAGGTGGTGTGTTGTAGAGTAAATTGTTCTCATCATGAATCTTGTAATCAAGCATTACAGGAGTCAAACTTTGAGCATTTTCGATTAAATCATTTTGAACAATCACAACAGTTGCACCATAGAGACCTACAGTCTTCTGAGCACCAGCAAAAATTCTAAGACATATCGGCAACCAAAATCCCACTTTTATTGGTCGTTGGGTAATTATTGAACTCAACACCCCCAAATTGTTTCATATCTATGTACTTTTCAGACTTCTCAGACCAAATCACATTTAGTTTACAATATTTCTGAACCTCCTTGAAAGCTTTATCTCTCCACAAACTAGTAACGAAATATTCATATTTGCTATGTTCAACGGCATGGCGCAATCTTCATTTTTGGGGGATGAGGAGAATATGAGGGGGGTTTGTGTGGATACTGTTAAGTTTCATAGGGAGGGTAAAGTTGAAAATGAGGGTTTTAGTTTTGGGAGATAGAGTGAAATGATGGTGGGAGATGAGGGGAGTTGGAGAAAGTGAGAGAGATTTCCATTATTGAGTAGGAAAAGTGAGTGAGAGAACGAAGACAGGGTGTTTGGAAATTGATAGAAGTTCTTATTCTTTCAATCTGGGGCTGAATTTACAATTTTGGGTTTTTATGGGTTTGACAACTATGAGATTAACATAATGAATGAGTTTTTGGGTTTACAATTGTGATGAATTAGTTTTTGGGTCTGACAATTTTGGGATGAAGATTTTGATGACTAGATGCCAACTGGAATGCCATGCATGCAAAAATAGACATTATTAGGGGAAAATAGACGAAAAGAACATATATGACAAGCAATGAAGAAATAAAAGACTAAAACGGTTCTTCTAAAATTAGGATTAAATATATGTTACCCCTGTCATTGTAACAAATTTTCACTTGTCTCTATAAAAAAAATTGTGAGCTCCCTCTTAACTTTTTCAGATTCATTCCAATATGACCATGGTGATACAAATGGCACACAGAATCTATCGTTATGCTTATGTGGCAGTGTTTTTTTAAAAAAATATTTCTTTAATTGTGACATGTCATTATTTGACATAGAAATAATATCCAAAAATTGGTTCAAGTGGAGACTAAAACCCGGGTCCATTCACACCAGTGCCAAACGCCTAGGGATGTCAATGGGGCGGGGCGGGGCCGGGGGGACACTTCTCCATCTTTTTCCCCGCCATCAAATTCATTCCCCGTCCCCGTCCCCGATCTCCGTCACGGGGGAATTTCTATCCCCATCTCCGTTCCCCGCGGATCCCCGTTCCCCGCGGGGATCCCCATAGATCCTACATTTATTCATTAATATTTTATTTTTTTAAAATGTTTATATTTTCTATAAAAATAAAAAGCACAAAGAATTCACATATTTATTATGTTATTAAAAAATACTAGTATTTGACATTTATTATTTTTTATTAAAAATACTAATGGAACACAAAATAATAATATTTTTTTTATAAATTTCTATAAAATGCTATAAAATTCAACAAAATGAACTATAATACTTTTTAAAAGCAAAAGTCAACATATCTCTATTTGCTCAATTGATAACACACGTAAAGTAGAAATATCAAAATACTTAAAACAAAGTTACATATAAATAAACTAAAATATTAAGCAAAATATCCAAACAAGTAATGATCAATCATGTCTCTCTTTCCAACTTCTCCTTGTAAGGTCTTCTTCCTCATTCCACAATTAGATATGACTTTCTTTTTCCTACGAAAAGTAAACAATCAATAATTATATTTACTTAAAAAAATACTTTAAAAACTAAAAGGTAATCAACACTAATATGTAAATTACCTTATTATCATCATCATCATCATCATCCATATCTTCATCCACACATTCGAATTGAGTCAACGTTTTTGAATAACCTAAGAAACAAATAGCTAAATTAAAATTTAAAAATCCTTTTCAATTAATCTTGTAAGAGATAAAAATATATTACCTTTTATATCTTTTCGGATCCAATCTTGAGTGCACATCAAAGCCTCTAAAGTGTCTTCCTTCAACCTACTACGTTGTTGACTTAAAACACGATCACTAGTACTAAAGGCGGACTCTGAAGCAACGGTAGAGATAGGAATCGCTAAAAAGTCCCTTGCAATCTTTTAATATTTTTTAAGGAAAAACTGACGACATTATTTTAATTACAAATGCATAGTATAGATAAAAAATGAACACAAAAATATTTAAAAGGAGATAAAAATGAGTAATTTTTTGATTATTTTATATTTTTTTAATATGCAAATGATTTGATAACTCTAAAATTTCTAAACAATTTAATTTAAATTTAATCAAAATAATCAACTTTTCCTATAAGCAATTACATGAACAGGTTTATGAGAATCAAGGAGAAACAATCTACTTTTTTCTATAAACAATAATATAAACAGATTTATGAGAATCAAAGAGAAATAATCTATTTTTTCCTATAAATAATTACATGAACAAATTTATGAAAATCAAACCTTATTGATGAAATTGTAAGAGCTGTGAATAATGGAAGCACACCAAATAGAGAAGATGGAATTGGAAGAGGAAGATGAATGGAGATTTGACTGGAGAAGAAAAAAAGAAGTCTAACGTGTGAGACTCTAAATGTCTGGCAGAAGAAAATGAAACGCTTCAACTTTTTTAGGGTCTAATATTTACATTTCTCTCTCTTAATAAATACATGAATATTTATTTATTTATTTTTATAAATAAACATAAAGGAAATGACTAAAAAACCTAATCTAAAATATATATATTAAATTAACTATATTAAAATAATAGGCGGGGCGGGGGGTGTATTCCCCGTCCCTAAAATGCTCTCGGGGGAATTTTTCTCCCCATCCCCGCCCCACGGGGGAAAATTCCCCATCTTTGGGGCCCCCCCGAACGGGGCGTTCCCCGCGGGGATCCCCATTAACAGGTCCAAACTGACATCCCTACAAACGCCCAACCAGTAGGCTAGAAGTTCATATTTGATAATAATTACCTCAAATCTTTATTATTAGAAAACGTTCTTCTAGATGAAATATTGGCCTTCACTTTGCTTAACTATGGTGATTGTCATCTCAATGACAATGTTAAAATACGTTGGTCCCGTCATGAATCTGAGGTGATAAATAGCATAAGAAAGGGGTTGAATGAATAAAGAATGAGATGAAGTTTGACTGATATCGAAATACCTACAAGCCTTAACCGAGGGATTGATTTGTTGGTGCACAAGAACCAAAGATGATAGGAATAATGAGAGAATAATGAGAGAATGGCAGCTACAAAAGGAGAAAGAAATAAGAATTGTTGTTATAAATGACATCTACTACTAGTCTATTTATACAAAGAGAAAATTGCCACATATGCCCTAAAGTAAACTTAGTGACCAAGATAAAAGGTACATAAATAGTAAATACTAAAGTACCCTTAAAACTAAACTTAACAGCTACGCTAAAGAACCCATAAGTTAATCATACTTCTGGACGCAACCTCAGAAGTTCTACTGCTTCTAAGCAACACCAGAACATGAAAAACATCTGCTTCTGATTAACAACTTCTGAATATTGAATTACTCTTCAATATGATTCTCTATAACGTAACAAAACTTATTCAAACTCGTGACAAAATATAGTCTTAGCATTTAAACATGAAGCATAAAACAAGTCCAAATCATTCAAGACCTGAACACTATTGTTTGTCAAACTTTAAAACTTATTCAAAAAATGGGACCTGAAAAATTACATGTTCCAAACTATTAACATTATCACATGTTCTGTAAACTTTTTGTCTGAGCTCTTGCTTTGTTGAGGAGCGTGACCAGCACTAACACCATAGCTTTGAGGTGGATGTTGGATCCCATAATTATACTCCATTGTCCCATGATCTTGTGTTTGTGTTACTTAGAAATTGTTTTTTAGTGATGCTCACACCATTATCGAGAATCAAGTGTGAGGAAGAAGTCTCACATTAATTAGAAAAGGGAAGAGTTAACACTTTATAAGCGAGATAATATACACCTATAATATTAAGGTTTTAAGTGGATATGTGGTGTGTCTCTCACAAAAAAAAAGTGTCATAAGTGTAAAATGCTCTCTCTAGTTTCGAGATAGGAGTCGACTTCCTTGTATCGAAACACTCTTCCTACAGATGGTAATGTTTCACAAAAAAAAGGTGGGTTCTAAGTGTAAAATGCTCCCTCCTTGAAATTTCTCCTAACAACCATAACATTGCAAATCTCAAATTAGAGGAGAACATACATCTATCACTTTGGATGATTAGAGTATTCTTTCCGAAAAAATATAATCTATTTAAAAAAAGAACTAAACTAACCAATCTTTGACTTGAAGAAATTTAACCAATCTTTGACAATCTAAAAGAGTTATTACTCTGTCAAATCAAAAGCATAAGTTTAACTTAGAATTCCTTATCATTTGCATATCTTAGAAATTCATAAGTCTTGAGAGTTTTTTTGTGTTGTATTCTATTCACACCTCTGATTATATATCAAATGTAATATTCAAACAATCTCTTATTTATTTAAGTTAGATTGTTAAAAGTTGTTTGTTTGTGTGCTTGAGCATTAGAAGTCTCTTACTTGTGTGTTTGAACATTGAAAGTCTCTTATTTGTGTGTTTGAACATTGAAAGTCTCTTACTTGTGTGATTGATCATTTGTGAACAGTTGCGCGTATAGTGAAATCCCTTGGAAGTGAAAGAGGACTGGACTATTCTCATTTTGTGGGACAGGCCAGGATAAATTACTTGTGTCTCTCTTTCTTTCACTCTCTACCTCTGAACTAGTTTTTATCTGTTGCAAACACTCGACTTTGTATCAGATTCTAGACCTTGTGTTCAGAATTTAATAAGAGTATTTTTACAAGAGGAACAAAAAATCTAACATGTTTCAACCTCATTTCTTGTGTTTTCTCACATTTATTATAAGCTATTGATCACCAAGTGGAAAGAAGCTTACATAGAAATCGAGAAATTGAAGAACACTTTAAGTGATATCCATCTAGAGAAAGAAAATCTTGGTAATACAGTCATGGGTATGGAAAAGGAAAATTATGTGTTAACATTCAAGTTGGAGGACATGACAAATTTGGAAGGATGTTGAATAAAGGATATGACATGTCAGATAAAGTTGTGAAAGATGGGGAGAAGTCAAAGTTAAAGACTGGTGTTAAATTGTTAAAAGAAATTCAAGTAGAAGAGAATAAGCCAAGAAATCTTGCAATTATAGGATTTGACTACAAACGTATAAACTAGACGGACCACATGCTCCGAAAATGTCCTCGACATGTGCACCCCCAACACAAGAATTATTGGAACTTTAATAAAAGGTGCTATCACTATGGAAAATATGGACACATAAGTCCCAACTATTATAAATTATATAGTTAACCTCAACCCTATAGTCAATCAAGGTCCATAACAAAAGAGAAGAAGGTGAAAGTTAAGAAGGTGTGGAAACCCAAAAGGGAATCCCAAAGCCTCGTAGCACATACATCACTCAGAGTATCCTCTATATAAGATTGGTATCTTGATAGTGGTTGTTCCAGACATATGATAGGGGAGAAGACTAATCTTGACATGATAAAATCTACATAAATAGTTATGTTACTTTTGGTGATGGTGCTAAATAAAGAATCAATGTCATAAAGAAATTGGTGTATCCTGGTTAGGGGTGGCAAACGGGCATGCCCGCCCCATTTAGGCCCTCCCCACAAAAGCCCGCAAAAAAAAAAGGGTGGGGCGGACATTGTTGAGGGTGCGGGCCTAAAATCTATCTCTGTCCCGCAAAAAAAAAGTGAGTGTGGGACGGAAAAAGCCTGTGGGCATTGTACCTTTTAAGCCTTAAAATATAAAATTTATATAAATGTACACACCCGCAAAAGCCCGCGTAGAAAATCGGGCGGGCGAGGCGAACACCCCTAATCCTGGTATTTATAGCCTTGATGATGTGTTGTTGGTTGAATGATTGTCAACTTGATTAGTATAAGTAGTTGTGTGATCAAAGTCTTAAAGTGAGCTTTGTGTGATCAAAGCCTTAAAGTGAGCTTCAATATTTTAGAATGTATTGTTTCTAGCTAAGGGACAAGAAGTGATTATGAAAGGAGTGAGGTCTAAAGATAATTGCTATATATAGATATCTCAAAACAAATAAATAACTTTAAAAAAACTTATTCTTAGAGTTTCCCTCCCGATAAAATTTTATTAGAGTAAATAACTTTAAAAAACTTACACTTAAAATGATTAATTTGCTTATAACTCTTCAGAATTTCCCCCAATAAAATTATTTGCTTAAACTTATCGGAGTAATTATATATACAAATCGCTTTCCCTCCGATAAAATTTAATTAACCATTTTGAGATGGACTATTTAGGAAATAAAATTTTATTAGACTTAATAATAAATAACAAAATCTTAAAAAAACTTATCAACTTATATAACCCTTTATAGAAGGGCTACTTAGGGATCAGATTGTTTAAAGGAGAGTGCCCAATTGTCGTAACCAGGCTTGGGGCGAACACCCAACTCGCATTTTAAGTGCGAGACTCGACCATTCGTCATATCCCATTTCTGCCTGAAGGATCATGATTTGAGCAACACTTAATCTTTTAGTCTTATAGCATTCAATTATTTCTATAAGACTAGTATGATTCGATGTGGGACATAAGTAACAAAAGTGAGTAGGGGTTGCAAACGGGCCTGCCCGCTCTGTTTAGATCCGCCCCGCAAAAGCCTCCAAAAAAACGAGGCTTGGCGAGCCAGTCATAATTGAGGATGAGGGTCTAAAATACAGGTCCACCCCGCAAAAAAGTAAGTGCGGGACAGAGAAAGCCCGCGGACACTACACCTTTTAGGTCTAAAAATGCTTAATTTTATATTAAAACACGTGCCCGCAAAAACCCGCGAAGAAAATGGGACGGGACGGAACAGTCACATTAGAGGGTGAGAGCCTAAATTCTTGGTCCGCCTCGCACTAAAGTGCGGGCAAAACGGAAGATAATGGGTGGAGCTGTGTGCCATTAAAACATGGGCATTTATCAAAGGTGAAGGACTTCAACGAGTAATAAATACAAGTTATATAAGTTAGAGATGAAGTAGAAAATAATACTTAACTGTTGCAAAACATTCTATCCAAACAAGGAAAAGGATGAAAGCAATATATCAAAAACATTGCAGCTTCATATTACAACATATGAGCTAGTACAAAAAGTTGAATTTGGCTTGCGATCATGGTCGTCTTGGACACATATTGTTCACTCATTGAATTGTAAAACATGTTTGAAACTATGGTGCAAACCTAATATCACAGATAGTTAGGCTTAATGTATACTATAATACAATTATTTACAGAGGTTACATTAATTTTGACCTTTTTCACAAGTTCACTCATAATAGTAAATAAAAACAAGAATTTCAAGAGCAGTTACATATGGAAATTTTAGTCTGCATCATCTGCTGTAAAGTCCGGCTCCGGGGGTTTCTGTAATTTCACCAACTCTCTGGCAGTCTTCGCAAGTCGGTTGCGGTGTACACCACGTAAAGTTTTTGCTGCAAACTTTGAGGCTAATAAGGCAGCACCAAGGCTGGAGGAACTGCCGCCAGAGTTGCCGTGAGTTCCTTCTGACTCATCTGCTTCTTCTTCCTTTTGACGAAGCTTCATAATTTTCTTTTTACAATATCGACGCCATGCTGCTTGAATAAAGCAAGCAGCCCAAGTTCTCCATTGCTGAGAGTAAAAACGAAAAGTGTGCTGAACCTGTCTACTGTGAAGACGCCTAAACTGACTAGCAACAAATTTCAGCTCATCGGCAGTCAACGCAAAAGTCTCAACCTCTGTTAACGCCTTAACAGTTCGAGTAGAAGTTGGAAGATTAGAACCAGATTTGGGGTCCAGGGCCCAGGTTAAAAGCTCCTCTCCACAGAAGTCAGCCTCTTTTAGAAGACTGCGGTTGAAAAATCCACTCCTCCCACCATCTGTAGTAATACTCTCAAGGCGTCCACGAATGATGAAAAGCATCTCATCAACTGGATCTCCTTCCCGAACAATATAAGTATTCTCTGTGACTAAACATGGTTTCAGTCTCTCACATATGGCATCAAGCAATCTCTCATCCATACTCTCAAATAGTGGAACCTACAGGTCCATGAAATGAAATTAATGAATTAGCAAATTCAGATCCTCAAACAGCAAATTGATTAAGTTAATCTGCAAGAGAGATAAGTCAAAAAAATAACAAAGAGGCACTACATGTTTAAATACCAAACAGAGTATGAAAAGCAAATCTTAAGAGCCAGTCAAATAATTAATAGACGGGATAACTAATCCAAGAGAGAGATCAAGTCCAATAAATCTCAACCCAACGACTGTATTTTTATACTCATGCAGAAGGACCAAATAACAACTTCATGAGATATACTGCAATGACATAAATGTGGAACTGGTCAACTGCATTTTCATCGTAGGTATAAGTTTTTTTTTCTTTAAAGTTGAGTTCTTTTTAATCACACATTGGAGATAGAGTGCTTTGGTGTTTAACAATTATAAAGGGTTTGTGACAGCATACCCTCCTCACTAAAGCCAAACAGAGATGACGCTTAATATCTCTACGAAGATCCTTTGGTAGACTCTGAACTAAAACATCTTCATCTACTCCACGTGTTGCCAACCATTTATATTGATCATACCGTCTCACACGCTCTCTAAGCTCTTTTGGGAGCAAGCGATGATGCATCCATTGTTCTGAATCCCGCCTTTTGACTCTCATTTCCTCAAGCCTAAGGGTAAGGGACTGAAGATATGTCTGCAATCATGGAAAATATAGAAACCTCAGTAACAATTACAATTTATAAACAATTTGATATTTCATAATTTAAAGAGAAACAACAATCAAAACAAATTTAAGTTCAAATCAATGACTCGAAGTATACCTGCATGTTGCCAATCAGAAGTGCGAAGAGGATGAGACCTGCTATGGCAAGTGCTATTGAAAAGATAACCTCCCCAGGATAGGTGCTAGTTTGAAGCCCCTGACCAAGGGTACTGCAGTGAATTCAATGAAAATTGGTAGACGCATACAATTAATCTATGAAATCAAGAGGAGGGGGGACATGTCACATGAGGGCAAGTAATTTCTTCTGGACTACATCTTAAAATGCAAAGCACAGACATTGGGAATCTGGATATGAATATGAATATGTAGTCTAATTTTGGAGTTGAGATAATCCTACCGTTTATATGGTCTATAATAAAATATTAATATGTAGTTTAACTTTGAAATTATTGAGCTTTTAGACTCCAAAGAAGGCGAGTATTCTAGATGTGGAAACTCCATAAAAATCAATAACATAGATTGTATTCAAGGATAAGACTAACCTAACTATAGATATTAACATTAGGGTTCTCTTTGCAGAGCAAAGTAATGAATGAATCATGCTCCAAAGGGCGGTCTAACAAACTCATATCTTGACAGAAGATAATTAAAATGAGAGACCGAAGAAGCCTAACAGCAAATAAATTAAATCACTTTCAATGTGATTTGTCTGTCACATCATAATCCTGGACCAGAAAGTCTAACTTTAAATGGGGCGTTCATAACTAACAAAAGAGGATAAATTTCTGTAATGCTAATTGCAATGTATATAAGAAAATTACGATGTCATAAAACATTATATTAATATAAAATGCAACATCCGAGAGGTAGGGCCTCACTAAATTAAAGCTACCCAGTACCCAATGCATCTTTAATTCAACTAGAACCAACCATTATTTTATCTAATTTTTTGAAACTTAATGCTTTATCATTTCTAACGGCTTAGAAATAATAGAACCAAACTAGAAATTTAAATACATCTCAGACTTCAGACAGAACATACTTGTTTCGATCTTTCTAACTGCTGTTACATATATTGCACAACAAAATTATCCAGAAGAAACAAACTAGTTACCTTAAATTTTGCAGCCCCCACCATAAACAATAACAATATTTTGAGATGAACTTCTTAGATGAAATGATACCAGACGACAAGGCTTGCGTAAAAATTCCATAATCAAAAGGTGGAGGATCATCATCTACAGAGCACCTTGACTTAAAAATAGCTTTGCTTTTATTTTGCCAGGCACTATAGCCTTCCGTGTGCTGGTTCTCACAATACAGGTAGTTTTTGTTGCACCCATTATCACTGCAAGCTTTCTGCCAGCATGAGTCATTGCGTTCAATAGCTAACAAGTACCAAAAAGAACCAACTATCTGCGAATAATCATTGATGGAAAGAGACCCAGAATAAATTAGTGGAAGAATTAACATGTCATAGAGCTAGATAACAAGAATAATCCCATAATTAGTGGGATTTTATATAACTCAAATAGAACAAGGCAGGGACAAACACAAAAAGAAAAAAACACTTACATGACTGGCAAGCATGTATAACATCAAATAATATGCAGCACCTGCCCATGCAGTTTCAGCAAAGACACCAGCTGTTCTCTTAAGTTCTGAAGTTAATGGCACCATTCGAAGAAATCTCGGAATGTACTGAAGCAATATAATGAACAGCAATGCCTGCTTTGTTGCTAGTACATCTGAACTCTTAGACCTCTGAAGAAATCTCCAAACAACAATCTGAAAACAAGAATATAAAAAGAAAAGAAAAGAGGAGTTTAGTTTTTTTATACCCCTAAAGTTCCAAATGCAAGAAGGACAAGCGTCAGACGTATACAATAACTGTTAAAATTTTAGTGATATGGTTGTCCATTAAGCAGTCATAAAGAAGTGTTTTTGAACAAGATAGTAAATGGGAATGTGGAATAAGCTGTCAAAAATTGTAACAGAATACAGAGTATAAGTAAATAATTTGTATATACTCAGATGTCAATATTGCATTAACAACTGAACATTCCTTGTCTCACCCAAAATAAAAGTTCAGTATATCCAATCCACCCAAAAAATATCATCTATACTTAATTCTTATAGCACACAGTCCACTTTAATAAACTTAATTGATCTAAAAATAGAACGCAACATGAAAAAAGCAGAGAGAAGTAGCAATCCTAAAAGCATAAACAAACTCCAACTCCAATAGTTTCAAACCAAATAAAACAGATAGGCAACGAGATTGAAAAACTTTATTATAATGATGACAGTTTATGCTTATTTGTCTACGGTTTTGCTGAGCATGATATTCTATCCTCCATTTTTATTCTACTCGCTTTCTTCTCCGTAGTAATTCAGTGAAGTCTCTTACACTAACCCACCCTCCACCATGCCCCAACAAAACTAATAAAGACCTTCCAATGAGTATCAAATTGAATCCTGTAAATCAACCCTTGATCCAAACACAAAAAGAGGCAAGAAAGGATTGCAACGGAGATATTATCTTATGGAAATTCGAATTTAAAGATAACTGAGTAGTAAACATCATTGGTACAGAAAAATCATAAAATCCAAAGAAAATAAACATAAAGTATTAACAAAAAAGAGACTGATTTAAGATACAGCAGTCTTTTCAACCTGTGGTATCGGCAACACGGATAGGAAATCAATGATGAAATATCGTCGCAGGTATCGCTTGGCTATCTGTGCTGAATCTATCACAAGCTCACCCCGTCCAAAGACACGAGATGATGGAGCAATGTAAGCAGTACGAAATTGGAGAGCCATGTGTATAAGATAGAAAGCATCAATGATTGTCCTCAAGGTGGTGACTGTTGTCGCCAACTTTCTATCGATACCCAGACAGTGTAATTGATCATTGATGACAGGGAGATAAAAAAACAGAGGATCCACAGACACAGACATAATGCATGAGATAACAAATAATTTATTCCAAGAGAGTAAAAATTTGTCTTGGGGATCAAATATCTTCTTTTCAGACACTTTAAGATCTTCTGGAAACACCGCCCTAGATACTCCTAGTCCAAGCGTTCGACCAATTGACTTCAACCCTTCAGATCCCTTTTTCATTCCTTTTTTAAAAGACCTTGAGGTGGTACTGCTTCCATGATTACCATGGTTTAATTTATCAATACCAAATGCAGATTTTGTAACTCTGACATCAGAAGATGAAGATAGTCTAGAATCCAAAACATCCCACCTAGAAAAAATGAACAGAAAACACATAGAAAGAAATCACTTTCCTAGTTGAAGTGCGAAACATAAAATCGAATAAAGTAAAATACATCCTAAAATATAATGGATACCGAAAAGAGCTTTCTCGCTGGCCACCCATGTACTGTGACTTGAAATCACCACGGTCAAACATTTTCAACAATAGATTACAAATGCATCACCTGCAGTAAATAATATGCCGTTTTCATGGTCAGATTCCAAATGTTTACTAAGCTATCATGGTAGAGGCTGGAATGTTTTCCAATTCAAATCAAGAAAAAGCATAATTTCAAGAATGACATAGCCCAAATTTAGAAACGCATGCTCCCGATTATTCTTCCAACTGCTAAAACCCATATGTAAACTTACTAAGTAATGTGATTTGATTAGAACAACAACAACCAAACTTCATCCCACTCAGTAGAGTCGGCTATATGGATCCACTTTTTCTATTTAAAATAAATATATTACGTAAACAAATACGCGTACCATACCAGAACCCAGAACCCGTGCGTACGCTGCACACGGGTTTGTTACTAGTTTTTTTTATACAAAATTGAAAAAGTGATTTTTAACTAATGGAGCAAAATTTCTCACCCCTTGGAAATTATTTTTATAAAAAAAAATGAAAAAAATGGATCTCTTGTGCTTTAGTTCAACAGATGCAGAGAAGTGAATTCAGTTATTGCAGGTCAAGAACATAAGCACAGCGTAATATCAAAATCAGATAAGAATCAAAAGCGACGGAGAACGGTTACCGGCTACCGGAAAACACGCCGCCGGTGACAAAGATTGACTTTCCCGTGACCAAATTTGATAGTTAGGTCAAATTTCGCTAAACTTCAAGTTCATCAGTTACTCTACCAAAATCATTTTGAAATTTTCAGAAATTCCATTAAAATTATTAAAAAACAATTAAATTGAACGAAAAAAAATGAACGAACCTCAGAGAGAGAGAGAGAGAGAGAGATTGAAGCAACAGAATCTTGCAAAGTGCCGAGCAACAAGGAGGAAGCACGAAGTAACGCAGAAGGATCCTAATCTGAAATAACAGAGAAATTAAGAAAATTTAAAAATAAAAACTTTTTATTTTTATTTTTATTTTATAAAATATATGGTGATTCTATTATTGAAGATAAAATAAAGCTAATATGTAAGCTTCTTTTTTACTCAATCATAGAAATAAAAATAAATAAAAATAAATTAATAATAATGAAAGTTGGATTTTGTGCTTATTGTTGACTTTCTGAAATTTGTTGTAGTGATGTTGATGTAATAGCATCTCCTCTCCATCGTGCTCTCCGTTGTGCTTTGTGAGTGTCTTGCTCATATGTAATGCAATGTCACTTTTTCTGTTTTAAAAATAATATTTAATTTTCTTTTTATTTATTGATGTGAGTGGGTTTTATTTATGTCAAAGAATGTTTCATTCTTAACTACAGTACTTAGGATGTGGAATGGTGTAATGCAAGACACATTTTATATGAGTGGTGTAAGTCACTTTTGTTTGTCATCATAACCTAGATTTACGCGTAATATTACTCATGCACAACTTTTTAACAAATACTAACATGTTTGGATTAACTTTTAAAAGATGCTAAGTTAATTTTAGAGGTGTAATATTGACTATAAATGATTTTGATTTGTTTGTTTTATCAAAAATATAAAATTTATAGAGAATATAAATTTGTCGACTTAACCAAGATCGCCAATCCGCTTAACCACTAATAAAGGTATTAAATTTATGTTGAGACTGTGATGAATCAATGATTTGACCATATTAATGCTTCTTATAGTAATAGGTAATGTAACTCTTCCTAAAATTGTTTATCTTATCTCCACACTTGGCCATATTTACATTATTTTCGCAGGGATAGCCTTGGTTACCTTGGTATGGTGTTTGTCTTTGTTGTTGATTTCCCGTATAGTTTACTTCTTCATTAGCTGGATGAAACAAACCAATGGCATGATCACTAATGCAAAGTTCACAAAAAGCCGCCTATTAATGTGGTTACTAGGTGCTTTATGCATTAATTTTTTTCAAATGTTGTGGAAGTTTTGATAGCTGCTTGGTGAGTTCTTCCATTGTTTGAGTAAGCGACTTATTCTGAGCCAAAATTGCATCATTTGTGTCTAGTTCAATGATTCCCTTGATTGTCATTGAGTGTTATTCCATCGATGATAAGCATCCTCTGCACTTTTGGACATTAAGGAATCATCTGTAGTTACATTAAATTGAAGCTTTGTGAAATTCTGGTACCAGATATGAGATGTCGAAGGTAATGTCACGACATTGATATCTGTTTTGAATACAGCTAACAGTACAGAATTATAAAGTACAAAAAACAATAAAAACACAACAAGAGTTGTTAATCCATTTCAGTTTCAACCAACCTACGTCTGGGGGCTTCTAAGTCAGGGATGAAGTTCACTATCAGCAGTATTAATTTAGAGTTAAACCTCCCTGTTTACACTCATCACTTAATCACCTACCCAATGATCCTTCTACCTAAGATACCTCACTTAGATATGAGAACTTCTGCTCACTCCCTAAGTCACACACGGTGACACTCAACAATAACAAAACTAAAGACACTCTTCAAAGACACACAATCACAATCACTTCAAAGCTTATGGTGATTGACAAGTTACAATTCAACAAACGTCCTACTCAAGTATGAATACAAGAGAGACTCACAATAAACAATGAACAACCAAAACAAAGAACAACCAACAATTAAAATCTAAATTTCTAAATCTGGAACGTCCAAACTGCAAAACAGGGTTTGTGGCCTTTAAATAAAGTAACAACAACTAGAGTTGCTTTACTCACAAGTCTTTAGCGCTTCCTACTTTTTCTCCACATAAGCAAAACATAAGATCTCCAAGAATATTGCTGAAGGCGTTCTCAAGCTTCCGTAATCGAAGCATACAAAAACAAATAAACTGACATCCTAAAAATTCTGAACTTAAACCAATTATGCCAGTTTCATATGTCAGGACATCTGATGTGACATATGCTACTTTAGTATTTTTCATGGCATTTTATGAGCAGAATGTTTTACCAAAATTGTTGTCAATCAATAGAACTAACAAACTCCCCCCCCCCCTTTTGGCAAATTTTGGCTAAAATATTACTTGGGGTACCGGCCAAACATTACAGCATCACAATTAACATAGGCAGTTAAGCATATATAACAGAGCAGCACAGTAAAACCAGCATCACACATAACAGAGATAGAAGTGGAAAAAGAAAACAAATGTTCAAACATCAGTTAGAACATTCACAAATGTAGCATTTTACTCCCCATTCACACAGCACACACAAATGCACAATTGATAAATCTTGCTCCCCCTGCACAACAACTTCTTCATTGTGGAAACACACAGCATCATCAAAGACACACAAGAAGCATACACAAACAATGAACAATTAACACATAGCAACAGCTCCCCCTCAACACAATCATCACATCGATTGCTCACACATAGAATCATAATTAACACACACACAATCGTTCGCATCTGCAATCATTCACAGTTGCTCCCCCTCAACACAATGCACAATCACATTCATACTCACTCACTCTCCCCCCTTTTTAGCCATATCCAGTTTGTTGCTCCAATTCTATCCATAATTGCATACTTCACACTTAACTTTCCAGCAGACAGTTTCCCTTTCATAGGACAAGTCCTGATTTGATTTGCAATGATAGTCATGCATACTTGGTCATCAATGACTTCAAGCTCACATTCTTCCTTCTCACTCCTTCCAAGATATTTATTGATGATGGCAGGTGAGAAATTTACACACTTTCCTCTTACATAGACCTTTTGAAACTCTTGACTTCTATTGTCATCACAATCTTCTGGGATGTTGACTATGAATTCCTTGACTAGAATCTCATAGCACTTTGGCAGCTTTGTCACAATTTTCATCAGCCCTACTTCAGAGATCAAGTTCATAACTCCCTTGCATGCCAAGGCTTCTTTAACTAGCTCCCTCTCCAAGACCAGTCTCCTCTGGTAAATGTACTTCCATCTTGTAGCAAACTTGATGGAATGAAATGATATGTTGTCAGTAGGAGCATCAGGGACATTGTCAGTGGACCTTTGAACTATGGATTTCTTCACTGGTGAGATGTCTGGGACATCAGTCTCAACATCATAATCATAATCAGATTCAGATATGATTTTCCTCTTGCTGGATGATGGAGTAGCTTTGCTCCATCCTTTTGGAGGTCCATACATAATCTTCTTCTTGACAGGTTTGGATGGAGTGGTTGAAGCAACAACGTTGCCCTTTCTTATTGTTAATCTCTTAGAAATCTCATGGTTTACATTAATGATCAGCTCATTGTCAGACAAAGTGTCTACATCTACAACTGCCTCAACTACATTTTCCTCAGTCCTTTTCCCAGTTGAATCAGCCTGTTTATCTTGAGGGGTTCTTTTCAAGGATGATGTTCCAACATCAATAGTGACTTCTTCAAGAACAATATCCTTTTCAAGATTTTCTTTAGGGGTATCTTCTTCGCTAATGGATTATTCAGTATGCTCTTTTGGAGCAACCTTACTAGGCATTTGGGCAAGAGGGATGGTGATCCCTTCAACAGGTAAGCCCACACTTAGGGTCCTAGAAACTAAACTCCTTATGACCCTGTCAACATTTACCTTTTCTTGATCAGTTTCAACATCAATAGGTTTAGAGACATTACATACAACTAGAACAAATGTTTCTCTTGGTCGTCTTGCATGGCGGGTGCGAAGCTTTTTAGGTCTTGCATCCGAGCATGGAATCATTGAAATAGGAACAATGTTTAGGGCTTCTTTAGTTGGTACATTTTCATTGATGTTTCTTGGACCTGATGTAGTATGTTGAGACATCTTGATGGTAGAGTGCTGGAAGTTGATTTTCTGGACATTGAAGATGGAGATATTGTGATTTTCAGGGCTTGTATAGCGTGTGGGGAAACTGTGAAATGTTTGAACTTGGTGTGGGCCTTTTATATGTTACGCCTCATGTTTCCATATCGTTAAGTGATATTTTGAAAATTTAAGCCCCTTAATAACGTCCCCACACGCTTGTCAATTTGTTGGTCATAAATAAATTACTTATCAAAAGTGAACTTGATGATCACTTTAAAACTCAAGTTAGATCCTTTTAGAATTCTTAATTCATAGTTTTATGGTCCAAATTATGATTAGTGTTCGATCCTCTTAAGTGTGTTCCAATATTATAGTTGCACTGTGTCATTCCACGACTGGTTGTTGTTATTTGTCCTGATTAATGCACACAAATTCGCCATTGCATCATCAAGCAGTTGATGATTCTCTTGTAAACATAAAAAATGTGACTCTCAAGAAAGAGCATCTTTACTAATGTGACAACAACTTCACACTTAACTCCTTTTCCCTACTCATGATTTCTTGTCTCTGTTAGTGCGTGAGACACTTTTAGTGAGGAGAGAAAGAGAGAATAAGAAAGGAAATAAGAATTTGTATTATTGAATTGTACAAATAATGATACTGACTAGGACTATTTATATACAACCCTAAATGGGCTTGGGTCTACACAACTTGGATTATATTTAAATATTAAATCAAATCTAATCTAATCTTATATTTTTAACAAATCTAATTTAATATTTCAACACACCCCCATAATCCAAGTTGTCGAACATCCTCAAAAATAGTCAATCTGAACAATTCCTAATTTCTTTCTCAAATTCAGGAATCTGTCAATCTTCAATCCTTGGGTAAAGATGTCGGCCAACTGTGCTTCACTTGAGCAATGACTAAATTCAAGTTCACCTCGATTTACCTTTTCCCTCAAGAAGTGAAACCTAGCTTCGATATGTTTAGTTCTTCCATGCAGAACTGGATTCTTTGCCAGATTTATAGCTGACTTGTTGTCAATTTGCAACACCAGCGGTTTCTTAACTTCGAATGTCATTTCTTCAAGTACTGATTTGATCCAAATTGCTTGACAAGTAGCATAGGACGCTGCTATATATTCAGCTTCACAAGATGAAAATGCCACCACAGCTTGCTTCTTCGAACACCATGATATCGGGGCACCAAATATTTGAAAGAAATATCCAGTTGTGCTTCTTCGATCTTCCTTATCTCCATACTAATCAGCATCTAAAAAACAATTAAATATTGCTTCTTTATCTTCATAATTTCTTCGAAATAGTATTCCACAGTTTATCTAACCCTTCAAATATATGAGGATTCTTCTTGCAACCTTCATATGTGACACTCTTGGTTCACTCATATATCTGCTTACTAATCCGATAACGAAACCTATATCAGGTCGACTGTTGCATAAATACCTAAGAGATTCCACAATTTGCTTGAACAAAGTTACATCAACTTTGTATTCCTCTCCATTTTTCTCCAACTTCACATTTGGTTCGACAGGTGAGGATCCAGGATTCGAATCATCCATTCTGAATCTATTGAGTATCTCTTTGACATACTTCCTTTGATGTAACACCATACCTTGCTTCGTTATTTGAAATTCCATGCCTAGGAAATAAGACAATTTTCCCAAATCCGACATTTCAAATTCCTTCGTCATCAGCCCTTTGAACTTCGATAAGTTCTTCAAGCTATTTCCAGTTACTAGCAAGTCATCAACATATAAGCAGATGATTATTATATCTTGTGATACAACCTGAACATAGACACCATACTCTAATTTGCATTTGACAAATCCCAATGCGACTAAGTATGAGTCAATCTTCTTGTTCCATGCCCTAGGTGTCTGCTTGAGACCATAGAGCGCTTTATGAAACCTATATACTTTACTCGCTTCCTTCTGAATCACAAACCCAGGAGGCTGTGTGACATAAACTTCTTCTTCTAAAGGACCATTCAGAAATGCTGATTTCACATCTAAATGTAATGTCGAACAGCCTTGGTTACATGCCAATGTTACTACTAGTCGAATAGTCTCCAATCTTGCTATTGGAGCAAATACTTAAGAGTAGTCAAGTCCTTCTATTTGAAGAAACCCTCGAGCTACTAATCTTGCTTTATGTCTTACTATCGAACCATCAGCATTGTATTTCAACTTGAATACCCACTTTACTTCGATAGCTTTTGTATGTGCTGGAAAATCGACTAACTCCCATGTGTTGTTTCTTTCGATTTCCTGTAACTCTTCATCCATAGCTAACTTCAACTTGTCAATCTTTAAAGCTTCGCTATAGTGGATTGGTTCAGCACCTGCAAGTAAAGAAAAATGAACTAATTCTCCATCTGATGTAACTTCATCATCACCAGTCACTTCATAATCTTGAAATCTTGTTGGAGGAACTCTATTTTGTTGAGGTCTATGACTTGTGTTATCCACACCCTCTTCGACTTCGACATTGTTTGGAATGTCAATATTTGCTTCATCTTCGACTTCGACTAGATTCTCAGTAATTCCTTCGACTTCGACTTCATCAATTTCTTCGTTGAAATCAGAGTTCATTAGTGGCTTGTTAATTGAATTACTAGAATTCCAACCCCGGGAAGAAATTTCATCAATTACAATGTCTCTACTCAACACAATCTTTTCATTAACTGGATTGAATAGCCTGTATGCACTAGTTTTATGATATCCTACCAGAATCACAAGTTCACTCTTGTCATCAAGTTTCCTTCTCCTTGCATCAGGAATACGCTTATAACACATAGAGCCAAACACCTTCAAATGACTTACTGATGGTCGTTTGCCACTCCATACTCCTTCAGGAACCTTGTTCTTCAATATCTTGGTAGGTCGCCTGTTCAAAATATTAACTGCAGTTGAAACAAATTCTCCCCATAAAGACTTTGGAAAATTCTTCTGCTTTAGCATGCATCTTGCCGTATCTAATATGGTTCTGTTTCTTCTTTCAGCAATTCCATTATGTTGAGGCGTATAAGGAGCAGTTATCTCATGATCAACACCATTTTATACACAGAATTTCTCAAACATCTTCGAAGTGTATTCGCCACCCCCATCTGTTCGCAGAACTTTGATCTTTTTCTTACTCTGGTTTTCGACAAGTATCTTGAATCTTTTAAAGATTTAAAATACTTTGTCCTTTCGTTTGATCAAATAGATCCACAGTTTTTGACTGAACTCATCGACAAATGAAACAAGATATTTGTTTCCACCAATGGTATGTTCTTCGAATGGACCACATATATCTGAATGTACTACTTCGAGAATAAAGGATGATCTTATTGGCATAGTCGAAATGAAAGAATTTCTGGATTGATTTTCGACTAAACAACCTTCACAAAGTTTTTTAGGCATCTCAAGACTTGGAATTCTAGTAACCATATCTTGAGTAATCAATTGATTGAGTGATCAAAAATTCAAATGTCCAAACCTCAAATGCCACAACCAACTATCCTTGTGGTCAATAACAGTTTTCAAACATTGAACTTCTGTCGAACTGATCATAGTCTTAAATGTATTGTTCTTTGACAATGGAGATTTCAAGACCAAATTGTTCTTGGTGTCGAACAATTTCAAAGCTCCATCTTTCATAACAACTGAGAAACCTTTTTCGACCAGTTATCTAACAGTTAGTAAGTTGCACTTCATTCCAGGTACATAGAGCACATCTTTAATCATAGATTTCCCTCCATTACTCATTTGAAAAACTATGTTGCCATTACCTTCTACTTGCAATGAACTATTACCAGCAAATTTTGTGACACCCCGACTTAATTCAAATATTAAATAAGTGAGAATTTAATTATTTAATTAATTAAAGTCTTAGGTGATTATTTTATTTGGATTAATTGGGTCATTTAATGAGGAAAGGATTGGAGGTGTGCAGAGTAAATGGTGGGTGTAAGAGTAAATCACTCTACTAATTACTAAGTATTGATTAATTATTTTATTTGGAATATTAAAAGGAAATAAAAAGGGAAAAGAAAGGAAAATAGAAGGGTTTTTGGAGAAATCATTTCACGTAGAGTTGGAGAAAGAAGAGGAGAGAGGAAAAGCCGACGCCGAGAGAAACCGAAGAATCATCGCGAGGTAAGGGGTGGTTTTGATTGGTTAATATGTTTTATGGGTTTTGGGAACCATAGGAATAAATGGGTATGTTAGGAAGTTTGAATTTTTATGATTAGGAGTTATAGGAATAAACCTTATTTTGTGTCGGTGTTGGAAATTGGATCATAGTATGTCAAATAATTGATAGGGATGAATAAACTACTTTGTTTGTTGTTATAATGATGATGAAATGGTGTTTCTAATGTACCGATTCGTATTGGAAAGTATGGTAATGATAAAGGATGGAAAATGCTGTCAAAAAGTAGCAGAAATGCTGTCACAGGTCGTGGGAACCGGTTCCCTGTGGGGAGGAACCGAGTTCCCAGTGTTAAAATTGGCAAACTGGGACTTTTTACACTCAGGAACCGGTTCCTATATAGATAGGAACCGGGTTCCCATACAAAAACCAGGGAGCGCCTTTTTGAAAACTTCCAGGAACCGGTTCCTGTATAGGTAGGAACCGGGTTCCATGTGCATTTTTTCAAATTTTCCAAAACTTTGAAGATTCATATTTTCTAAACCGTAACTCCGATTTGAGTGCCGTTTTGCTATTTCTTAAATTTTAAATACTACCTTTTGAAAAGAGAAAAATACTACTTTACCAAATTATTTTAAAAATAGTCGCGCTCCCGATTTTTGAAAAGAATGAGTAGTTAAGGATAATGGGAAACTATTATGAATGGTACGAGTTATCAGATGAGGTATTGGTGCTTACAATGTTATATATATATATGATATTCATTTTGATTGAATGAGATGCACTGGTGATTTGACATGATGTGATTTGTATTGATATCATGATATGTGAAATGATGATGGCATGCTTTTATGATGCATGCATAAACATTTGTTGATTTGGTTCATTCCCATTGTGCGGAAGTGAGCTTGCAGAGCCAATAGACTTACTTGGTCGGAGGTAGTGAGGCTAGATTCTTGACCCAATGGTTGTGGGCGAATCATGGATTACACTGTCTTTCCACGAGTAAACGGAGCAGTGGATGAACGCGGTTCACGTATTGGTACCACATGCATAGAGTCTGCATTGCATATGGAATTGTAACATGTTAGGATGGTTTCCAGTGTTGCAATTGCCATTGTTTGATATAAACATGATCATTGTGTGAACTGTTTTCTGCATTGTTTATGATTTGTGTTTGGTTGATGAACTAATATATTCGGTTATTCCGTTGGATCTAAGAATGTATAACGCATATTATATTGAATCGAAATCTCACCCTTACTTTAACAATTTCAGATCCGAAGTGATTAGCTGCTTGGAGTTGGTGAGGATAGCCTTAGATTCGAGTCTTTGTCCGCGTGTCAGTGTCGTGCTCTGGTAGATGTAACACTGGGGAAACGATTGTTTGGAATCCTTTAATGGATATTTTAATAGTTTTGGAATTATGTTGATTTATTATCCTGGAATAACTGTTGAGTAAAGTATTCGGGATTTAATTATGTTTCATTTCCGCTGTTAAACATAATTTTGAGTATGATTTAATTTATGAGTATTCTTCAGTGAAGCATGACGCTGTTTTGGTTAAAATTCTATGATTTAAATTGTGACGCCTCTTGATGGTGGATAAACTCTGAGTATTTAATTCTATAAAACGCGGGTAATTAGAAGGGGTGTTACAAGTTTTACCTTGCTTTTCTTCGACTCGTCATAGTCTGCCAACCACTCATTTCAACCAGTCATATGATTTGAGCAGCCTGATTCGAGGAACCAGATCTTGGATTCGACATGGTTATTTGCAACTGTGGCCATAACCACCATACCTCCTTCAGAATCATCTGAATTTTGGCGTGCAGGATCCGCTCCTTCGTCCTTGCCTTTTGTCGATCCATTGTCTTTTCTGTACGAACAACTTTTGGCTACGTGGCCCCACTTTTCATAGTTATAGCATTGTACATCTTTTTTATCATCTTTGTCCTTTCGATAGTTTCCTCCTCCCTTTTTCAAGGATTCAGAATATCTGTCTTCGACCTTATTCTTTTAGGGATTCGACCAAGGCTTCTTGCCCTGAGTCTTGTCGAACATTCCTTTGAATTTGTTGGAACCAACATCCTTTTTCCATGACTGAGCTTGCAGAGCCTGTATCGAGTCTTGAACTCATTTCCTTTCGACAATCCTCATCTCATGCGCCTCCAACTAACCAACCAAATCTTCCACTTTGGTGGTTTCAAGTTTGTCGAATTCTTGAATAACTACGATAACATGATCAAAGTGAGAGTTCAACGTTCTCATTACCTTCTCAACTATCATCTTATCAGTTATGGTTTCACCACAACCTTTCATGAGATGGACGAGTTTCTGAACCTTCAACACATATTCTGCAACGTTTTTGTTTTCTCCCATCGACAATAATTCATATTGTCGACGCATGGTTTCTAACTTGAAAACCTTGACTTTCTCACCTCCTTCATAATATTTCGCCAGAATATCTCATGCCTCCTTCGTCGTTTCAGCATGAGAGATTCTGTCGAAGTTAGCAGCATCAACATCCGTCTGAATGCAATAAGCAGCCTTGCAATATTTCTTCTTGACTTTGTTGTGCGTATTTTTTGTGCTTCGGTTGCATTTGCAGCCAGCGTGAGAACATCGTCGGTAACCACCTCTAGAGTTTCATGGAAGCCAAATAAGGATTACATTTGTTTATTCCATCGTATCTAATTCTTGTCATCAAGCATTAAAAAAGAATTCAGAATGTCCTTATCACTAACCATCTTTGCAGCGGTTGATTCACTTGCCCTGAAAACACGGTCTCTGATGTGAAATTTTCGGAAACTCAATCAAGAAAAATAACTGGAAGCTCTGGATACCAATTTGTTACTGCGTGAGGCACTTTTAGTGAGGAAAAAAAGAGAGAATAATAAAGAAAATAAAGATTTGTATTATTGAATTGTACAAATAATGATACAGACTAGAACTATCTATATATAACCCTAAATGGGCTTGGATCTACACAACTTAGATTATATTTAAATATTAAATCAAATCTATTCTAATCTAATAGTTTTAACAAATCTAATTTAATATTTCAACAGCCTCCCCCTCATTGCCGTGATTGTGCCCTGATTCTCAATCATGATCCTCTAATTCCCTAGAGCCACCTTGCACATTTATTCCCGCTTCTTGCAAACATTCCTCCACTTCTTTCACAGTCAATGCTCATGTGCATCTTTTTATTTTTTTATTTTTTATTTCTCTTGTAGACATGTTTAAACGGTTTATCATAAATTTGCATATATATATATATATATATATATATATATATATATATATATATATATATATATATATATATATATATATATATATATATATATATATATATTTTGAAAAATAGGTGAATTTTTACCTATCAAACACAAAATATTGAGTAGAATTATTTTTAGAATAAATTATTTAAAAAAAAAATAAAAAATTACTATTTAATAAATAATTCAATTGTATAAAATTAAATGCTACAATGTGATTGATGAAAGATATATTACCTTATCTTTTATGATGAATAGAGAAGTTTCAAAATATATATGAGTAAGAGATGGAAAACTATTTTCACTAATATATTAAATTAAAAATAATGTAAATAATATAAATTAAATAATATAGTTAGCACAAATAAATACTGAATTAAAAAAGAAAATAAATTAATTATTTGGAGACAATTTTTAATAAGTGTATCGAACGATCATTTTAAGACAAAACAGGTATTTATTCTTTCACCTTTATATTCATCCTCCGAAACAACAACAAAAGTCCAATTCTATTGATGATAATTATACAAGATGTATGTATAAAAAGGATTATGAAAAATAAAGAATAAAGATAACTAGCTAGACAAAGGCATAATACAATGGATAATACAAACTTCATGAATTGGTAATGAAATTTAAAAAATATATTAATTACGAGGATGAGTATTTTCTGGATGAGCCATTCCAGTTGAAACCTTAGCAACATCCAAAGCTGATGCTTCAGGCTTTTTATTAGCGTACAAAACAAAGTAACCTAAGACAGATATTGCTGCAAATCCTCCTATGGCCATTCTCATTGGACAAAATGGCGCTTTCTTACGTTGGTGAAGTACTTCTGTTGAATGTTGTCGAGGTTGTGAATCTTTCATTGTTTCATTATTATTTGTTCCTGCCATCTTTAGTTGATATCTCTTTCTTTCTTTTTTCAATTACAAATTTCTCTTCCAGTGGGTGTTTGTGGAAGTATTGATAGGGAATGGGAATGGTTAGAAGAAATGTTAGGCGAAAAATAGTGGGTTCTCTACAAATGGACCATGGTTCTATTATTGGATTTTAGGCATTTGACACGTGCATGTGTTGTAACTTGTAACTTCATATTTTGTTTGAATTTCGTACTCTCTAATTCTCTATGATGTGAAGTAATTATGATAAAGGGTTTACATTTTTATTATCTTAAATGTATTTACAACTCTATTTTTAGAAACCAAATACTATCTTCATATAATTACAATGATTAATCTTTCGAGTAAGATAAAATTATAATAAATGACAAAAAAAATCTCAAAAGAATTTATTATTATTGTATGTCTAGGTTGAACTCTAATTCAAAACTTTTAATTAAGTTAGAAAATATTCTTTAGCTTTTCACACATATGTTCTTGAATATATTTCCTAACTCGTTTAAACCTTGTACTCTCTCCTTTTTAATAACATATTGAATTAGTAAAGATTAAGAAAATTGTTTTTGTTTTTGTTTTAAAATGTCTAACCTATTTGTAAACAAAATTATCGATTCTTTCACCTTTAATACAATAGCCGATAAGAACAGAAAGTGGTCGAATTGAACATCAATTAAATTCTTCGTAGTACCTAATAAGAAACAATTGAGCATTAGACAAATGAGTTTTTTTCCATGTCTATTAAGGTGTGTTTGATTGTGAGAAGAAATTATGAAGAGAGAAAGACGTGAGAAAGAATATGAAAAGAGAAAAATAAATGAGAAATTAAATTGATTTGATATGTTAATTGACAAATAAAAGATAAAAAAAATAGGAAGAAATAAGTAAAGTTATTTATAAACTAAAGTTATTTAATTTCTAATTTATTTTACTTATTAATAGCTTAAAGATTAAAATAAAAACTCACAACAATGTTCAAATAATTTTACAAAATTTTAGTTGAATACTATATATTGTACTATAAGGTTATTGAATACTATAATAAAATAATTAGTTGAATTTGATTTTAAATTAGTAAAATAACAAACGATTACATGTTTATTTGCTTTTCATCTCAACTTCTTCGCAACATTGCAGACAAAGGAATTTTGAGTGGATCCCACAACTTTTTACTCTCTCTCCCCTATTTCACCTCATTCTACACAGGAGAAATTGCATAAAAAATTTTAAACTTTTTTCTCCACAAGTTCTATCTTCTATACTTCTATCAAATTCTAAATTTTAAACTTTATTGACGTTCTATGATTATAGCATTTGTATTTGAAGTTAGGTATGATACAAAGTTTGAGTTGGTTCAAACTCTCTAGTCTAATTCTTTGATCTATGGTTGAAAGTTTTTGTTGTTTTAGAAAGTTCAAATCTCTCTAATCAATCTTAAGAGTCTGCAGTAAATAGGTTCTTGAAAATTTTGATTTTTAGATTGAATCTTTAAGATAGATGGTGAGGAGTTTAGACTCTTTGACTGATCTGAGGGAGGAGATCGAGGTTACACTTGGAGCCATTACAAATATGGTATTTATTAAAGATTAACGATTTTTTAATTATTTCAAAGATCTAAAGTTAAATGACGTGCAAGTGATAGTATGACGAAACGTCGAAATTCGACTGCTTTACATAATTATTGTCAGTACGGAGAAATGAATTAAAGAAAACGGTCTAGTATGCGACTCGTCCCGATAATTTTCTGTGGCAATTTTTCAAAAGTGAAAACATCTATTTCCCTTGAAACAAGGTGACCTTCTAGCTCATTTCCTTTTTCTCTTGTGACAAAAGGTCTTAGAGGTTTGATTAGTAGGGTTGTTGAGTTGGATTTTTTTTTGGGTTTAGAGTGAAATCCTATAACTTGGAAGTATCCAATCTTACATATGTGAATGATACTCTTATCTAATATCTTAGATGACTCATTAGTTGATAATTTGTAGTGTATTAAGGTTATTCTTAGAATTTTTAGTTAACACCGGACCTTTGGGTTAATTTATTTTTAAGAATAGCTTAATATAAGTTAATGTTGATATTATTTTTTTGGACTCGGTAGAAGTACCTGAAGTTTCTTATGGGGCTAATCCTCGCCTTGCATCCGCATCCATGTGAGACTCTCTAATTAAGTTTTTGTTCAAGAGACTTAATTCTTAAAAGCATAGATATATTAGTTTAAGGGGTCTAGTGTTCTTATTTAATTTTGTGCTAAATGTTATTCCAATCTTTTTTAAAAGATTTTTCATGTTGTTTTAAGGTTTTTAAGGCAAATATGATATATATATATATATATATATATATATATATATATATATATATATATATATATATATATATATATATATATATATATAGATAAAAGAGTACTACAACCATTAGATATAAAAAACCTCGTAAGAAGGCACAAGAAGTAACAATCTCAAGATCAAAGTCAAAAAGAAAAATGAAAATCAACTACCAACTACAACAAAACCAACCACCAAGAAGAAGAAACAACCAACAAAAACAACCACATAAATAATAAGAAAAACCAACATTGGACAAAGCTAGAGCTCTCATCTTTGAGGACACCTTAGGAGAGCAACAAAACTACAAAAGACAAAAATAAGAACACACCTTATGGAGGTCGAAGCCATTCACCCCTCTGTTGGCTTAGAAACATGATAAGATTCTCTCTCAATGTCGTGTAACCATATGAGTTATCCAGGTACCTATCAAGATACTATTTCCAAGCCAAAAAGAGGCTCATGTCTTCAACATATTTTGGTGTCACCGGCGACCCGAAAAAAATTATAATTCAGAATTTTACAAATTGATCAAACAATTTCATGCCAAATCATCCTCACCTCCTTTAGACCTAGCACCCAGAAGAGAAGAGAGAAACATCTGAAAAAGGGCTAAAGTATCCCTAGGCAAAACAGCAACCCACCCCAACAACCTAAAGATCATATGCCAAATAGAGGATGCAACCATACATGTCACAAAGAGATGTGAAGAAGACTTAAGGTGTAGTGAAAAAACAAGAGATATTCCCAAAGGTCAAGGGGACTCCCCTCTTAAGTAAGTTTTTTCTGGTTTAGATACAATCCTGAAGAAGTTAACAAGAGAAAACTACACCCTTAGAAGGGGGCAACTACACCAAATGTCAAGAAGAACTAACTCAACAAGAGAGGATTGACAGCCTGAGGGAAAAACTTGCGCCAAAAGATAAGAGTAGGTAGAACATACAAAATAAACACCATCGCTCTAGTCATGCCACCTCCAATCGTCACTCTCAATGGATGGGGGTGAAACCTCTAATTACAGACTAGAGATCGCGAGAAGATCCAACATATAATAAAAAATAAAAGGACTCTTCCACTTGAGATTCCAGATCCAACTAACCTCATTCTATCTATCGACTTTTATAATAAAGTTAGAGATCTGATCAGAAATAAGAAAAAGGCGAGGGAACCTATGGCGAAGGGTGGAGTCCCTACCCAAATATCCTCCCAGAATGAAGTATGGAGAGAAGAACCAACTTTCAAGGAGAGTTCATCTTGGAACATTGAATATAATCATTAACTCTAGATCCTAGAAGGGAAACTCTTCTCCACCAAGTCGAGGCCGATTTAAGGCGACCGACTCTCCCACCCAAGATAGAGCTCAAAGAGGTAGCACCATATTTGGCTTTAAGGATATCACACCAAATACCATACGCCTTCAAAAGCAGCCTCCACCTCCACTTGTCAAAGAGGACCAAGTTGACCAGCTGAAGGTCATGGACACCGAGCCCCCAACTTCTTTGGCTTACACACATCATTCCAATTGACCCAATGTTTACCCTGAGTTTTGGTAAACAACGTTGGTCTCTTGCTAAAAAGTTTACTTGCGAGATCGACCAGTGAATCTCAATACAGTGTTTTCTTCTACAAAGTATTTTTGAAAAGGGTGCGTTAGACCTCAAGTCCAACGTGTTTGTGTGATTGCAAAAATAATTAAAGTAAAACTTGTAAAGTAGAAATGAAAGCGTTTAAAATACAAAGGTAAATTACATAACATTCAAAATAGTTGAAAAGTAAACAAGTTGATTCAAACATACACTGCCTTAACCCTACTCATTTCGCTCGTTCTCTTGGTTACTCTAAGTGGTTAGCGTTAGGAATGTAAAAGTTTGAACCCTTAACACAATGCACTAAGTCCTTTATTTATACTACACATATAATAACTACTTCTCGGCGGGCTTTGTCTCTTCACACGCCACGTGTATCCTGCAACTTTTCTCCACGAACCCACGTTCTCCATTCTTGCTCTCTTTACCTCCAAGAAACCTTCACTCAAATGATTTGGGTCATTCACGTCACTTTGGGCCTTTAATATTTCCAAGCTCATTTAACCCTTTTGGTCAACTAAAAATGCAGTCAATTATACCCTGTTCGACTGAAGTACTCTGGTCAACCCAAATATTACATCAATTTAAGAAATCCTTTTGAATTCTCTTCTTCTATTGGTTGGATTTTAACCCTGTTGAAAATCCTAACCAACACCCAGGCAATCTTAGACTCCACTTTCACCCCTTCCCAAAGAAATTTTCTCTGAATCGTCACAATTTTCTTCCAAACCTTAACAAACATCTTTAGAAAAGATAAAAAAAAGATAGGAATGACGTTAAGAACATAATTAAGGAGGATGACTATCCCACCTAGGGAGACATACGTATCTTATTTTAAGTTTGATCTAGATTAATTTTTATTACATTAAATTTTTTTAACAGATTTTTTGGGCTAGTTTTTGGGCCCGTTTATTTTGACTTTTTTTAAAAATGATTTTTATAGTGTTATATAATTTTGGGTAAAATAAATTACAAATTTTTTTTTTCATAAAAGTTTCAAATGAAAATTTGAGTTGAATGATTATTCTTAAAATACTATTTTAGATATTCCTTCTTCTTATTGAAACATTTTTTGGATATCAAAATTTCAAAAAATCACTTAATTTTGAAGCTATATTTCAAATAGATTTTCATAAAAATCATTTTTGAAATATAACTTTTTAAAAAACTTACGATTTTGATTATTATTTGGTCTTCAATAATGTATATTTATGTTATACAATGTCAAAATAAGTATTACAATCTAGAAAAAACGATTATAAAAAATATTTTAAAAAACAATTTTGTAAAATCTATTTTCAAAAATACAAAGAAAATATCCATTTTTCTAAAGCTGAAACAAACTTGCGCTTAGTAGAATCTCTATGATACATTCTATGAAAAAACTTAGATAGACATGAATTTAACATTTGATTTCACAAATAGTCAATTATAATTTTTTTATTAATTAAAAAGTAAAAATGAAATATTCTCTTACCTTTATTATCACAACTGATTTTAATTAAATTTTTTTTTTTTTTTTACTTCTTATTGATTGTTTTTAAGATATTGGTTTCTACACAAGTTTTTCTCTTATTTTTCATTTTAATACTAAAAATTATAATGGCTATTGAGATTGTAACAAGTCCTCTTGATTGAGTCGATCACCTCCTTGAATTTTATAACACTCTTTTGATCAACAAGAAACTAACATCAACCATTATTTTCTATGAAATTAAAGAAACATTAAAGCAAAATGAAAATGTGCTCAACTTTCGCACAGCTTAGAGACACATCAACTTAAGTTACGTAAACATAATCAGTCAAATTAACAACATCATCAAAACCATTGAAACCCCCAACCACGCCATGAATCCACCATCATTGGCACCACCACCTTTACTACCAGATGAATTTGGCGACGGTGAAGGTGAAGGTGAAGGTGAAGGTGAAGGTGACTCTGAAGGTGAAGGTGAAGGTGACGGTGAAGGTGAAGGTGACTCTGAAGGTGAAGGTGAAGGTGACGGTGACAGTAACAATGACGCAGGCAGGGCCAGAGGAAGAGTCAGCGATGGAGGGGATATTGTCAGTGACGGTGGCGATATCGACAGTGACGGAGGTGCAGACGGAGGCATGACAACTATTGCAAGCTTTAACCCTTGCAAACAATGACTTGTTGTTCCACTCACAAAATAGCGTGCTCCTAATTTATCAAGCACCACCCTAGTATTACCGCCATGGAACTCCTTGTGACGAGATCCCTTTGTAACGCATCTTCGATAGTCACGTTCGTTCACTTCATGCACTGATTCAAATCTTCTATTGTACTTAAACACTGCACATGCATGCATATATACATATATTATATTTTACACGTGAATCAATACTAGAGAAGATATTGAAAAGAAGGACAATAGTTACCGATAGTATCACCGATTGTGAAGTGGTGGGTGGAAGCCCAGTTGAAGAGTGCTTCTTCTGATGGAAGAGGGACCTTCCATAACCCTGTACTGTCTCCAACAAAATGTTCTGTGGATTCTGAGGAGGAAATTAGAAGCCACATTGAGAAAACTATCGTAAAAAATATTAGAGGCGAAGAAGCCATGTTGATGAGTTTATTTTTGTTTTATGTGAGAGAATATTCAGAGAATTGAGTAGCTTTTGGGTTTTCATATTGGGAATAAATAGGGTTAGCACACAACACTGGATCGGATATATTATTATTATTATTATTATTTAAGTAGTATAGTGATGGAAAACAATGGCAGTTGATAATGCATGAGAGTCACTTGGCAATTAGAAGCAACAGAATGTTTTGGTGAAGTGGTGAGCCATAACCTTAAGATTCATCCTACATTATTATTAAGCAAATTGCACCCTTTAATAGTCCTTTGAATGCAACAAACAGATACTCGTTGGAAAAAAGAAAAAAAAAAGAAGGTTATATTTATAATATCAAATTTTACCTCTGTCCAAAATGAAATTAGAGGATATATTCTAATATGTATATCCGTTCATTTTCTCAGAGGTTAATGTTACTACAAGACCTGCATATATTATTGCAATCTTAATTATGTTTTTGATTCAATATAATCTTAATACTTGAAGAAAAAAATCTTAGAATCTTTCTTAACTTTATTCCTTAGATGTTTTAGTTGGAGAACATTCAATTAAAACATTCAATTAAATCAATGAAGATTTTGTATTTGTGGAGAAAATAATGTGAAAAAAAAAGAGAATTAGAGTGTGAGAGATTGAGAGTGTCATTAATTTATATATTATATCACAAAGGATTTTAAGATAATTTCTTAGTCCATCTCATATACTTTTTAGAATTCCAAAAACATCCCTAAAAATCAAAAATATATTTTTGGTACGCATCAGTTTAGTGGTTATTCAAATTTCTTTTGAAAATGCATACCATCATTTTATTTGTTTTTCAATTTTTTTCAAAAATGTACTTTCGTTATAAAATTAAAAGTACACTTCCAATTTTCACATTCCAATCAATAAGAAATATAGTGGTAAGAAACATAGTGATGAGCTAATGTTATATAGTGGTGAATGCATTTGTTAGATATTTAATTAGTTTTGAGAATATTTCTCTAAAAATGGAATACAGCACAGATATTTATTTTATTTTTGGGAATAATAATTTTAGTTTATATTGTTTATTAATTTATATTATTATAATTTATTGTTTATTAATTTTATTAATTTAAAATTAATAAAATTAACCACACAATATTCAGATTAGTAAAATTAACCAACAAAATACTATAATAACAAAATCAAAATAATTTTCTACTATACCTTTAATTTTATTAATTTTAGTTTATATTACAATACTCAAGTAAAATTAATAAACAATAAATTATAAACAATATTAATATGAATAATTGGATGATTTGTCTCCCAATAATTTCATTCCTTATTTAAATCAATATGTATTTGTTATATTATTTATATGATGTCCTATAAAGAGGACATATTTTATTGTATATGATTACACCAAATAAAATAATACATAATCATTATATCTTTCTTCCCTTTATTCTTTATTTCTCTGTATATCATAACACGTTATCAGAACGAAGTGTGAAGTCAAGATGCAATATCAAGCTTGCCTCCTAGTATTTTTGATGAAGACAATAAACAATGAAGACTTTGATGGCAAAAAGAAATGACTCAAATTATCATAATCAAGTCTTAAAGAATCAAAAGCAAAATGTCAAAGGTTATGCATTCAATCTCACTATAAGCAAACAAGTGTTCACAAAATAATCCATGCATCCATAAAAATGCTAAAAAATATTTTACATATCAAATTAAGTTAGAACACTTTTGAAAAATAAATTTTGAGAAAAAATGCACTGGGAACCGGTTCCTCCATATGGGAACCCAGTTACCCAATTCCTGAAAAAACAAGCCCCTGGATTTTTGTATGGGGAACCCGGATTCTCCCAGTTGGGAACCGGTTCCCCTGTGTAAATTTCAAATTTTTTAACGTTGGTTCAACAGGAACCGGGTTCTCCCAGGTGGGAACCGGTTTCCCCTGAACCAGTGTGAAAAATATTTTTACATTTTGGGCAGATTGTTCATGGTATTTTTACATGGAACCATGACAACTTTTCATATGATTATACACTTTTGTAAAGGTGTTTTACAACATATAAATACTGAAAATTTTCAGAATTAATTCACCTTCTTCAATTAACATTTTCTACATTAAAAAACTCTCAAATTTTCAAATACTCTCAAGTGTTCTACATCAAATATTTTGTGAAACTTTCCATACATATTTTTCATTGAAAAATTATTCTAAGTTTCATATTATCATTGCGAACACTTGCATCCATTATTGAGAATTGTTTTGCTTGAAGAAGAAGATCAATCCAAGATTGATATAGTGTACTACAAACTTCAAAATCTCTTGTATAAATTCAAACATACTTATTGTTTTCTTGCTGTCCAGGATTGTTGGAAGTAAGTTATGCATTGAAGAGGATTATTCTTCTTGCACATAGTGTTGTTAGACCTTAAAGGTTTTAAGAACCTTTGGTCTCCCTATAGGTTAGATAGTAGACTTCACAATTGGTGTGAATAGGCTGTACAATAATTCTAACTATAGTGAAATCTCTTGCATGTTGTAAGGGACCGAGTACTCTCGATCCTGGGGAACCAGGATATATCCTTGTGTTCTTTACTTTTCAGCATTTACCGCTTTCATAAATACCTTAACCAGAAAAGAAAGAATCCTCACATACTTCCATCAATCAAACCCAAAAATATTGTTTCAAGTATTCATAAAAACCGATAAATTTTTAAACACCTAATTCACCCCCCTCTTAGGCGCATCTGATACTTACAATTGGCATCAGAGCAAGTTATAGGTAACTTGTTCCTAAAGATTCAGAATGGCTTCCGCAAATCAAAATCCGGTTTTCAAAGATGGTGGTAGTAACAACAAGCCTACATTGTTTTGTGGTGAATACTTTGATTTTTGGAAAATTTGCATGAAGGCTCATCTTGAACCGTAAGGAGAAGAGATATGGGATGTTGTTGAGAATGGTCCATTTGCTCCGGTTTGTGTTGTCAATGGTGTTGGATCATCAAAACCTAAAGCATCATGGAATAAAGATGACAAGAAAAAAGTTCTCTTTGACAAAAAGGCAATCAATATTCTCCAAAGTGCTCTTAGTATGGATGAATTCTTTCGAGTATCCGCATGTACAACGACAAAGGAAATTTGGAACACTCTTGTAGAAACTCATGAAGGAACCACCGAAGTCAAAAGATCTAGATTGAACACTTTGAGTCAAGAATATGAATTATTCTGAATGCTGCCTGGAGAATCCATCCTTGACTTGCAAAAGAGATTCGTTCACTTGACAAATCACTTGAAGGCACTTGGTAAGACTTTAATTAACGATGAATTAAATCTTAAAGTGCTTAGGTCTTTAACTAGGGAATGTCAACCAAAAGTGATGGCAATATCCGAAAAGAAAAGCCTAGCAACTATGACTTCCGCAATATTATTCGGAAAGCTTCAAGAATATGAAACGGAACTTGGAAGGCTTGAAAAACATGAGAATCATGAGAAGAAATCCAAAGGCATTGCTTTGAAAGTTGATTCAAAAGAAAGTCAAGATAAAGATGCATCAGAGGAAGATGAAAACTTCTTGCTTCTTGTAAAAAGGTTAGGAAAATATTTTGGTCATAAAAGTAATCTTCATAATGCTAACTTTGTCAAAAGAAAGAAATTTTATAAGCATAAAGATAAAGAAGCCTCCACATCAACACAAGATGTCACATGTTATGAATGTGGAAAGTAAGGTCACATAAAGCCGGATTGTCCAAAATTCTCCAAGAAAAATGGATTCAAAGGCAAAAAGGAGTTCAAAAATAAAAGGGCTTATGTTGCATGGGAAGATAATGAGATAAGTTCTTCATCCGATTCGGATAGTGATGAAAGTGCAAATCTAGCATTGATGGCTTCACACCATTCCGATGATGAAGAAAGCGAGGTTAGTTATGATAACTCTCTTTATGATAATGGCGCACAAGGTGCTATAGATGAACTATTGAATGAATGCAAAATTCTATATAGAACTATTTCATCTCAAAAGAAAATAATTTCATCTTTAGAAGAAAAAGTTAAAACTATTGAAAAAGAACATAAAGATGAAAAAGAAAAGATGATTAGTGATGAAAAACAGAATTTTGTATGCAATAATTGTGAATCACTTTCTTTCCAAATTGTTCAATTAAAAAGAGTCCTAGAAAGGTATGAAAAAGGACAAGTTGGATTGGAAAATGTTCTTAGCACTCAAAGATATCCTAAAGATAAAAGTGGACTTGGTTTTTCAAAATTTTCTCAACCAAGTCCCAACAAAACTATCTTTGTTAAGGCTCATAACCAATCAATCCAAGAGAAAGTGAATAACCTAAAGTAGTTCATCATTATCCTAAAAATAAAAAAGAGTTGTTAAGAATAAATCTTATCCTCCTAGATATATAAGTAATTTTGAACCTACTTGTTTCTATTGTGGTATTAAAGGCCACAGACCTAATGCTTGCTATATAAGAAACTTTAGTGTTTCAAGTGGGCATTATGTGTGGATAAAGAAAGGTACTAATTATGAAGGACCCAAAGTAATTTGGGTACCTAACAAAACTTAATTTGTTTTGTAGGTGTGCTTGAAAACCACTTCAAATTTATGGTATCTTGATAATGGTTGTTCAAAGCATATGACGGGTGACATAAACCATTTTTCAAATCTAGTCTTAAAGGCCAAGGGTTATGTCACTTATGGATATAACAACAAATAAAGAATTCTTGGCAAAGCCAAAGTTGGTGCACCACCTTTCACATCCATTGAAGATGTTCTTTATGTTGAAGGACTAAAGCACAATCTTCTTAGCATTAGCCAACTTTGTGACAAAGGCTTCAAGATCAAATTTATAAAAGATGAATGCTTGATTATTGATGAAGTCACCAATGAGGTAAAACTCAAGGGTAAAAGAATTAATAACATTTTTATGATTTCCTTAGATGATTTATCTTTGAAAGTAAAATGTCTCATGGTAAATAACAATGAATCATGGTTATGGCATAAAAGGGCAGCCCATATTCATATGGGGCACTTAAATAAATTAACCAAGCATGATCTTGTTGTTGGCTTACCAAAGATAAAGTTTGTCAAAGATAAATTATGTGATGCTTGTCAAAAGGGAAAACAAACAAAATCAACTTTCAAATCTAAGGATGTGGTGTCCACTACAAGGTCACTACAATTGTTGCACATGGATTTATTTGGTCCATCAAGAACAAGAAGCTTCGGAGGTAATGTATACGCTTTAGTTATTGTTGATGATTTTTCTAGATATTCTTGGACTTTGTTTCTTGTGCAGAAAAGTGATGCTTTCAAAGCCTTTAAGAAGTATGCCAAACAAATTCAAAATGAAAAATCACTAAAGATTGTATCCATAAGAAGTGACCATGGTGGAGAATTCCAAAATGCATTATTTGAAGAATTTTGTGAAGAACATGGTATCTCTCATAATTTTTCAGCACCAAGAACTCCACAACAAAATGGAGTAGTTGAAAGAAAGAATAGGTTTCTAGTGGAACTTGCAAGAACGATGCTTAGTGATGCAAATCTACCAAAGTACTTTTGGGCGGATGCGGTTAGTACGGCATGTTACGTTGGAAATCGAGTTATCATTAGACCTATCTTGAAAAAGACTTCATATGAACTCTTCAAAGGAAGAAAGCCAAACATTGCTCACTTTCACATCTTTGGATGCAAATGCTTTGTCCTTAACAATGACAAAGACAATCTCGGTAAGTTTGACGAGAAATCCGACGAAGGTATATTTCTTGGTTATTCACTTTCAAGTAAAGCATATAGAATTTATAATAAAAGAACTTTAACTATTGAAGAATCTATGCATGTCTCTTTTGATGAAACTAACACCTCTAAGGAGGAAATAGTTGTGTGTGATGATGATATTATAGATTTACCCTCGGAAGAAATTTCAAATGATCAAAACGTGTATCAACCGGAACATCAACAAGGAGTACCACACCAAGATTCAAATATCAATGATCTACCCAAAGAATGGAGAACTCATAGAGACCATCCTATTGACAAAATCATTGGTGATATTAGTCATGGAGTTACAACAAGATTAAATCTCAAAGATGCTTGCTTAAACATGGCGTTTGTTTCTCAAATTGAACCCTCCAAAGTTGATGAAGCCTTAGGAGACGATCAATGGATAATTGCAATGCAAGAAGAATTAAATCAATTCGAGAGAAATCAAGTTTGGGAACTTGTTCCTAGGCCAAGTGATAAACACATCATAGGTACCCGATGGGTGTTTAAAAACAAACTTGATGAGAATGGTATAATTGTTCGAAACAACGCAAGGTTGGTGGCTCAAGGTTACAATCAAGAAGAAGAATCGACTTTGAAGAAACATTTGCTCCGGTTGCAAGGTTAGAAGCTATTCGTCTTTTACTTGCTTATGCTTGTTCATTAAATTTTCAGCTTTATCAAATGGATATCAAAAACGCATTCTTGAATGGCTACATCAATGAAGAAGTCTATGTCAAACAACCTCCGGGATTTGAAGACTTCAAAAATCCTTCACATGTCTTTAAGTTGAGAAAGACTCTTTATGGCTTAAAGCAAGCACCAAGAGCATGGTATGATAGGCTTAACAATTTTTTGTGTGAAAAAGGTTTTGAAAAGGGTAAGGTTGATAAAACTTTATTCATTAAGAAAATCAAAAGTAACACTTTATTGGTTCAAGTCTATGTTGATGATATCATTTTTGGATCGACTAACAAAGAAATGTGTGGAGAATTTTCATTGATGATGCAAGGAGAATTTGAGATGTCCATGATGGGTAAGATGAATTACTTTCTTGGACTTCAAATTAAGCAACTAAAAGATGGAATCTTCATCAACCAATCCAAGTATTGCAAAGAGTTGTTGAAAAGATTTGATATGGATAATTGCAAAGCGATGAATACTCTAGTGGGCTCCGGTACATATGTTGATCAAGATGAATCCGATATTCCAATTGATATCACAAAGTATCGAGGTATGATTGGTTCTTTATTATATTTGACGACAAGCCTTCCTGACATAATGTTTAGTGTTTGTCCTTGTGCTCGCTTTCAAGCAAATCCAAAAGAATCTCATCTAATGGCGGTCAAGCGAATCATGAAGTATCTCAAAGGGACAACAAATGTCGGCTTATGGTATCCAAAAGGTAGTATTTGCAATTTAATTGGTTATTCTGACGCGGATTATGCAGGTTGTAAAACTGATAGAAAAAGCACAAGTGGTACTTGTCACATTCTTGGAAATGCATTAGTATCATTGGCTTGTAAAAAACAAGCATGTGTTGCTCTTAGCACGGCCGAAGCAGAGTACATAGCAGCAGGTAGTTGTTGTGCACAAATTCTTTGGCTTAAGCAACAACTTCGTGACTACGGACTTGATCTCAGATGCATTCCTCTTCGATGCGACAACACAAGTGCAATCAACATTACAAAAAATCCGGTCATGCATTCAAGAACCAAACACATCGACATTCGGCATCATTTTCTCCGTGATCATGTACTTCAAGGAGATATAGAAGTCAAATTTGTGGATACTCATAATCAACTCGCAAATATTTTTACAAAGCCGCTTGCTCGTGAACCATTTTATAAGATTCGAAGAGAACTTGGAATTTTGGATGAAAGTGATACATGAAATATTCAACTTCAATTAAGGTGCACATGTTATTATTTTTAATTTTTTTAATCAAATGCATCTCTTCTTCTACTCCTTCTTATATGTGTTTCATGTGCATAAATATGTGTGTTTCATGTTTAATATACTTAAATGTTAATGTATATATGTTTCTAGACCCCCACATGCATTTAAATGTTAATGTATAAATTTTTGCAAAAATAAAAGAATTTTCTTGTTTCCTTTATTTTATAACATAAGTTTTATTGACTCCAACATCTTCTTCAACCTTCACTCTCTCCTCCATCAAAACCCCACTCTCTCCTCCATCGACACCCACTACCTCATAACTCCATATCAACCTTCCTTATTCCATATCTCATCATAAATTTCCTCTCTAACCCCAAATCCGAAATCCTCTTTCAAACCCTAAATCTCACAAAAGCTCCATACTCATCCATGGCTTCAAGAGCATCAAGGGGAGCTAAGGGCAAACAAAAGGTTGGTGAATCCAGTGTTGACCCAAATGAAGCAAATCGTCCTACACTCAAGAGTAGGAGACTCACTTTCAATATTCAGAATAGAGCTTTATTACCGGCAAAGTATGGTAACATTTCTGCTTTTCCTGTTCATAGCTTCCATTTTCCTGCTAGAATTACTGCAGCTAAGTTGGATTTGTTTGTGAGTGAGCGTGGTTACATTTATCCTGATTTGGTTAAGGAATTCTACCAAAACATGTCCTTAGTTACCAATGAGAATGATGAATTTGTGTTAACTTCCTCTGTTCTAAGCAAAGAGATTTGCATGGATATTGAGTCTTTTGGAAAGAGTTTAAAGGTTCCATATGAAGGTTTGGTTCTGGTTCAAGGCTCTATACCAGATGAATGTGAATCTTATAGTAAGATTGAAGTCTTTTTGAACTTTTGTCGAGAATCTCAACGGGCTAGTGTTAGGGAAAAAAACGCCTTTAAGCTACATATGTTTGGATCAAACTTATCGGTTAGTGATAGGATGCTCCATTATCTTATCGCTTATGTTTTGCTTCCTAAGAATTCCAACCACTCCCGTATAAATGAATTTGAGCTTCAAGTGCTCTATGCTTTGAACCAAGGGATTCCGATAAATTGGGCCCTCACTATGTTGCATCATATGAATCACCTTGTTCAATTAAATGGTGGTCTACCATATGCTAGACCAATATCAAGAATCATTGAGCAAGATGGTGTTTCTTTGCAGAGAGAACCAAAAACAGTGATGATCGAGAAAGACTCTGAAATAAATGTTAAGAATGCCCTGAAGCATACTGGTATTGTCGTGGACCTCGAAGGTAGATTTCATTATAAAGAAGATCTTGCAGTCAATGCTCCTCCTCCGGTTCCCGAAGGTGGCTATACATTGGAAAGTTTTGTTTAACAAAATGTGTTCCATAGAAACCACCATTGCCAATAACCGTAGAGAAAACCAGTTTGAGCATGCACTCCTTCGACGCCAAATGCGAGAACTTATAAAAGCTCAAAGAAACCAAACCATGGCCAATAATGAGGAAGATGATGATGAAGTTGGTGATGGAGATGATCAAGAGGAAGATGAGGATGAAGATATGGATGAATAAATAAATTTTTATGACTTCTATTTCTTTAGATGTTAATTTCCTTGTTTTTTAGACAATGTTTCACTTATGTTTGTTATGCTTAGACTTGTTATAATTGTTATAATTTTTGTCATGACATCATAACCTATGTTAAGTTAATGTGTTAATTGTGTGTTCTTTTTATCTATTAACTTACATATCACTCCTTTACATTTCAAGCTTTTATTCTTTTCCCCATTCCTTTTTGCTAATGACAAAAGGGGAGAAGATATGTGTATACATGTGTTTCTCTAACAAAAATTTGTAGCAAACATACACTTTCAAGTGGTCTCCAATTCATAAATCAAGGGGGAGCTTTGATTTAGGGGGAGTCTCTATATAACTTCAAAAAGCTTCAATTGTTGGAGAAAACAAAATGATTCTTATTTTCAAACAAAAGGTTGTCATCATCAAAAAGAGGGAGAATGTGAAGTCAAGATGCAATATCAAGCTTGCCTCCTAGTGTTTTTGAAGAAGACAATAAACAATGAAGACTTTGATGGCAAAAAGAAATGGCTCAAATTATCATAATCAAGTCTTGAAGAATCAAAAGTAAAATGTCAAAGGTTATGCATTCAATCTCACTATATGCATACAAGTGTTCACAAAATAATCCATGCATCCATAAAAATGCTAAAAATTATTTTACATATCAAATTAAGTTAGAACACTTTTGAAAAACAAATTTTGAGAAAAAATGCACTGGGAACCGGTTCCTCCATATGGGAACCCGGTTACCCAATTCTTGAAAAAACAAGCCCCTGGATTTTTATATGGGGAACTCGGGTTCTCCGGTGTAAATTTCAAATTTTTTAACGTTGGTTCAGCAGGAACCGGGTTCTCCCAGGTGGGAACCGGTTTCCCCTAAACCAGTGTGAAAAATATTTTTACATTTTGGGCAGATTGTTCATGGTATCTTTACATGGAACCATGACAACTTTTCATATGATTATACACTTTTGAAAAGGTGTTTTACAACATATAAATACTGAAAATTTTCAGAATTAATTCACCTTCTTCAATTAACATTTTCTACATTCAAAAACTCTCAAATTTTCAAATACTCTAAAGTGTTCTACATCAAATATTTTGTGAAACTTTCCATACATATTTTTCATTGAAAAATTATTCTAAGTTTCATATTATCATTGTGAACACTTGCATCCATTATTGAGAATTGTTTTGCTTGAAGAAGAAGATCAATCCAAGATTGATATAGTGTACTACAAACTTCAAAATCTCTTGTATAAATTCAAACATACTTATTGTTTTCTTGCTGTCCAGGATTGTTGGAAGTAAGTTGTGCATTGAAGAGGATTGTTCTTCTTGCACATAGTGTTGTTAGACCTTAAAGGTTTTAAGAACCTTTGGTCTCCCTATAGGTTAGATAGTAGGCTTCACAATTGGTGTGAATAGGATGTACAATAATTCTAACTATAGTGAAATCTCTTGCATGTTGTAAGGGAACTGGAGTACTCTCGATATGTGAGGGGAACCAGGATATATCCTTGTGTTCTTTACTTTTCAGCATTTACCGCTTTCATAAATACCTTAACCAGAAAAGAAAGAATTCTCACATACTTCCATCAATCAAGCCCAAAAATATTGTTTCAAGTATTCATAAAAACCGATAAATTTTTAAACACCTAATTCACCCCCCTCTTAGGCGCATCTGATACTTACACGAAGCTCCAACTTTTAGAAGGTAATATTTTTATTCTTTATCTATTATGTATAAATATTGATTAGAAAAAGAAAATCAGTGATGATTTTCATGCATCCCAGAAGGATTGCATGAATAAAGCATCCATTAAGGATTGCAAAACCAATTATTCATATAATTCCTGAAAAATTTATCAAGCTATCCCTGAAGGATATTCAAATAAATTATTTATAAAATTCTTGAAGAAGCTATCCCTGAAGGATAAAAAGTAAATTATTTATATAGTTTTTGAAAAACCTTTGAAGCTAACCAAAAATTAGCAAAAAAGATATGACACAAATTAGATCATAGTATTAACGAATTCTAGAAAAATGTACCAATTATGTTAAAAATTAACATATCCAATTTGAGGAGGATCGAAAGAATAATATTGAATATCTCACCAAGATTTCATAAATTTTTTTTGTTATATCGATCTAAAAATTTGTAATATTCTCAAAATAATTGTTATTCCAGAAGAATGACACTTAATTTTAACGCATTCCAGAAGAATGATTATATTTTTTTTAGATCATTGTTTATAAAAATAATAATTTTAACACATATGGATAATCATCCTAGAATGATGATTATAATTTTTTAGATCATCACTTATTAGCTAATAATTTTAGAGCATCCTAGAAGGATGATTATATTTATTTAGATTATTGTTTATAAATGTTTATATTATTCTAAATTTTTTTCTCTAAAATTTGACATTGCTAACAATTAGTATTTATTTAGAAAGTTATTATTTTGTTGAATGTAAATATGAAGCATGTTTGTGTTAGTAATATGATGAATGAAGATTTTAAAAATGTAGATTTATCCATTAATATTTTGTTATATTAGAAAGTTTTGTGAGTATAAAATTTACTAATATCTATTTTTAACGTGAGTAGAATATATATTATTATGGGCTATGCATATAATATTTATATTGTAGAAAACTATATATATATATATATATATATATATATATATATATATATATATATATATATATATTTTTTTTTTTTAATTAAGTTTTTGAAATATATTTATATATATAATATGGTTGAGGTAAACAATTGAAAAAGAAATAGAATTTTGGTTATAAATTTAGTATTGATGTATATATTTTTGGGCAATTTATAAAATCACAAAATATTTATGAGATATCATAAATTATTATATATGGTAATTTTGGATTAATTATTATATTAGAATGATATGATAATATTAATGAAATTGACCTTATTAGAATATATATTTATGTGCAATGAATGAGTATACTTGTGATTTATATAAAACAGGTTTCTCTTATATAAGTAAAACAATAATTATATAATAAAATATAGAGAAATTTCAATTCCCTTAAATTTAATTAAAATGAAAATTATATACAATAGTTTTTAATATATTTATTTATAAATTGATTTTATTCAATTATATTAAAAAATTATATTTTTAATTCAAATATTTTTATACACGTAAAAAATTATAGAAATCGATTTATTATATCTTTAAAAATAATAAACTATAATGAGAACATGAAGTGATTGATCAAACTATTGAATATTAACAGGAATATGAAGTGATTGATCAAACTATTGAATATTAACGGGAACATGAAGTTATCGATCAAACTATTAAATATTAACTGAAAGATAAAATTACTAATCAAAATATTTATATATATATATATATATATATATATATATATATATATATATATATATATATATATATATATATATATATATATATATATATATTATTTTATATAGTTTTATATATTGAAAGAAATATAGACACCAATTTATTATCTCTTTTAAAAATAATAAAATATTTGGTTGAATAATCTAATTTTTCTTTCATTTTATTTTTATTATATTTTGGGATCAAATGTGTGTATCATACCGGTACATGAAATTATTTGATCAAATTATTGAATATTAACGAGAACATGAAGTTACTGATCAAAATATTGAATATGAACGAGAATATGAAATTATTGATCAAATTATTGAATATTAACAAAAATATGAAGTTATATTAACATTTATATGAATCTCTTGATCAAAATATTGAATATTAACGGAAATATGAAGTTATTGATCAAAATTTTCAACATTAACACAAACATGAAGTTATCGATCAAAATATTGAATATTAACAACAACGGAAACATGAAGTTGTTGATTAAAATATTGAATATTAACCGAAACATGAAGTTATTGCTCAAAAAATTTAATATTAACAGTAACTTGAAATTATCAAATTATTGAATATTAATAGGAACATGAAGTTACTGATCAAAATATTAAATATTAACGGAAAAATGAAATTATTGATCAAAATATTGAATATTAATAGTAACATACACATGGTTCAAGCATGTCCTTAAATGTTCCATTCACTTGTCCTCACTCTAAGAGATATATGATAATGATATTGAGAAAGTGCACATGATTATCGGTCTTCATGTAGAGAAGAAGATAAGAGTATTTGCTATAAGTGAAATCAATTTCTTTATCTTTGTGAATATCATCATGGCTTCAACGTAAGTTTTCAGCTCTATGTAGTATGCAACTAAAATTTGATTTGGAATGTTATGGTTTTATGTGGTGATTATGGTGTTTAGAAGGCTTGAAACTGACCGTTTCTTTACGATGAATTTCCTCGAAAAATATTATTATAAAATATTTTTATTATCATCAAATATATTTGAACAATGTTATTTTTATAAGTGGGACTAAGTTTATTATTGGTTCATATATTTTTATAAATAATATCAAAACAAAAATAATATTTATTATTTTTATAAGCGGAAAAACACATTGTTGATTCAAATCCTAATTTCTTATTATTTTAAAACACGGGTACTGATATGGTACACTCATATGATATTGATATTAAGTTATTGATTTAAATATAGAATAATATGGTACAGGAAAATTGATGTTTAACAATAACATGAAGTTAGTCATAAAAAAATTGATGTCTAACGAGAAAATAAAGTTATTGATCAAAATAGTAAATATTAATGGGAACATGATTTTAATGATCAAACTATTGCCGACAAGAACATGAAGTTACTGATCAAAATATTGAATAGTATTAACGAAAAAATAAAGTTAGTGATCAAAATATTGAATATTATTGGAAAATGAAGTTACTGATCAAAATATTAAATATTAACGAGATCATTAAGTTATTGATAAAACTTTTTTCTATTGAGAGGGCCAAATCACTAAATTTATATTTTCTTTTACGTTTATCTTTGCAATAATATAAACATTGAACAAAATAATAATGCTAGAACAGATACCCGTGCGAAGGAACGAGTATCATTTTTGCTTCATACATTCTACATTTTTTTTTAAATTCAGACTAAATTTGTATACTTTAAACATCTTTCTTTATAATATTGAATTTTACATAAGATCAATATTGAACAAATTAACCAAACACCAACGGGTACGCGGGTATCACACTAGTTTTTATTAAAGGTAAAATAATTACTATGTTCGATGATGTTACCTTATTAATTAAACCAAATTGAACATGACCCAAATATATTTACTATAACCAAGATTCTTCACTCTAAATAACTAAACTTTTGGAACAATTATAACCTTTAACCTTTGAATCGTTATTATCTTTAAGATTGATTAAAAAAACTTATGGTAACAATATCTACAATATAAGAAAGGTTACTTATCTGGAAAATCCTAAACTGCCTCTTCCTCTGCTTCCATTTTATGATGCCACATGGATGCCTTACTTATACTTCATTCTATTATTCAGAAATTCCTAAATCAGTCACGTGTACTTTTTATCTTTATTTCAAATTTCAAATGACAACTTTTCTTTCTCAGCCTCTCATCTTATTTCTCTATCTCACTTTGTCTCTCTCTTTTCTCTTCCTTCTGCTATTTTTCTCTTTCTCTTCCGCCTTCTTCTTCGTCGTCTTCTTTTTATTTTAACAAAAATGGTGATTGCAAGTACGAGAAGCTGAAACACATGTCTATAGTTACTATATCATGTGGTTTTAAGAAGATATCTTCGTCTTTTGTCTGTTTTGATTTTGATTTATTGTTTGTTGTTTCAGGTTTGGTGGTGTTGGCTTATGCGAAAGGGAGAAGACTCGTCGGCGGTGCGACTTTTGACGACTTATGTTTATTGTAAGAAAAGGAGGGAGAAGATAACGGAAGATCAATACACTAATGGTGCAATTTTTCACTTTATATATTTTAGATATGGATCTGATTGATCTAAACTGTTTGGAGATTTAAACTGATTATTTTTAATTTTCTTATAAGTTTTTTAGAATGTGTATAATTCATGTTCGACTGTGTCGAACTAGTTGTAGTGTTGTGTGCTAATCGAACTAGCCTTTGTGTGCTGGTCGAATTAGCAAGGTTGTCGAAGTTACTCTGATGTATGCTAGAGTGTGTCGAGTTCTTTGGGCCTTTATATGTTTTGGGCCTTAGCTTAGTTTACTCTATTGGGCCTAGGAAATGTGTCTATATAAGGAGCATTTCTTTGTAATCATAACAGAATATCACATTCATTCAAAACCATATTTTCTCATTCAGTTTCATAATCATTCTCTTCTCAATTTCCTTAATCTCCTTCTTCCTCACAAATTTGTTTTTTCATCCTCTGTTCCAACAAATTGGTGTCAAGGAGCTCAGTTGCGATTCAGAGAGAATCTAATGGCAAACGGAACAACAACGTCGACATAGATTCCAGCAAATCTACCTGTTTTCAAAGGAGAAAACTATCAACGATGGGTTGCACAGATGAAAGTCATTTTAAGATTTCAAGATGTTGTTGAAATCTTGAATGATGGTGTATCGGAGCTGGAAGAAAATGTGATGGAAGCCCAAAAAGCTGCGCACAAAGATCAGAGGAAGAAAGATTGTAAAGCATTATTCTTGATTCATCAGTGTGTAGATTCTGATGTATTTGAGAAGATAATTGAAGAAGAGTTGGTGAAAGAAGCTTGGGACAAGTTAAAGAACTTGTATGGCGGAGGAGAGAAATTGAAGAAGGTGAAGTTGCAGACGCTGAGAAAGAAATACGAGATGATGCACATGAAGGATGATGAATCGATTTCTACATACTTCTCAAGGATTGTGACGCTGACGAATCAAATGAAAGCATGTGGAGAAACGATCACTGATTTGCATAAAATAAAAAAGGTATTGAGATCTTTAACTGCAGGTTTTGACTATATTGTTGTGACAATTGAATAGGCCAAGACTCTATCTGAGATGAAGTTAGAAGAACTTCAAGCTTCATTGGAGGCTTATGAGATGAGATTGTAGCAAAGAAACTCAGAAAGAGAAAAAGTGGCTGAACAAGCTTTGCAATCAAGATTCCGCAAGAAAGCTGAGAAGTCGAAGCAGCGAAAGCATCTTGCAGGTCATGAGAAGTCAAGCAAGAATGCTTATTCGAGCAAGAAAGGTGTTAACAACAAGTACTCTGGGAGGAAAGTGGACACGAAAGATGCGCAATGCTACAGTTGTCAAGGTTTTGGTCACTACGCTCGAGACTGTCGAAGGAGGAAAGTAGAAAGAGCGAAAGAAAGTGATAAAGCTCAATATGCACGTGCAGGAGACAGTGACTCAGATGATGTGCTGATGATGGTAAACTCTCAGTCGAACTCTGAGAAAACCAACATGTGGTATTTGGATTCAGGATGTAGCAACCATATGACTGGCAACAAAAATTGGTTCACCAAGTTAGATGACTCAGTAAAAAGGGTGATAAAGTTTGTTGATGGAAGACACATCAATTCTGGAGGCAAAGGAGATATTTCGATTGTCGGAAAGGATAGGGGAAAAGCTACTATCATTGAGGTATTGTATGTACCTACTATGACAAGTAACTTGATAAGTGTAGGTCAATTACTTGCAAAAGGCTTCAAGATGACTAGCAACTTGCAGGTACGTGATGGGTTATCAATGTGAGGTCCCTTTTCCCCAATGAAGCGTACCTCTCAATCCAGGTTCATCCCCTATGAAGCCAATTCAAGAGCAGAATTCATTTCTAGAAGGTCGTGATTGACTGATTTTGCTACCGGTGATTCGTGCTTCGGTATATTGATATTTTCGTACTCCCTAGTATAAATCTCGGTGTTGGTTGAGGCTTATCCCCAGTGAGGTCGATTCTCAAGCAGAATTCATCGCTAGAAGGATTTGATGAGTTGATTAGTTCCCCAGTGATACACACTTCGACATATTGATATTATCGGAATCCCCAGTGCAAGTTATGGGCGCCGATCTCAGGTAAATCCCCGGTGATTTTGTTGATACTTATTCCAGGATAAATTCCCCCATTGAATGTCCATCGAATTCTCAACTCATCCCCAATGAAGGGTTCTAGCCTTTATTCTCAGTGAAGATGGTGTTTGAATCGTTGACTTAGGGTTGATATCCCCTGTGAAGTCGCCAGCTGAAACAACCGGCTGAACATCATCCGATAACTATATCAATGAAGTCGCCATCAAACGTTTTTTATCTCGCAAAAGGAGAAAGGTGAACGCATCGCGAAAACCTGAAAGGATAAGACAGGTCTTGCACCGAGAGATAGGGTAAGGGAGTCTATTACGCGAAGGAAAGGTATTAGCACCCCACACGCCTGTAGTACTCTACGGTATCCACTTCTACTTTCTATCTAATGGGTGTGTTTATATCTATTTACTGCGTTAATTGCTATATGTGTATGCTAAAAGAGAATGCATGTGAAAGAAAAGAAAATAAAGAAAACACAGGGAAAAGAAGGAAGTATTTACAAAGTTTGCTCGATCGAGCCCCGTGACAAGATGTCTACGTATTCCCGCGTGCAATGGGAAAGTCAGAGCGTCGTAGTTCGGCTCATATGTTTTGGTGGGTTATGTGTTTTTACTTATAAAAAGGTTTAAACACAAAAGAAAACCCATAGGCAAAAAGTTTGCATTGGTTGATTGTTTTTACCTTAAAAAGGAGTTTGAACCATTATTAAGTGTTTTGGTTTGCAAAGAAAAATAAAACAAGTTTTAGTTTTATTACATGCATGGATGAAAAAGAAACTAGAAAACAAACAAGGGAAACTATCTAATGCTATCCCTAATGTTATCATCCATAACCTAAGGTCTAACTCGAATCGCTACCTAAGGTAGAGTCGAGAGAGTCCTAAAGGAACATGGCAAAGGTTTACAACCTAGATCTATGTCTATCTCGAATCGCTAACTAAAGTAGAGTCGAAGATGACAAAAAAGGATGGAAAAGGTTTAAAATCTAAGTCCATGTCCATCTCGAATCACTAACTAAAGTAGAGTCGAAGACGACAAAAGGGATGAAGCAAACAAGTGCTTTAGCATAAGCACACAAACAATGCAATGCAAACAAACAAATGGCACACAAGCGCAGGAAAAGGAGGAAGTCCCATAGCGTCGACAGTAACGAGCATACCGTGAGTCAACCAGGAGCCGACACATCCGATTCCTGTGAAAAGTATCACCGCATGACATGAATTGTCAAGTGTGAAGAGCAAATGATGCAAGCTCTGCAATAAATGCGAACCCCAGGAAAGCGTGGAGAGTCAGAATAGGGAACTCTTGCAACTTTATTATTATTGACTCGATAAAGAAAGCAACACGATTCGTGTGTGCTGAGCTGACACGGACTAGAACTGTGCGGGGGTCGATTGCGGACCCTTTTCCGCTTGCCCATCATATCAATGACTCGATGACAGGAAATATAAAAAGCGGGACTTCGCTTGGTGGTGCCACGTCGGGTGTCCTAACCACTCTTGACCTATGCAAGCACAAATGTAAACACTTACTGAGAATTACATCCCTATGCAGATGGAGGATTTTAAACAAACCAAACACAATTTGCAAACAGAATCGCCCTAAACGGGTCTATAAATAAACCAGAGGGGTTCCTGAACATGCTCCAACTACGGAAGCCTCTTCATACATCTCTATTCCTATTTCTCATGGCAAGGAAAGCGGTAAAACCCTACTTCTCATGCTCTCTAGAAAAGCGGTAAAGAAATGCGGTAAACAAAGTAAAATAAATACCAAACGGATAAAGATCCGAAGAGCACTGCGAGCTATAGAAATACTCCGAAAAACTTCAAGTACCGCTGGCACGCAATAAAGAAATCCGATGAGAAGTGTGCGGAGGCAAAAAAAGCATAATCGGAATGTGTGTCATGCACATCCGAAGCAAATACACTTGTACAAGGTCATAATCCAGACAATACAAATAAAGGATGTGCATCGATATGCACGGTCAAGAATGTGTGTCGATACACATTCGACGTATATCCAATAAACCTGCAAGAAACTATCCAGATAATACAGACAAAGGATGTGCATTGATATGCACGGTCAAGAACGTGTGTCTATACACATTCGACGTATATCCAATAAACCTGCATGAAATTACAATCCAGACAAAGCAGACAAAGAAGGCACACACATGTGTGCGAGCAACAGATATAGATTCTACACATCCAAAATCAATCAGATAACCTGCAAAAAATGGTGAAAAATCAAGCAGACAGATAAAGAGTGCACACACATGTGTGCAACATCAAAAATATGGATTCTACACATCCAAATCCATAGTATAATGCTCAGTGTACCTCGCATACGAAACAAAGTGTCAGAAGTAGCAATGAGGCTTTTAAATAAAACACAAGACGCAAAAGTGATTATTTACAATGGAATCGAAGTATTAAAGATAACTTCCTAGTGAGGGCAGCAACTAAATTGCTCTAAATCTATCCTAAACATCTAAACAAATGAAGGAAAGACTACAAATTAATCATGCGAAAGGAAACTAGAAAACTATACAATTATCAAACTAATTCCTACGAAATCGAACCATTAAAAGTTAGATTTGAAATTTTATTTATAATCCTAAAGTAAAGTTTACATTTAACTACAATTAAATGGTATAAAAACATCCTAAAGTTTCTAAGAAACACATGTCATTACACTCCTAAGATTAGTCAACTCAAACTACAAAGAAAAAAACATGCTTCTAAACATACTATTGAAAATGAATTAAAAATTAAAAGAAATTAATTAAAAAAAATATCAAAAAAAATTCTAAGATCCTAAAATGTCAGAAATTATTTTTTATATATTTTTTACAGGTCAAAACAATCGAAATCGGGAGCAATTTTGATTAGGTGTTAGTATTGTGAAGCATGGCACAGGGGAGGTCTAAAACAGAATTTTCTAAATGAACTAAATTATGTTATACTGGCGTTTGGGCCCAATAATCAGGGATAAAAATAAGTAAAGCTCATAAAGCCCAGTTCGAAACTTTTCTAAGTCCATTTCCATCAAACAAAACAAAAAAAAACCTTTTATTCAGATTTATTTAAAATAAAGTGTGTCACGTTTTTTTTATGTAGCTACAAACTTAATCAATTGGTCATATGAACTAAATAATTCAGATTTTATAATTAACCAAAAATAAGGGACACGTGGCACAATCAGGATGGTTAGTGTGGAAAAAATTACATGAACGAGTGTTAGATGGCCACGCATAGGGCTCAAAAGAGGTCGCCGGAACAGGGAGTTTTCCGGTCACCTTCTTCGTCGTGGGGACTGCCGGAAAGAAACGAACCTCAACGAAAAAGGATCAATCTGACGCTAATCGACTCAATTTTCCATGCTAGTTACGAATCTGATCTCAAATTTTCCTTAAACTTATTCAATCGTAGTGAAATCCATACACAAATCCGAGATCTGGAAACAAGAAAAACTCGGAATCGGAACCTATGGCGTCTAACGCTATTACCTAACATCATCCTAGATCTCCAGACACATTAACTACACGATGCTAGCAAAAGTAACGAAGCACACTAAAAGATTCAAAGGCTTACCGAACAGAGTACGTCCGTTGTGTTTTCCAAATGCTTAAGCTTCGAGAAAACTCAACAACAACTTCATTGATCTTCAAGAATGGTGAATGAATGCTTAAACCTCCTTAAATCTTCATGTGTATTCAGCAACTACTTCAAATGCTTGAGCGCGACGATGATGGTGATGTAACCGATCGAGACTCGATGCTCCAGAAAGAACTTGCGCTAGCCTCTTGTGTTAAGGATGAGAGAGGTGCAAGAGAGGTGATGGTGGCGAGAGAAAACCGGGACGGAGTGGAGAGAAAACAGTTTGTTACGGTGGACGGAAAGTTGGCGATGGTGCGTGGAAGAAGATGATGATGGTGAGATAAAGGAGTTGTGTTATGGTTGCCGTGAGAGATATGAGAAAATGAGTAGTGAATCGGAGAAGAGATCAAGAATGGAGTTTTTTTTTGAATTTATCAGGTTGAAGGATTCTGTTAGAGAGGGTGGTTAGAGAGTGAATGGTTAGATGAGGAAGAAGAAGAGAGTTCGTTATGGAGTGAGATGATGTGTGCTAAGAAAGGGTGAGAGATGGCGGTGTTGATGAGGGTGAGGCGGATGAATCAGAGAAGGAGAATGAGGTGATGAATGGTTTTTGTTGTTGGCGAGAGGAAGCAAGAGTGAGGAGAAAGAAGCTGTTCTGTTACAGTGAGAGTGAAGCGAAAAAATGCGGTTACCGGGAAGGTTGTTAGAGGAATGGAGGGATTGAATGTTGTTAGCCAAAGTGAAGAGCCAACCGAAAAAAAAGTGAGAGTTTCTGTTTGTAAGATAAGTGGAAAAAAATCGAACGAAGACCGGACCCCAAGGAAGTTCTTGAGGTTCTGTTGTTCAAGAAAGCAAAACCACTGAGTGAATTATCCATTTTTTTCATTTTGTTGCCGTCATGCCTGCGAGCAAAACAGTTTGGCATTAATGCTACCGTTTCTCCCATCTTTTCGGAAGTACCATGCACTCCCCTTAATGAATCAATAACTCCCGATTTAAGCCATCTCGTATTACGATCCTAAGACCAAAATTAAAGGTGGCGCTTGTACGAACAAAGTTCCTGTTAGAAGTTTCTCCAATTGATGCCTGTAGCATAGTCGAAAATGACTCTGAAGTCGTAGCCTCACCACTGATCGCGTTAACGCGTAGTTTTTCTAAACATCGCTTGCCATTTGCTCATGCCGGGTGCACTACTTTATGACCCCGTAACTTCTTCGATACTCGACCGAATAACGTAAACTCAGTGCCATTGGAAAGAGTGCGTGTAATATAACAACTTTGTAATTCGTTGCAAATTCAAATGGAGCCTAAATCATGGAGAAAAAAGTGTTTGAAATTTGTTACATGACTGTTCGACGAAAGTCCTGGCTGGGCTGGGCAAATTCCAAGCATGACTTGCCGCAATTTTCCAACTTCGAGCTATCAATTACGGCGCTTCGTATTTTCCGCTCCAAAGTCCGAAACAAAAAAGTTTCTAAACGGAACCTGTAGAGGACACGGCAAACTCCATCTTTCATGTTCGGAGTTTTTCTGTGCAGCGATCGAATCGACGAGAAAACGGCCCCGAACATACGCACACCAACTATTTGATAAAAAATTCTCGTAGCCATAGCAAAAATGCATATGCTATCTTGCGTTTTGGCAGCTTCAAACTGCAAACTATGGTGCTCCATATCTTCCGCTCCGACGTCCGAAATAAAAACGTTTGTGAACGAAACTTGTAGAGGGCATGGCAAACTCCAACTTTCATGTTCGGAGTTTCTCCGTGCAGCGATCGAATCAATGACAAAAACAGCCCTGAACACGCGCACAACAACTATTCGAACCTTACAAACATGAAGAATTCTTATTTTCCGGGCTTTATAACTTCCGATCCGAGTCCCGAATGAATTTGATTCCTTCAACAAAGTTGTAGACTACCGTGAGATGAACAACTTTGCAGTTGAACACTTTTTAATTTGGAGCCGATAACTATGATAAAATCGAACCTGAAACTGTCAGCTTGAGCATAGAAACAAACACTTCAAAATATTTCTAAGTGTTGAATTTTTAAGAAATGATAAACCGTAACTTCCGAGCCTCATAACTTTTGATCCGAGCTCCGAATTAATTTGATTTCTTCAACAAAGTTGTAGTTTGCTGTGAAATAAATAACTTTGATTTTGAACTCAACTCAAATCGACGCCTCGAAACACGTAAAAAATACCTCCGAAGTCAAGCACTTGAACACATTAAAAAAACACTTAAAATTTCACTAAGTGTAAACTTTAAAAGTTATGAACTTCAAACTTCAGAACTTTATAACTCAAAATTCGGGCATTTCTGGAAAATTCTTCACAAAGACAAATTCGGAGTACGAAATGCATTCTTTCCAAGGACTACTGATTCATGAAATTTCGACCACAGACGAGTGAGATAGAGAGTCGACAACATGGCTCCGTAAACACAAAGTACTTAAAACTTAGAAAAAATTTCTAAGTCTACAAGTTACTTGAATTGTAAGAAACCTTGTTTTCACCCGATTCTTCCGATCTTTCTCAACAAATGATCATATTTTCTTGAATCTTGATTTTTGACCATAATTTCGACCCGAAATTCCACCCGGTCACACTTTGACTTTTGTTGACTTTTTAGTACACACATTCAAATATCATTTTATCCGATCGTTCTTGATTTTCTGATGAATCGCGTGGACCAATAAGCCAAATACAAATACTTCAAAACTCACAGAAGGCCATATAATCAATTTGGGCTCAAATATTCGACCACAACACACTGTAGCTCGAAACTGTAATCAATATCCATCTGATAGGCGATCAAAACACCAAAACCTCAACTCGCGAGATAATAATCAGAAGCTTTTGGACACGCATATCTTGCGTATTGAAATGATGCTTGAATTAACAGAACCTCAAATAGTCAACTTTCGAGAACCAAACCTCTTCTTCAGAATTGTACAGGTTCATACGATTTAGAAAAATCCCGAACCCATGGTTAATGTATGAATGATATGTATGCAATGCACCTATTGATTAAGCTAAAGCCAATTATTTATTAACAAAATAAAGAGGGCGAATTTTGGGGTGCAACACAAAGGAGATATTTCGATTGTCAGAAAGGATAGGGGAAAAGCTACTATCATTGAGGTATTGTATGTACCTACTATGACAAGTAACTTGATAAGTGTAGGTCAATTACTTGCAAAAAGCTTTAAGATGAAGCTTGAAAGGAATGAGATGAAAGTATATAGAGCTGATGGGAGACTAATCATGAAAGCACCATTGGCAGAAAACAAGATGCTCGAAGTCGAACTCAACACATCAGATCATAAGTATCTTGCTTCAACTACGGAAGAAGACAAGAACTGACTATGGCACCACAGATATGGACATCTAAACTTCAGAAGTTTAGGAATGCTCATTCAAAAGAGAATGGTGGTTGGTTTTCCTTATGTGAAGGAACCAAAGCAAGTATGTGAGGAATGCTGTAAAGCTAAGCAAGCAAGGAAGGCATTTAAACATGACTTGCCCATGAAATCCAAGTGCAAGTTGGAACTAGTTCACTTTGATGTGTGTGGACCATTTGAAGTGAAGTCAAATTGAGTAAACATGTATTTCCTTACTTTTGTTGATGAATTCACCAGAAATATATGGATTTATATCATAGAAAGGAAGAGTGAGGTATTCACACAGTTCAAGAAGTTCAAATTGCATGCTGAAAAGCGAAGTGGTTGCAAATTGAAGAAGTTAAGAACTGATGGTGGTGGTGAATACACGTCTGTTGAATTTGCCAAATTCTATAATAAGGAAGGTATAGAGCATGAGATTATTGCACCCTATACACCTCAACACAATGGCATAGCTAAAATAAAAAACAGAAGTATATTGAACATGACGAGAAGTATGTTGAAAGCTAAAGATATGCCTAAGAGATTTTGGGCTGAAGCAGCTTCGAAGGCAGTATACATTCTAAATAGGTGTCCAACAACGAAGATAGTTGGAAAAACACCTTATGAGGCTTGGACAGGATCGAAGCCAAGTGTGAGTCGTTTTAGAGTTTTTGGATCAATGTGCTTCACGCATGTACCTGAACAATTGAGAAGAAAACTGGATGATCAAAGTGAAGTTATGGTTCTCATAGGTTATCATTCGACTGGTGCATACAAGCTATATTCTCCAATCGAAGGTAAACTAGTAATTAGTGGAGATGTTCATGTCGACGAAAGCAAAGGTTGGGACTGGAGTCGAAGTTCAACACAAGAATCAGACACTGTTATAACTGTGTTTGAAGAAGATCCACAGGATGAGCCCTCAAATAGTCTAAGTGAACAAGGCAACGCTTCAACTAGTCGAAATGAAGAACCACCTAAACAAAGTGAAAGGAGGTCGACAAGAACAAGAACTGAATCAACAAGGCTAGCTGGGTATGAAATATTTCCAGATCAAGTAATTGATGATGATGGTGATTTAGTTGAAGAAGCCATGATGATGGCTGAAGTAGAACCAATTGATTTGAATGAAGCAATGAGTAACTCGAATTGGTGCAAAGCCATGAAAGAAGAACTCAGAGCCATTGAGAAGAACAAGACCTGGGAGCTTATCGAAAGAACGAATAAGAAGCCAATTGATGTAAAGTGGATATACAAGGTGAAACTAAGGCCAAATGGCGAAATTGCTAAGTACAAAGCAAGGCTGGTGGCTAGAGGCTTTCTACAAAAGCCTTGAATAGACTTCGATGAAGTATATGCATCAGTTGATAGGCTGGAAACAATTCAAATAGTTGTTTGGACAGCAGCATACATGGGATGGAAGATGCATCAGCTGGATGTAAAGTCATCATTCCTAAATGGTCCATTGGAAGAAGAAGTCTATGTCACTTAACCACCAGGATTCGACGTCAAAGGACAGAAGTCGAAGGTGTACAGATTGCGGAAGGCTCTCAATGGTTTGAAGCAAGCTCCTCGGGATTGGAATAAGAGAATAGATAGCTTTCTGATCAAAGCAGGTTTCACAAAGTGTGTCTCTAAACATGAAGTGTATGTAAAAGATGTCGACAATGCCAGTCGAATCATTTTATGCCTCTATGTAGATGACTTACTTATTACTGGAGATGACGAAGTTGAGATAATAAAGGTTAAGTCGAAGCTAATGCAAGAATTCTAAATGTCTCATTTAGGGAATCTCTCATATTTCCTAGGGATGGAATTCAAAAATACTGAAGAAGGAGTATTCTTACATCAGACTAAGTATGCTCAAGATATTCTGAAAAGATTCAACATGAGCAACTGTAACAAAGTTGTCACTCTGTTAGAGATAGGAGCAAAACTAAAGAAGTAATCGAATAATGAGTTTGTAAATTCGACATTGAACAAACAAATCATTGGATCCTTGAGATATATTTGCAATACAAGACCAGATATCTTCCAAAGTGTGGGATCGCTGAGCAGATTTATGGAGAAACCTCAAGAATGTCATCTCACTGCAGTAAAGAGGGTGCTGAGATACATAAAGGGAACTGTCGACTATGACGTGTTGTTGCCCAAGAAGTCAAAGAACAACACAAGCATCGAAGTTCATGGATACACTGATTCAGATTTTAGTGGAGATCAAGACGAAAAGAAAAGAACTACATGTCATACCCTAATTTTTGACCTAATATATACCATTTTACATTTGCATTACTGCATCACTAACAGTTCAGAACAGAATTAATCGGGTGTAGCCTCTACAAGTCAAAATTAGGGTTTCATAAATTTTTCATCTGATTCAAGAGGTAATCAATTAGGGTTTGAGTTTCACTCACCTCAATTTATCTATCTTAATCAAATCATCAACCTCTGATCTTCAGATATCCAACTTTTCCTCGTGATCTATCAAGGATCGACCAATTAGGGTTTTCATCGAGGATAAGCAATCACTGATTTTCTGATCAATGAATGACTTTTTTATTGGATATTGATATTCATATCTTCAATACAACATGTTGACCTAATTTCTGGATTCAAAACATCACAGAAGTTCACATTCTTCATCAGTCAATTTCTGGATCATCTGATGAAATTTCATCTGCACTGAAAAGTCAAACTTTGACTTTTGGTCAACTTTTTCAATCATCAAAATACTTCAAATGATCCATCATGATCATAAAAAATCAAGAAATTTGGAAAAGTCAACAAAAAGTCAAAATTTTCAACACTTAGAAATTTTTTGAAGTGTTAAAATTTCACATTTTTTCCAAACTTCATGGCATTTTTTCACATAGTTCCATTTGGAATTAGAAAAAACTCAAAACATGAAAGTTGTAGCCCTTGAAACAAGCTTTCCAAAATGTCCAAGAATTTGAAAATCCATTGTGTCTAGCTATACTTTTGATTTTGAAACATAGAGCTCCAAAACCATGGATTTTCAAGTACAACTTTCAAAATTACAAGTCATTTTTGATTTTCTTTCTTTCTAGAAGCCTTGCCACCTAGCCAAGAGGGATAGAGCTGATAAAAATCAGATGGAGATTAATTATGATGGGATAAGATCATGTTGAATTATTAACCATGGTTAAAAGGAAGCTTCCTTTTGCATTTATTACAAAAATGACTTTCTTGCCCTCTAAGGCAAGTTGTCCAAATCCAAGCTAATCTCATTTGCTTGCCATTCAGAAATATTGACCTATAAATAGAGGTCATGTTTTCCATTTGAAACTACACCAAAGCTATGCCAAAACAAGCTTTCTCATTTCTTTCTTAAAATTCAAGTAACATAGTTCAATTTGAGAAATTCTTGCATTTTTCAAAACTTGTGAAAAAACATGAGAGATTTGGTGTCTAACATGTCATAAACATCATTTAGAACTGGTTTGAAACTTAAAATCAATCTAACAACAACTAAAAACCAGATTTGCATTTCAAACTTCCAAACTTGCCAAAACTGCCTTAACTTTCGAAATTGATATTTGGCTCGAGCAAGTTGTGTTTTTTCCATTCAAACATCATCAAGATACTCCATATGGATGATGCAGATCATTAACCTTGACCTGTAACACCTCTAACATCAAATTCAAGTTTCACTTTGAAGCATATGCAGGTGGACTTGGTTGGAATGATCCAGGCAATTTCAAAGTGAGCAGACCATCCTCACACCTTCCATAAGGTTCATTGGTGATTGCGCGCGTTTTTTTCAAATTCAAATACAAGTTTATAATATTATAACATGGTTTGAAATCAATACACGGATGTATTGCCGCCTCAGCGGTTGCCAGCTCACTCTTAAGTCTTTCCCTTGCCACGCCTTGCCCAATGGTCCCGGGTTCGAGTAGCCTTGGGACCATTTTTGCCAAATTTTTCATTTTTCTCTTCATATTTTTTTTCAAACTTTGACTTCTTCAAAACCCAATCAAAACTCCTCATTTTGAGGTGATTTTTTGTACACTTATCAATTAACATGTCTATTTTATGATAGTGTCAAAAAAATTCAAAAATACTTTCATCTGATTAATTTTTATCGAGCCGAAAACGATACATTTGAGTACTTTTCAAAGCACTTTCAAAGGCGATTTTTTCAAACGTTCGAAGCCCGATTCTTTTCCAAACTTCTCACAAGTATATTTCACTTTTCAAAAACACTTTCAAGATCTTTTCAAAACTTTTCATCAAACTTACATCTTTTTCCATGATCGATCCGAATTAACGATAAAACCGAATTCGTTTTTTCCTCGAATTTCTTAACCGATCATGGGCCTCCCTCACGGTGTAAGTCCCAAAATTCTTTTATGTACATAATTATTTCCTTGTACATATCCAATTCTTTTATGTACACATATATTTTACTTGTACATAATACGAACATCCTTGTAAATACTCAAATACAGACAAACTTCGTCCGTTTGTTTTCATTTCGTTTGTATATACACTAAATACCATTGGTATTAAAAGGAGCATTATTCCCGGTGAAACTGCTTTTAAACCAATGGGCAACCCTCCTATGTACATCCACATCTCCTTGTACATACATACTCATTCGTGTACATATTTACTTCCTTGTACACAATTCAAACTTGTAAATAATCAAGTTGCGCTCGTTTTAAACGTTCGTTTTACACACACTTGTTTATATTTCCTTCATAAACTCTTGTAAAACAAACTTTACACGCATTGTTTATATTTCCTCATAAACTCCTGTGAATAAACGTCATACATTTGTTTATACAACTGTCTAGTTATAACATAACAACTAGTCTAACCAATAGGTTCCCCACAGAGTTAGCCTCCTCTTGGGCTTTGTACAAGGTAACTCATTCATCTGAGTTCAGCCTCCTCTTAGGCTTCATATAAGAAAACTCATTCATCTGAGTTTAGCCTCCGCTTAGGCTTCATATAAGACAACACTCCCCTGTTGAGTCAGCCTCCTCTTGGGCTTCGTTCAAAAGAACTCCTCATTGAGTTTAGCCTTCTCTTGGGCATCAAACAAGAAAGAGACCAGGAAATCTCTTAACAACCTCCTATTGGGCTTCCAATACAAAGAATCACCCGCGCTAGGATAGAACCCAGAGAGTATAATTTCCCGGTGAAATTGCTCTTAATCCTAAAAGGATGGTTTCCCGGTGAAATCCCTTTTAAAGCCAAAGCTAGCCATACCCTATAGCTTTCTCTTGAGCTTCGTACAAGGACCCTTGATGACCCTCGATGACCCTTAGAATGCCTCCTCTTGGGCTAACAATACAAGGACCCATGGGCTTCTTAAAAGCATCCCCTTAATCCAATCAATTTCTCCTCGAGATTTAGACGTCTATCATCTCTATGGAAGAAGTATCTCATCTATCACATCACATACAATAAAAAACTTTTCAAACTCTTTTCAAACAAAAACACCTCTTAATCGTAAGTGGTAACGCTTGTACACTCAAGCAAAACACCCAATGCTTACAATTAAAAGATTCAATCATCTTTCAAAACATCTTTCTAAAACTCGTAAGTGGTAACGCTTGTACACTCAAGCAAAACACCTATAACTTACGACGAAAGATTCAAACTTTTCAAAATGTATGTGATGAAATAGATTAGATACATTTTTCATTAAGATGACATTTGTCTGTGTCTCTTAATAACATCCCGTTGCTTCCACTAGCATAAGTGGGAACTACAATTGCTCTGACTTTCTCAACATCCTTATGAGAATACGTAGGCATAAGGTCTCATCCTTGCCGAGCAAATTTCTTTCTCCCTCAAACCAAACAAACCATAGATCCCTTTAGATCCGAGCTACAAATACTCTGATTCCCATTAAGGGATATGTATGCAGAAGATCCAATGATCTTTGCGAGCACAATAATAACAAAACCTAGGATCCCACATAATCTATCCTTCTTAAAATCCAAAGGAGAAACTTTCCCAATCATAGAAATAGAAATTAAAACACACAAACATATCAAACATATTCATATATAAAGCTATAGATAACTATATATATTTAGGGTGCTCCATCTATTCCCTTTATATAACAAACCCCCCTTACCCGGAATCTCCCCAATGCGTTACGTCTAGTTTGCGCTAGTCGTAATGCATATCATATCAATTGAGGGTATTAACAGCTTTCCCCTTTTTCATAATCATTTTTCTTGTGTTGAAAATAATAAAGCTTGATGCTCGCGACATCTTTATAAACAAATCAAAAGAGTAAGTCGTTTCGAGCCAGAGGATCCGAATTCCGATTCAATTCCCTCACGCGTCACTTTTTAACGCGAACAGAAAAAATGGCGACTCTGCTGGGGAGTACGCTGAATTTTTGATTTTCAAAAAAAATGTGACTCTGCTCAAGAGCACTAAGCTTTTTTGTTTTCAAAAAGAAAAAGAGGGGTTAAGCTTTCATGTGTGCATATGTTTGTTTTTCTTTATTGTGTGTTTTCGCGATTTCATCTGATGGAAAGAAATCTAACCGTTTAAGAAACATTTTAAGATCTAGGTGGGGGTATAGTCCTATTAACTTGTGAGAAGTCTCAGTACTTACGGAGTTAATTTGAGATCCCTCTCTCAATGGAGGTTGTCTTGGGAGTATTTGTGTTTAGCAAGTATTTGCAAAGATATTTTGCTTTCAAGAGAACTTACGTGAGTGGTAGAACACATAACCCATCACGCCATTTAGGATGTAGTGCGAAATTATTCAGGCGTAAGCTTAGAATAATTGTCATGCGAGACTACGATCAGGCGAGTTTTTCTTGAACAATATTATTGGACTTCGAGTATTCAACAAATCCGATAATATTTCAAAGAGAAGCGTTGAGCCTGTATTATCGGTAGAACCCGTTTCACAGATGAATAAGCCCTTAGAACTTACCCACGTTTGATTCTTATCGTTGGCCTCATGCTCGTGACTTCGAACGCTTGACCGTGTGTATAACTACTAACCATGTTTGTAGCATTCATGCATTTATTCAAAAACTTCATTTCTCTTCCCATTTCCAAAGAGTTTAGAGATTTTTCTTTGTGAATATTTTAGGTTAGAGTGATGGACGTCAGAGGAAGGTTCACCAAGAAATAAAATTTTAGAATTCCTGATGTAGGGAAGTTAAAAGAGTTAGCATCCTTGGTAGAAGATCCCTCGGATTGCAGAAAACGCTATGGAACTCTTTTAACTGTCCTGAACACTAACGTTGATGAAGGACTTCTCAAAACTTTCGTTCAGTTTTACGATCCAATCTATCGATGTTTCACTTTCCCTAACTATCAGTTGATGCCTACTTTGGAAGAGTACGCACACATCCTAGGTATCTCAGTATCAGATAAAGTGCCTTTCAATGGTTTGGAAGCCATTCCTAAGTCACCAGTCATTGCAACAGTGACTCACCTAAAGAAATCTGAGATAGACAAAAACCTAACTACCAAAGGAAAACTCTTAGGACTAACTTCAAAGTTCCTAATGGAGAAGGCTCTTAAATTCTCTGAAGCCGGTAGTATGGTAGCCTTTGAAGCTATTTTAGCTTTACTCATCTATGGATTGGTGTTGTTTCCCAACGTCCCAAGTTTCGTTGATATCAACGCCATAAGGATCTTTCTGATTGGAAATCCCGTTCCCACTTTGCTTGGTGATACGTATTTCTCCATTCACCATAGAAATCGTCAAGGAGATGGAACTATTGTGTGTTGTGTACCTCTGTTTTTCAAATGGATTGTCTCACACTTGCCTAAATCTCCTATCTTCCGCGAAAACAAAGACGATTGGCATTGGTCTCGAAGGCTCGTGTCTCTTACAAACGACGATATCCATTGGTATACCTTGGCAGACAATGAGATGGAAATCATTGAGAGCTGTGGAGAATTTGCCAACGTACCTCTTATTGGTACGAAAGGAGGAATCAACTACAACCCATTCTTGACGAGACATCAACTCGGGTATGCAAACTCTAGTAAACCTCTTGGTTTTATAATAGAAAGCTACTTCTATCATGAAGGGGAAGATTCTCAAGGTTTGAAAGCCAGAATGATAAGAGCTTGGCATCACATCCGAAGGAAAGAAAAGGGTAATGCAAGGAATTATGTAGCCATGGAAATCTACACTTCTTGGGTGAAGAAAAGAGCAAAGGAATTCCGAATGCCTTATGCTTATGAGGAACCTATGTTTTCAACAGCTTCCAGATCAACAATTTTTCCCATTGAGACTATGTGAGAATACCAAGAAGCTTTGGCCAAGATGAGACTCGAGAAAAAGGCTTTGGAAGAAAAGTTCTTTAAGACTGACCTCGAAAATGAGAAGCTTAAGAAGCAGGTCAAAGATCATGAAAAGACGCTTTACTTCCAAGATGAATGGCTCATGGAGAAAGATGAGAAGATTCGTCAGAAAGATAACGCGATCAAAAGATACATCAAAGAAAGGAAAAGAAAGCTTGAGGAAATGACAACCAGCGATCCTGCTCCTGACGAGTGGAAGAAAGTCAGCAGCAAGCTAAAAGCCGAGAAAGCTGAACTGAAAGCTCACTATGGGAAGGAAATCCTGAAGTTGAAGCTACATCAAGCCTTTGGATCTTCATCCGACGAGGACGATTAATTAGTTTAGATTGTAATTTTATCATTTATTTTATCATTGTATGAGCTATGCTCAAAAGCAAAAATTGTTGTAATCTTCTTTCAATAATCAATAAAAATAAGCGTTTTCCATCCAAATATTTGCCAAAAATTTCTCTTTTAGCGTAAATTCTTTGGAAATTATTTTCTCTCTGCATTCATAATCATGCATCATACTTTGCATATCGAGTTTATTGTTTAGAGTCTTATCTTTTGGAATTTTTTCCAGAAAGAGAAAGATCGTCAAGCTGTCGCGTCTTAGAGTTTCTCGACCACGTCCACAGCCGACTCGTACATACAATACTCGTTCAAAAAGAAGGAAAATAATGGAAGGCTTTGAGCAAGAAAATGTTGAGCTTCGTAGCACAGTGACAACACTGCAAGAAGAGGTGGAGAGACTCACTTCTTTGGTAAGTTCGTTGGCAACTGCGCAAAGTCAGCAAGCAACATTGAGCAGTCAAAATCAAGCGACGATTTCAGAGATCACTACTACTCCAGTTTCAACTGTTGCAGCCAGTAGTTCACTCTTCAGTATGCCAGAAGGTTATCCATGGGGCATGCCTTTCAATTTCGGCATCGGGTTTCGTCAACCTACTCCTCAGGTACAAACAACCACGCTTGAGGTGCCTACTTTACAGAACTCAACACTTACTCCACAACATGGAGTAACCTTTCCGCAAGTCACTATGACGGTTTCCCAACCGATCATGACAAACTCAGCATCTGTAGTTCACACTACTGCAGACGAAGAAGTCTATCATAATCCAGGCAACAACACAAATCCTCGTGGCCAGATGGAGACTCTCCAGGAACAGCTCCTCAAGATGCAGCTTGAGATTAAAACAATCCGTGGAAAGGAATTGTTTGGGAAGAATGCCCATGATTTGTGCTTAGTTCCTCGCGTAAGGATACCTGTAAAGTTCAGAGTCCCTGATTTTGAAAAGTATAAAGGAAATTCCTGTCCACAGAGTCATCTTACGATGTACGCTAGGAAGATGTCTACGTACAACGACAATCACCAATTGTTAATTCACTATTTCCAAGATAGTCTCACAGGCGCCGCACTGAAGTGGTACATGGGACTAGACAGTGCAAATATCCAAACATTCAATGACCTAGGCGAAGCCTTTGTCCAACAATACAAATTCAACTTGGACATGGCTCCAGATCGGGATCAACTCTGCTCTATGTCTCAGAGGGAAAAAGAGACATTCAAAGAGTACGCTCAACGTTGGAGGGAAATTGCTGCCCAAGTCAACCCACCGTTAGAGGAGAAGGAAATGACTAAGGTTTTCTTAAACACTCTTGGCCCATTTTACTACGAACGAATGATCGCCAGTGCTCCTGGAGATTTCATCGAGATGGTAAGCATGGGAATGCGGCTAGAGGAAGGAGTTCGAACAGGACGCCTAGTCAAAGAAATAGGATCTTCCAGCGGAACTAAGAGGGTTGGAACCAGTTTTCCAAAGAAAAAGGAACATGACATAGGAATGGTATCCCGAGGGGAAACCACGAAAGGATGTCAGCCGACAACAACAGGTAGCTGCCATAGCACCCACTGTTAATACAAGTCCAAATACAGGAATTGCTCCGCAGTTCCAGCAAACTCAACAGCCTCGACAACAAGCTCAGCAGTTCAACAATCAAAACCGTGCGCCCAGGGTCTCACAATTTGATCCAATTCCGATGACGTACACAGAACTATATCCTGCATTAATAGAAAGGAATCTTGTGCAAACAAGGTCACCACCTCCGGTACCAGACAAATTGCCATGGTGGTACAAAGCGGACGTGTCTTTCCCTTTTCATCAAGGGGCACCGGGTCATGATCTCGAGCATTGCATAGCACTAAAAGCTGAAGTACAAAGGTTATTAAGGTCTAATCTTCTTTCCTTTAGGAATACAAATCCAAACGTGCAAGCAAATCCACTTCCCAGTCATAGTGGACATACCGTGAATTTGATACTAAGGAATACAGATCGGTATCTTGTCACAGATGTGATCTGATAAGAGAAAGCTTGGTACAACTCCATGATACATACAGTACAATGGGTGCTTTCACTAAACATGATTACGCAGCTTGCAGCATCTGCTTCAAGGATCTTCGAGGATGTCCAACCATAAGAGCAGACATTCAACGATTATTAGACATTGGTGACATACATATCTTCAGAAACAGAAATGACTATGATGTGAATACGGTAGGGCATTTTCTGCATGAGCTTTTAGTCTCAGATATCAACTCGGAAATTCCCGAAGTAAACGTCATTATCCCCTGTTTCAATATACCCAAGCATGTGGAGATTGGATATAACGGTTCAAAGGTTCCAGAGTCTCCTTTGGTGATCTGTTTACCCGATCCTGTTCCATACAGTTCTAACAAAGCAATTCCTTACCAATACAGTGCAACTATGATAGAAGATGGGAAGGAGAAACCCATGCCAACTCTTTCAGCCAATGTCAACATAACTGAAATTGGACGAGTAACGCGAAGTGGACGAGTACATACTCCGTTGCCGCCAAAGCCGCCTGTTGTTCCTATTGTTAGGCAAAATCCAGTTAATACACCTCCCGAGAACCCCACGAGGATTCCCGTTGGTAATTCAAATGTAAACGTTGGACCGTCTGATGGAACTAATGTCAACTCAGATTTCGATGAAATTTTGAAGCTAATCAAGAAAAGCGAGTACAGAGTTGTGGATCAGCTGATGCAGACTCCCTCCAAGATTTCGATATCATCTCTACTTCTGAATTCCGAAGCCCACCAAGAAGCTTTGATGAAAGTACTAGATCAAGCTTATGCAGATCACGATGTGACTATCGACCAAATTGGTGGAATTGTAGGCAACATAACAGCTTGCAACAATTTAAGCTTCAGTGATGAAGAACTTCTGGAGGAAGGAAAAGATCACAATCTGGCTTTGCATATCTCAATGATTTGCCAATCAGATTCTCTGTCCAACGTACTAGTGGATACTGGTTCATCCCTAAATGTAATGCCAAAAACGACTCTCGCTCGTTTAGCTTACAAAGGAACGCCGATGAAGTTCAATGACATAGTGGTAAGAGCCTTTGATGGGTCAAGGAAATCTTTTATTGGGGAAGTCGACCTTTCAATGACGATTGGACCGCATACTTTCCAAATCACTTTCCAGGTCATGGATGTGCCAGCTGCTTACAGTTGTTTGCTAGGAAGACCATGGATCCATGAAGCGAGAGCTGTGACATCCACTCTCCATCAAAAACTAAAGTTCACAGTAAATGGAAAACTAGTAACCATCATCGGTGAACAAGCCTTACTAGTCAGCTATTTATCCAACTTTTCTTTCATCACAGCCAACGACGTTGAAGGGACACAGTTCCAAGGACATCCGTTAGAAGATGAATCTACAAGCAAAAGCAGATCGTCTATCTCCTCTTACAAAGAAGCGGCGCAGATAGTGAAAGATGGTAATGTTGCAGGTTGGGGACGACTAATAAAACCTGTCAACAACGAGACAAAGGTCGGGCTTGGTTTTGCTCCAGCATTTCCTAAAGACAATCAAAGGGATGAAACACTTCGTCCAATCAGAGAAGTATTCCACAGTGGGGGTTTCTTAAACCCTGTTCTTCAAGAGGTTAATATTCTTACCAATGAGGGTGATGAAGATGATCTCTCTGGATCTGAAGAGTGGAGCACTTATCTTACCAGCTCTGAATATGTGTCTCGGGAAGAATCGTACGCACCGTTTTATCCTCCGACTAATCAATTCAAAGGCATGTCCCTACAAAAGAATGAAAATCCACTTGTCCCTTCTGAAGTTTGGGGTACCTTGGGAGAACCAAGTGGAAAATTTGACTACATGGTGAAATACACTGCACCTGAAAGCTCAAAAATCAGAATTGAAGATATCCAGCCAACTGGATGGGGTGATTCTTTTGAGTATCCTAGTTAACCAGAAGAGGTGTACACATCTTCCCGATCTCATCAACCAATTGAGGTTCCGAATGAAGATCTCTGCTTTGATGCGCCTGTGGAGTTTGTTAAACCAGATCTTAACTATCACTACATCAACGTAATTACTGAAGATCAGGGATACGACTCGGGATACAAATTAGAAAGTGTCGCCGGCAATGAGTCTCTTCACTTAGAAGATTGGAGAGTACATCCTCAAAATTCAGCACGAATGCCAATAGAAAGTACATATGCTGTATCCCATGCTTCTCGATCTGTCCATCAAGCAGAAGAAGATCGTTTCAGTAGCACAAAAGGCAAGGTCAATTGTCCAGAGTCTTCAAAGCCTGTTCGACCAACGACCAAGGTCTATTCAAGAATTAAGCCAAGTGGAAAACTACCAGAGTACCTCGATTTCCAAGGAGTGCGCCACTATTGGAAACCTGTTGAAGTTCGAACTAATGTTCATAGTTCTAAGTAGTTTATTTTGCTTTTGTTTTAAACTCTCGCTTCGCCCAAAGCGAAGAGATGTTTTATAGGGTTTAGCTTTTACATAATTTCTCTTTGTCTTGCCCAAGACAAATGAGTTTGTATTTTAGGGCCCTGTTTTATATTGTGAATCATAAATAAAATGCGTTGTTTTGATTCCACATTTTGTGTTTGTTTTTTAATTTTACCCTTTCTTGGAAATGATAATCCTAAAAAACACAATATAAAAATCTTCGAAAAAATATATAGTAATAATAATCTGCATACATTTTCACATTAACTTTTTCTATAAAAAAAAAGAGAGTTAATTAATCAAACATAAATCAAATATGCAGATGGACAAGTCCATTGAACGCAATAACTCTATGCTCTCTCCCAACTTTGAAATTCCCAGTGAAGTCGCCGAGGAAGAAGTTGAAGAAGAGATCCCGGATGAGATCTCTCGACTACTTAAGCACGAGGAAAGAATCATTCAACCTCACAAAGAGCCTTTGGAAGCAATCAACTTAGGTTCTGAGGAAGACAAAAAAGAAGTAAACATCGGAGCTCTACTCGACAGCAACGTCAAGGGCAAACTGATAGATCTTCTCAAAGAATACGCCGATGTGTTCGCTTGGTCCTACCAAGACATGCCGGGTTTAGATACCAGCATCGTGGAGCATCATTTGCCATTAAGACCGGAGTGTCCACCAGTTAAACAGAAACTGAGAAGAGTTCACCCTGAAATGGCCGACAAAATCAAAAAGGAAGTTCAAAAGCATTTCGACGCAGTTTTCTCACACCTCGAATATCCTCAATGGCTAGCCAACATAGTGCCTGTCTCCAAGAAAGACGGAAAGGTCAGAATGTGTGTTGACTACCGGGGCTTGAACAAAGCTAGTCCAAAAGACGATTTCCCACTACCGCATATCGACATGCTAGTGGATAACACTGCAAAATTCAATGTCTTTTCCTTCATGGACGGTTTCTCTGGTTATAATCAGATCAGAATGGCTCCCGAAGACATGGAGAAGACATCTTTCATCACGCCATGGGGCACATTTTGCTACAAAGTAATGTCGTTTGGGTTAAAGAATGCAGGCGCAACTTACCAAAGGGTGATGACTACTCTCTTTCATGACATGATGCACAAAGAGATCCAAATCCATGTAGACGACATGATAACAAAGTCTGACACTGAAGAAGAGCATATAGAATATCTCTTGAAGTTTTTTCAGCGACTAAGGAAATTTCAGCTTCGCCTGAATCCTAACAAGTGCACCTTTGGGGTAAGATCTGGAAAACTCCTAGGTTTCATCGTCAGTCAAAGAGGTATTGAAGTTGACCCTGACAAAGTCAAGGCTATTCAAGAAATGCCTACACAGATCAAAAGTAAGAGGATTTCTTGGACGATTGAATTACATCTCGGTTATCTCTCAAATGCACTGTGGGCGATTTTCAAGCTTCTCCAAAAATCAAGAGGTTGTGTGGATAGAAGATTGCCAAAAAGCGTTTGACAGTATCAAGGAATACCTGTCAGAACCACCGATATTGATTCCTCTAGTCGAAGGAAGACCGTTAATCATGTACCTTACCGTGCTAGAAGACTGGTGTGTGCTTGGACAGCAAGATGAAAAAGAAAGAGCATGCCATCTACAACTTGAGTAAAAGTTCACGATGTGAAACTCGTTACTCCATGCTCGAGAAAACATGTTGTGCTTTGGTGTGGGCTTCAAACGTCTCGCCAATACATGATCAATCACAACTTGGTTAATCTCCAAAATGGATCCAATCAAGTCGTCTTTGAAAAGCCTATGGGAAGAATTGCTCGATGGCGGATGCTATTATCGAATATGACATCGATGCCGTGCTAAAAAGCGGTCAAAGGAAGCATTCTCGGCGATCACTTGGCTTATCAACCGATCAACAAATACCAATCTCTCAAGTTCGACTTCCCTGACGAGGATGTTATGTACTTAAAGATGAAAGATTGTGACAAACCGCTGCCTAAAGAAGGTCCTGATCCAGAATCCAGACGGGGCTTAATCTTTGATGGAGCAGTTAACGTTTATGGCAATGGAATTGGGGCAGTCAACATTACTCCTGAGGGTTCTCATATCCTGTTTTCCGCCAGATTGCTATTTGATTGCACCAACAACATCGCAGAATATGAAGCTTGTATCATGGGTATCGAAGAAGCCATCGACTTGAGGATCAAGATCCTTGACATATATGGAGATTCAGCCCTTGTGATCAATCAAATCAAAGACAAGTATGAAACTCATCATCTTGGTTTAATTCCTTACAGAGATTATGCAAGGCGTTTGTTGACTTTCTTCAACAAAGTTGAGCGCATCATATCCTCGAGATCGAATCGAATGGCGACGCCTTGGCTACTCTATCTTCCATGTTTAAAGTCAACCATTGGAGCGATATGCCTAAGATCCGTATCGACGCCTTGAAAGACTGCATATGTATTTACAAAAGCGGTCTTGATGATAAACCGTGGTTCCACGACATCAAACGCTTTCTTGAACTCGGGAATACCCACTGGGCATCGTACAAAGATAGGAAAACTCTCAGGAGGCTTTCTAGAAATTTCTTCCTAAACGAAGATGTGCTATACAAAAGAAACTTCGACATGGTCTTGCTCAGATGCGTGGATAGACACGAAGCAGACACGATAATTCACGAAGTGCATGAAGGTCCTTTGGAACCCATTCAAATGGGCATGCAATGTCCAAAAAATCTTGAGGCGGATACTATTGGATAACAATGGAATCTGATTGCTGTAAACACGTCAAGAGATGTCACAAGTGCCAGATCTACGCAGATAAGATCCACGTGCCACCAACTCTACTCAACGTTCTCTCTTCTCCGTGGCCTTTCTCCATGTGGGGAATCGACATGATTGGGATGATCGAACCAAAAGCGTCCAACGGACATCGCTTCATTTTAGTGGCTATTGATTACTTCACCAAATGGGTCGAAGCAACGTCTTACGCCAACGTTACAAGACAAGTGGTTGTGAGGTTCATCAAGAACAACCTCATTTGCCGATATGGAGTTCCAAGTAAGATCATTACAGATAATGGATCAAACTTAAACAACAAAATGATGAAAGAACTGTGTGAGGAATTCAAGATCGAGCATCATAACTCATCTCCTACCACCAAAGATAAACACGCCTGCATGGGTATCGTCACACACTTCAAAAGCATCAGTAAAGTTGAGATTCCATCAATGAGTTCTCATGGAAACTAAAGATGAATGGTGTCACAAACGCAATTTCGCCCGCATGGACAATTATATCATGAGAAAGACAAAAGGTTCGACCTCGTGAACAAGGGCAACCCTTTTTCTCTAAGACAAATGGACCGACATTGGAAGCAGATCATCATGGTCGATGAATCCATCAACGGTAGTTCTTAGTGAAAACCGAAAAGTTATCTAGCAAAATAAAGAAAAGCGACAAAGCCCCACCCATCAATCAAATCTTACAAGCACAATTGGAATTCAAAGTTGTTAGGGATAATAGCGGTTATTTGCTTTCAATGTAGCATTTTCCCAATAAATTATCATTTCCAACTCTTGTAAATAGCTCATGGAATCACGCCTTTGGCTGATTACCATTCTATCAATAACATTTGAGCCTTGTGCCATTTATTTGCAATTCTTGCTTTATTCTGTTTTGCAAAATAACGCCTTTTATTGTGAAAATCACTTTTTGAAACTAAAAAGGTTTTAAATGAATTTTTACTTCAAATTTTTGAAATAAAAGCGAATTTTCCTTTGAACTATGAACACGGAAGGAACTTCAACAGTTTTCTCCATAAAGTGTTTCGACCTCTGAAAGATAGAACAATTGCTACAGAAGTCTTCTACTCCTCAGAAGAGATCATCAAAGGATGGTATTCTTATCCAAAAAGAATTCCCAACAAATTTGCCAATGAAATGCCTTTTTTCGGAAAGTTTAAAGCATGCAACTCAAATCCTTCATCGATGCGTCTACACCATTCTCTGCAGATTTTGCGAGTATTTTTTGAGCGTGCGTAGTCCTTTTCCCAAATACCTTTTTGTTGTCCTTGTCAAGTATCGTCAGCATGCATATGACATTCATAACATTCATCATTCATACATAATAGCATCATTAATGCATTTTTGCATTTCTCAAATGTTTGCTTCTATATCACTGGTTTAGGTTACATGTACTCATATGGGTGTGTCATCTCTCCAGTGGATTATCCCTAAGCAGAAAAATACATTTTTCTCTCCTATTCCCCAGTTGAGATCATTCCTCATTGGGAACAAAGTCTTGATCGACCGTTTCTTTCCAGTTCATTTCTGGATAGAACCTCGTCTCTAACCAACTCAGGTTTGGATTTCACAAGAAAAATCTACCTGCAAACAATAAGCAGTAACCTCGTCATCCGAGCCGCTTATTTTCTTTTCATCTTGAAACTCGTCATAAAACGATTGTTCTTCTCAGCAAGTTCAAATCATGACAGTTCAAGAAATCTCCACAATTGTCTTTCTGTCTAAAGAAAACCTGTGTCTTTTCAATCAAAATGCCCGCATCTTCTCAAGAGAGAGAGATCCTCGACGAGATTGTAGCTGTGAAAATAGAAACTCATTTGAGATCTGTTTCCATCATTATACATTATTCACAAGGTGAATACTCATAACATGTTTCAAGAATTACCTTGTTATAGTTATCACTTCGCTGATAATTGGTAATATCTTCAGAACCCATTACCATAAACTATCACAAGGCTGATAATTGGTAATATCATCTTCATTTACCTTAAACATTGTCACAAGGCTGACAGAAGGTAATTTCCTTAAAACAGATATTCACTTACATTGTGAATCTATTTTCCCAGTGAAACATATTGCTTGTTTCCCAACAAACAAGATTCTCTTTTCTTAGACAGATTGAGTCATCCTCACAATTTTTTCCCCACCATGTCATTCTTTGATATCTCCTGGGAGAAATTTCTGCAATCATTTTGCATCACTTGCATCTTTTGGTATCTTAGGTCCAAAATTTGCGTATTCTGATATTTAAGTCTCTTCACACCTATCGAGACGAAGATATTCATCTTCATATCTCAGGGTAAAGAAACTTAAATAGGGGCATCTGTCATACCCCAATTTTTGACCTAATATACCACTTTACATTTGCATTACTGCATCACTAACAGTTCAGAACAGAATTAATCGGGTGCAGCCTCTACAGGTCAAAATTAGGGTTTCATAAAATTTTCATCTGATTCAAGAGGTAATCAATTAGGGTTTGAGTTTCACTCACCTCAATTGATCTATCTTAATCAAATCATCAACCTCTAATCTTCAGATATCCAACTTTTCCTCATGATCTATTAAGGATCGACCAATTAGGGTTTTCATCGAGGATAAGCAATCACTGATTTTCTGATCAATGAATGAATTTTTTGCTTGGAGATTGATATTCATATATTCAATACAATATGTTGACCTAATTTTTGGATTCAAAACATCACAGAAGTTCACATTCTTCATCAGTCAATTTTTGGATCATCTGATGAAATTTCATCTACACTGAAAAGTCAAACTTTGACTTTTGGTCAACTTTTTCAAGATAAAACTTTTTCAATCATCAAAATACTTCAAATGATCCATCATGATCATAAAAAATCAAGAAATTTGGAAAAGTCAACAAAAAGTCAAAATTTTCAACACTTAGAAAATTTTTCAAGTGTTAAAATTTCACATTTTTTCCAAACTTCATGGCATTTTTGAACATAGTTCTATTTGGAATTAGAAAAAACTCAAAACATGAAAGTTGTAGCCCTTGAAACAAGATTTCCAAAATGTCCAAGAACTTGCAAATCCATGGTGTCTAGCTATACTTTTGATTTTGAAACATAGAGCTCCAAAACCATGGATTTTCAAGTACAACTTTCAAAATTACAAGTCATTTTTGATTTTCTTTCTTTCTAGAAGCCTTGCCACCTAGCCAAGAGGGATAGAGCTGATAAAAATCAGATGGAGAGTAATTATGATGGGATAAGATCAAGTTGAATTATTAACCATGGTTAAAAGGAAGCTTCCTTTTGCATTTATTACAAAAATGATTTTCTTGCCCTCTAAGGCAAGTTGTCCAAATCCAAGCTAATCTCATTTGCTTGCCATTCAGAAATCTTGACCTATAAATAGAGGTCATGTTTGCCATTTGAAACTACACCAAAGCTATGCCAAAATAAGCTTTCTCATTTCTTTCTTAAAATTCAAGTAACATAGTTCAATTTGAGAAATTCTTGCATTTTTCAAAACTTGTGAAAAAACATGAGAGATTTGGTGTCTAACATGTCATAAACATCATTTAGAACTGGTTTGAAACTTAAAATCAATCTAACAACAACTAAAAACCAGATTTGCATTTCAAACTTCCAAACTTGCCAAAACTGCCTTAACTTTCGAAATTGATATTTGGCTCGAGCAAGTTATGTTTTTTCCATTCAAACATCATCAAGATACTCCATATGGATGATGCAGATCATTAACCATGACCTATAACACCTCTAACATCGAATTCAAGTTTCACTTTGAAGCATATGCAGGTGGACTTGGTTGGAATGATCCAGGCAATTTCAAAGTGAGCAGACCATCCTCACACCTTCCATAAGGTTCATTGGTGATTGCGCGCGTTTTTTTCAAATTCAAATACAAGTTTATAATATTATAACATGGTTTGAAATCAATACACGGATGTATTGCCGCCTCAGCGGTTGCCAGCTCACTCTTAAGTCTTTCCCTTGCCACGCCTTGCCCAATGGTCCCGGGTTCGAGTAGCCTTGGGACCATTTTTGCCAAATTTTTCATTTTTCTCTTCATATTTTTTTTCAAACTTTGACTTCTTCAAAACCCAATCAAAACTCCTCATTTTGAGGTGATTTTTTGTACACTTATCAATTAACATGTCTATTTTATGATAGTGTCAAAAAAATTCAAAAATACTTTCATCTGATTAATTTTTATCGAGCCGAAAACGATACATTTGAGTACTTTTCAAAGCACTTTCAAAGGCGTTTTTTTCAAACTTTCGAAGCCCGATTCTTTTCCAAACTTCTCACAAGTATATTTCACTTTTCAAAAACACTTTCAAGATCTTTTCAAAACTTTTCATCAAACTTACATCTTTTTCCATGATCGATCCGAATTAACGATAAAACCGAATTCGTTTTTTCCTCGAATTTCTTAACCGATCATGGGCCTCCCTCACGGTGTAAGTCCCAAAATTCTTTTATGTACATAATTATTTCCTTGTACATATCCAATTCTTTTATGTACACATATATTTTACTTGTACATAATACGAACATCCTTGTAAATACTCAAATACAGACAAACTTCGTCCATTTGTTTTCATTTCGTTTGTATATACACTAAATACCATTGGTATTAAAAGGAGCATTATTCCCGGTGAAACTGCTTTTAAACCAATGGGCAACCCTCCTATGTACATCCACATCTTCTTGTACATACATACTCATTCGTGTACATATTTACTTCCTTGTACACAATTCAAACTTGTAAATAATCAAGTTGCGCTCGTTTTAAGCGTTTTACACACACTTGTTTATATTTCCTTCATAAACTCTTGTAAAACAAACTTTACGCATTGTTTATATTTCCTTCATAAACTCCGTGAATAAACGTCATACATTTGTTTATACAAGCTGTCTAGTTATAACATAACAACTAGTCTAACCAATAGGTTCCCCAGAGTTAGCCTCCTCTTGGGCTTTGTACAAGGTAACTCATTCATCGAGTTCGACCTCCTCTTAGGCTTCATATAAGAAAACTCATTCATCTGAGTTTAGCCTCCGCTTAGGCTTCATATAAGACAACACTCCCCTGTTGAGTCAGCCTCCTCTTGGGCTTCATTCAAAAGAACTCCTCATTGAGTTTAGCCTTCTCTTGGGCATCAAACAAGAAAGAGACCAGGAAATCTCTTAACAACCTCCTATTGGGCTTCCAATACAAAGAATCACCCGCGCTAGGATAGAACCCATAGAGTATAGTTTCCCGGTGAAATTGCTCTTAATCCTAAAAGGATGGTTTCCCGGTGAAATCTCTTTTAAAGCCAAAGCTAGCCATACCCTATAGCTTCCTCTTGAGCTTCGTACAAGGACCCTCGATGACCCTCGGAATGCCTCCTCTTGGGCTAACAATACAAGGACCCATGGGCTTCTTAAAAGCATCCCCTTAATCCAATCAATTTCTCCTCGAGATTTAGACGTCTATCATCTCTATGGAAGAAGTATTTCATCTATCACATCACATAAAATCAAAAAAATTTCAAACTCTTTTCAAACAAAAACATCTCTTAATCGTAAGTGGTAACGCTTGTACACTCAAGCAAAACACCCAATGCTTACAATTAAAAGATTCAATCATCTTTCAAAACATCTTTCTAAAACTCGTAAGTGGTAACGCTTGTACACTCAAGCAAAACACCTATAACTTACGACGAAAGATTCAAACTTTTCAAAATGTATGTGATGAAATAGATTAGATACATTTTTCATTAAGATGACATTTATGCATGTCTCTTAATAACATCTGTTGGTTCCACTAGCATAAGTGGGAACTACGATTGCTCGACTTTCTCAACATCCTTTTGAGAATACGTGAGCACAAGGTCTCATCCTTGCCGAGCAAATTTCTTTCTCCCTCAAACCAAACAAACCATAGATCCCTTTAGATCCAAGCTACAAATGCTCTGATTCCCATTAAGGGATATGTATGCAGAAGATCCAATGATCTTTGCGAGCACAATAATAACAAAACCTAGGATCCCACATAATCTATCCTTCTTAAAATCCAAAGGAGAAACTTTCCCAATCATAGAAATAGCAATTAAAACACACAAACATATCAAACATATTCATATATAAAGCTATAGATAACTATATATATTTAGGGTGCTCCATCTATTCCCTTTATATAACAAACCCCCTTACCCGGAATCTCCCCAATGTGTTACGTCTAGTTTGCGCTAGTCGTAATGCATATCATATCAATTGAGGGTATTAACAGCTTTCCCCTTTTTCATAATCATTTTTCTTGTGTTGAAAATAATAAAGCTTGATGCTCGCAGCATCTTTATAAACAAATCAAAAGAGTAAATCGTTTTGAGCCAGAGGATCCGAATTCCGATTCGATTCCCTCGCGCGTCACTTTTTAACGCGAACACTACAGGCTACATTTTTATGATCGAAGGTGCTCCAATCTCCTGGAGCTCGAAGAAACAAAGCATTGTGGCTTTGTCATCTTGTGAAGCAGAATCTGTAGCTGCATCATATGCAGTATGCCAAGCAGCATGGATCAAAATGTTACTTGAAGAACTCAAGATAATGGAACCTAAGAAGATAAAGCTATTTGTCGACAACGAATCAGCAATTAACCTAGCGAATCATCCTGTGTGCCACGGTCGAAGTAAACACATTGAAAGAAGGTATCATTTCCTGAGAGATTAAGTCAACAAAGGGATGGTCGAAATAAAGTACTGCAAGACTGAAGTTCAACTAGCTGACATATTCACCAAACCTCTAAAGAAAGTCAGATTCGGAGAGTTGAAAAGAAGCATCGGGATGAGAAGTCTCGAGAACATGAATTAAGGAATGCTCACATCACTACCATCACAACATCACAACAAAATCAATATCAACACAAAACATCGGTCATAAGACCCACAAACAACAATGTCCATAAATTGGGCGAATCAACTTACCCAGCTGTACCTGCAAGTCAGATTAGTCAACACAATTTCAAAAAAACAATTCAACCACAGTCCTCTACTAATTATTCTTAGTTACCCTATCAATTTTTATTAAATTCCAAACAACTAATTATACCGCCTAATTCGGCTAATTCGACCCAACAGGACTATTTCCAATTATTTTCTATCTTAGTAGTCCACTGCTAATTATAACAAACTACCAATTTTATCAATTATTATCAGTTCCTGTCCTAATTTGAATATGCTTCTAAATTCAATTCCAGTACTGTTATATACAACAGGGCAACTACACTATTCTGCTACTGTTATTCATGTACTAGCATACTATAACTAAAGGATATTAATTTCATATAACCAATACTATCTTAATTTAATAATTTAAAGTATACTGACCCTTAAAAATTATGCTATCTATTTTAATTATTAAGATTACTACAGTTGCCAAAAGTTACCACGTGATGCCCACTACTTCCAACATAAACAAAAAAGAATAAACAAATAAAGTGACACCACACAAAAGTTTGTGCCGACCGTCATTAGGGGTGTATCGATCGACACCCCCTTCATCACCTTGCCTGCCGACCGGCAGGGCACCATGCCGACCGTCACCCTTCATTTTCTCCTCCTATTTCCTTTATTTCTTTCCCAGTTCTTATATTGTTTCTTAACACAGTTGCAACGCACACGCACACTCAGTATTAACCCCAACTGACATACGAATTCATATACAACATAGCTGTCAACCACAATTCCTATTACTTTTCTTTTCATTCAGTATCAGCACCATGAATAGAAATCCAATCGATTATTCAATTTCAACAACAACACAATCGAGTTCAACGACAACACAGTAATGAATCTAATACCCTAATCTCCAATATAATTTCTCATAATTCAAACTGATTGAATCAATTAATTTGGTATCAACTACAACAATCAAATATAAAACAGAGCCAACTATACAAATTCAACCCCATATACGATTCATCATGCATCCCATTATAGAGTCAGAACCTCATCCTTACCTGAATTTAACGGTCTCTCTAAATTTCGGTCGAATTTCGGCTTGACTTTCTGGTCTGCAATTTCTCTTCTGACGGCTAATTTTCCAAAGCCTATTCCTCTTCTCACGTGCTGCAACTTTTTCCTTCTTCTCTTAACCTAACTTTTTTTCTTTTATATTTAAAACCAACTTATTAATAATAATAATAATATTGTTATTATTTTTACTTGGGCTCAATATTCACACCACCTCAATACTATTCACCACGTAATTCAATCCAATTCACTTAAATAAACTAGTCCAATAAATAAATAATATTATTCTTAATATTAATCTTCCGATTACACCGACCAAATAATCCGGCTTAAACTTAATAATCCAAATACGCCTCTTAAATAATGCCGAGAAATCCAATTACTCCGATTAATTCTCAAACTTCGTCTAATTCCAACAATTAAATCCTTTAATAATTTAATTAACTAATTAATTAAATTCGGGGCGTTACACGAAACCTGGAAATCTCAAGGTATTTTTTTATAATTAACTTTAAATATTTTTATTTTTATTTGAATTTCAAAACTAAATTGGTGACAATTTCACCGTCCACAATGGTACCTATGCAACGCACGGGTAACACACTAGTACCGTAAGAACGCATGAGTAATCGTGTCAAAATCTGTGTGAACGTACGGGTAACACACAGTACCGTATGGATGCACGAGTAACCAGTCCAAAATCTGTGTGAATGTACGACTTAACATACAATACATTTTAAGATAATATATGAATAATTGAAATATATATTATTGATGTCTTTCTTTTAAAAATTTAAAAAATTGATACAATTTTGATTTAATTTTAAAAATATTTATTTCTTTTAGAATAATAAACTATTTTAGTAAAATTATGGTGTTATTCTTATTTACATTTGTATTATCTTTTGTTTAATTTACATATTTATCTTTGACTATTTTTATTATTTTTTCTTTTTTATAATTAAATTTTTACTATTGATTTAAATATTTTTTATAACAAAATTATTTTTATAAATAGTTCTTTTTGTTTTACAACACTTTTATGAGCTTGAATTGATATTTAATGGGCCTTTCTTTTAATTGTGGCCCATTTTAATAACTTTTTAACATTTTTACAAAATATTTATTAATTTTAATATAATATGTTACCAGTTAATTAAATACCCTTTGCCATATATCTTATTAATGCCCAGGAGATTATGCTTAAATCCATTAACTTAAAGTGCATCATCTAAAGTAATTCGAGAGGAATTTCCTGTAATCACCTAAAATATTACATCTAATATTTTCACATAAATGACTTGTTTTCAAATACTTCCTTCATTCTAGTCATACCAACAAAACCATGACAACACGTAACAACAACGTTGGAATATACTTTGAATGAGTTCATGCAAATGTTAGTAAAAAATACTGACACATTCATAATAAAAATAAATCCAACAAAAAACAACAAAGTTGGAGGATACTTTGAGTCGGTTCATGAAAATTCTGAGTTGTGACACATAGCTTGCAATGGTTCATGAAAATTTATATTTTGCTAAACATAGCTTTTCCCTCCCACAACCATTCAATTACTATCTCTTAATCACTTTGAGGGTGACGTGCAAGAAAGAGCTTACATAGAGCTGCCACTGTTGAACATCAAATACATGCAGAGTGTTATATTATCATAGAAAATATCACAATTACTAGCAAAGAAAAAATGAACACTTAGGTTGTACTTGCCTGTACTGCTCTATTCAGTCAAAATCTAATGCTGCTGAATACAGTCAATCTTCACATTCCGGATGTGACTAATTGTATGCCAACGCTCTCCTCCCTCCTTTTTGTACTTCTCCTTAAGTAACGGACAAACTGTAATCCACAAACTAGAAAGGGAGTTGGGTAGACCCTCCTCCGGCAAGCTCTCAAGACTAGGGCAATTGTAAATAGCAAGTTCCTTGAGAGATTTGAGGTGGAGTAAACCCTTATAGTTCATTATTCTTAGCTTTGAACAATTTTTCAAATGAAGATACTCAAGAGTTGGGGGCAAGAGACCCTCCTCCGGAAAGCATTCAACATTTGCAAAGTCATCGCTAACTGAAAAATCTTTTAGAGAATTGAGTCGAAACAAACCCCACTCCTTTCTCGAAGCCATCAACTTCGGGCTATTGAATATTGTAAGGTGCTTTAAGTGGATATTATCACAATTTGGAAAGGATACATCCAGCATTTTGCAATCCCAAATAACCAATTTTTGTAAAGAAGGAAGGTGTTGAGGCAGTGCCCTTTTCAATTTTGGACAATATTTTATAGAAAGCTCTTTAAGTAAAGGAAAACCTTCTATACATAACCATTCCTCCCAATTGTTCATACTCTCAAATCTCAAAACTTCAAGGGAGTTGAAGTTATTGCTGTAAAACTCTTTTTCGAAGATCTTTATTCCATGACAGTGAGAAATAGAAAGCTCTTTGAGAGTGGGCAGCTGCCCAAGTGTTGGCAAATGGGAACATAAACCGCAGTACTCCAGCTTAAGATATACTAAGTTGGGTAAATAACAATCCCTTAGCCAATTTGGAAAGCTATTACCCATGTAGAATCTGATGATAAGCCTCCTCAAGTTGCTATTTGGTTGAAGAGCCTCTATGACAGATACATTGCTTTCAACTATTGATCCATCCGCATCTTCTCTTCCGCCATCAAATGTCATCTCTATTTCTTCTAAATACTTCTTATCTTTCATAACTCTTGATGAAGCATCTATAGGATCATTGACATTTCCCAATCCATTAATAAGGATTGTTCCATGAAGTTGGTTTAGTTTCTCCAACACCTTAAGATCAGATCCGTTCTGCTCATCCACATTAAAAGAAGGCAAGGTTTGGAGATTGCTAAAATTTCCTATATGCTTTGACATCTTCTTTAAAGTATAGGGGAGATAAATATGACGTAAATTGATGAGATCGGAAAAATTTGAAGGTAGGTCAGTCAAGTTATAACAGCTTTCCAACAGGAGTGTTTGCAAATTCCACAACATACAAATGGAGTTAGGTAAGCTTGAAATTGAAGTAAAAGAAAGGTCGAGATAACGCAAAAGCTTTAAATTGCTTATCTCATCAACTACCTTTGAGATGCCGCAATCATACAACGATAACATCCGCAAATATTTTAGTCTTGTAAATATATCACGTTGCACATTGTTGCTTATAAACATAGACCCGCCTTTTAGAATCAGACTACGCAGTCCCTTAAACTCACAATTTGGTTCTAGTAATTTATCAACAAAATTTGATCTAAGAGACCATCTAATGTGACGTGTTCTTTCAGGGATACCTTCCACTTTAGCTTTGTCTATTTGCATACAAAATTCGCCTGACACTGATTTAGCCAAATCATTAACAAGGTCATGCATGCCAAAGTGATTATTAATGGGTGATTGTTGAAAAAATGAAATTGACTCAAGATCACCTAAAATTTCATTACCCAACTCTTCTTCACTTTTTACTGTTCTGCAACACTTTAGCAAACCTTCTGCCATCCAAATCTTGATTAATTCACCTTTTCCAAACACATAACCCTTAGGAAATATAGAACAATAAGAAAAACAACGCTTCTGATTGGAAGGTAGATTATGGTAACTCAATCTCAACACTGGATTAATGTTGTTGTCCTCATTTGATAAACGCCACAAATCAGTCTCCAATATTTTCATCCACTCATGTTGAGAGAATTTTTTTCGCAAGAGTTGACCCATTGTTTTTACGGCTAAAGGCAATCCTCCACACTTCTCCACTATTTTTTTGCCAATTGATTCAAGGTTTGGATTCTCACACACATTTTTTCCATGAAATGCATGAGTCACAAATAAACTCCAACAATCACTTTTGTCCAATTTCTGTAAATCAAATAATTTGGTCGATTTCAAAACATTTGCTACCTCCTTGTCACGTGTTGTTACTATAATCTTACTTCCATGAGATCCATGGTTAAAAGGAAGAAGTAACTGCTCCCAACAATCTGCATTCCCGTTCCAGATATCATCTAAAACAAGCAAGTACTTTTTGCCCATTAGGATGTGTTGCAATCTCTCTTGAAGTAAATTGAAAATAGATTCATCATCTGCTGGAGAATGAAATGACTTGAGAATTGCTTTGGTGAGTCCAACCACATCAAAAGATTCTGAAACATAAACCCATGCTTTAACTTCAAAATGATCCTCAATTCTACTGTCATTGTACACAAGCTTAGCAAAGGTGGTCTTACCCATCCCACCCAGACCCACTATGCTAGATACAGGTGTCGGCGTCTTGTTGTCACTGTCATTGTTTGAAAGTAAAAATTTGATCATTTCATCTTTCTCATCATCTCTCCCATATATCTGGGATGCATCCACCAAATATGTAGTTGGAAGTCTTTCTGAAAGTTTCGAATTGACTCCATCTCCATTATAACCACACACTCTTTTTATCAGTTGCAGCTTATCCTTCTGCTCTGCAAGAGAATCTAGGCTCTCTATCAACTCTTTGAGCCTAGATTTAAATGGATTAGTAAAAGTTGGAATGAAGTTGAAAATACTGCTGCTGGATGGTTGAGATTCAGCTCTCATCTTCTTCAATGGTGCATCAGTGGCAATTTCATCCAAGAGTTGGTCAGCCTCATACATAGCATGTTTAACATCGTCAAGCCACTTCTTGACGTTTGTGTTTTGGTGTTGTTTAATCTCTGCATCATCCAACACTTGGTTGATAGACTCGAGTGTAGACTCAAGTTCCTCCACCAACTTGTCAAGTTTGCCTCTACGCAAATAATCTGTGAAATCTCTTGAAGCCAACCTATCAAAAATCGCTTGAAAGAAAGACGAAAGAAATGGTCCAGCAACAAGGTCTGCCATGATTTTTCTGTAACTCAAAATAAAGGATTTGAGATGCACGGTGATGAAAGGTTTTATGCAGTAATGGTTAGGTAGAATAAAACGGAAACAATAGCAATCTCTTTGTTCTAATATGAAGATAGATGTTGTTAGTGTTTTTCTCTTTGTAGCACTTTACTATTTTCTCAAGTTTTAGTAATTGAGCGATATATATATATATATATATATATATATATATATATATATATATATATATATATATATATATATATATATATATATATATATATATATATCATTGGTCGGGAGGGCCAATAATAGCCCTATTAGCAGTTTATGGGATATGACTCGTCAATCGGGGTGACTAGTTCAAGCCCCAAGGTGTACGTACCTCTACAAGGACTATGGCGACTTCATATTTCCTTAGGAATTTTAGCATGAGGGAAGCCCTTCCCATTTTGTAGAACTTCCTTGACATCATGGTGCACTTTGATGTGCGCTTGGGAGTTCGTCTAAAAGTAGATATTGTATTATACGTGTTTTTTAACTGGTGGTATGAGAGATTTCAAGGGTATTGGTTTCAAACGCCTAGATACTAGGAGGTAGAAGTTTCTTGAATCATAGTATGTTTATGTCTTGCTCTTTTTATGCTGGCGAGTTTGAAAAGAAGGATCGCCCTGAAATCCTGCTTCTTAGGCACATACATTATCTCAAAATCTTGGTAATGTTTTGATAAGTCACATAAATTTTTTTCAAATAATTTATGAGTTAGGGCTCCTTTTCTTGGTATTCCCCGTCGACTTGATTGTCCACTAAATAGGAATCAATGTTTTGCCTTCAGATTTGAATTGCATCTCAAGGACAATGGACATGCCAACGACGAGGAAAGCCTCAAGGATGAAGAAAGTCTTCGACAAAAAAGAGCCCGCATCTGTCTAAAGAAAATCTGTGTCTTATCAATCAAAATGCCCGCATTGTCTCAAAAGAGAGATCCCTGGCAAGATTGTAGCTATGAAAATAGAAACTCATTTGAGATCTGTTTCCATCATTGTCTGTTATTCACAAAGCTGAATACTCAGCAAATTTCTCAAGAATTACCTTGTTATAGTTATCACTTCACTGATAATTGGCAATATCTTCGAAACTCATTACCATAAACTATCACAAGGCTGATAATTGGTAATATCATCTTTCAAATACCTTAAACATTGTCACAAGACTGATAGAAGGTAATCTCCTCGTTTCCCAAAGCGAAACAGATATTCACATGCATTGTGAATCTATTTTCCCAGTAAAACAAATTGCTTGTTTCCCAACAAACAGGATTCTCCTTTCTTAGACAGATTGAGTCATCCTCACAATCATTCCCCCGGTATATCAATCTTGGATATCTCCTGGGTGAACTTTTTGCAACCATTTTGCATTATCCACATTTTTTGGTATCTTAGGTCCAAAATTTGCGTATTCTGATATTTAAGTCTCTTCACACCTATCGAGACAAAGATCTTCATCTTCATATCTCAGGTTAAAGAAACTTAAATAGGGGCATCTTTCATACCCCAATTTTTGACCTAATATACCACCTTACATATGCATCACTGCATCACTAACAATTCAGAACAAAATAGATCGTGCATGGCTTCTATAAGTCAAAATCAGGGTTTCTGCAAATTTTCATCTGTACAAGATATGATTAATTAGGTTTTGAGTTTCCACTCACCTCAATTGATCTATCTTAATCAAATCATCAACACTTGATCTTCAGATATCCAACTTTTCTCATGATCTATCATGGATCGACCAATTAGGGTTTTTATCGAGGATAAGGAATTACTGACTTTTTGCTCAATGAATGACCTATTTGCTTGGAGATTGATCTTTATATCTTCAATACAACATCTTGACCTAATTTCTTGATTCAAAATATCACAGAAGTTCATATTTTTCATCAGACAAATTCTGAATCATCTGATAAAAATTCATTTGCACAGAAAAAGTCAAACTTTGACTTTTGGTCAACTTTTTCAAAATCAAACTTTTTCAATCATCAAAACAATTCAAATGATCCATCATGATCATAAAAAATCAAGAAATTTGGAAAAGTCAACAAAAAGTCAAAATTTCCAACACTTAGAAAATTTTCAAGTGTTAGAAAAAACATGTTTTTTCCTACTTTCATGGCAATTTTTCACATAGTTCCATTTGGAATTAGAAAAAACTCAAAACATGAAAGTTGTAGACCTTGTTACAAGATTTCCAAAATGTCCAAGAACTTGCAAAACCATTTTGTCTAGCTATACTTTTGATTTTGAAACATAAAGCTCCAAAACCATGAAATTTCAAGTACATGCTTCAAAATTATAAAGTCATTTTTTTTGCAACTTCTCCTTCTAGAAGCCTTGTCATCACTTAGAGGCAGCTAGTAACTGATAAATATCAGTTTGAATGATTGAAGAGAGGATTGGATCAAAGAAGAAAACTTAACCATGGTTAAAGAAAGTAACTTTTGCATTAAATGCAAAAGATTCCATTATGACCTCTTAACCAAGTTGCAAGTTTCCTTCAATGATATCTTTGCGAAATCATTCAGTTTTCTTGGCCTATAAATAGAGGTCATTTCCTCAAATTCAAACCACACCAAAGCTATGCAAATCAAGCTTTCACTCTTCTTTTCTTGAAATTCAAGTTTCATAGTTCAAAAGTGAGGATTTTGCATTTTGGCAAATCTTGTAAAAACTGTGAGAAATTTGGTGTCTAACATGTTCTAAACATCAAATGAAACTTGTTTGAAACTTAAAATCAACTCAAGAATTTCTCAAACTCAGAATCCATGTTTAAAACCAAAAGCTTGCAAAACTTGCCTTAACTTTCAAACTGATAATCTACTCGAGCTAGTCTTGAATTTATCATTCAAACATCATCCACATACTTCATATAAGTGATCCAGATCATTATCCTTGACCTGTAACACCTCTAACCACGAATTCGAAGTTTACATCAAGCATATGCAGTTGGACTTGGGTGGAGTAGTTCAGACCATTTCAAAGCAAGCACAGTGATCAAACACCTTCCATAAGGTTCAGTGGTGCTCCAGCCATCATCAAACAACAACTGGAAACACTCTAAGGAGGATTTCGATTTCAGTTTGAAGAGGTAAGTCATTCATACTTCGAACTCTATGATTCATGCATTCCAATTCAAAAAACGCTTGGCCGTTTTGTTTCTGCACTTTCACTGATCATTAACCCTCAATCAATTGATCAATTCCATGGCTGTACACGATTTCATATTGATTTTTAAGAATTAGGGTTCTTCGTGTTTCTGAAAAATTAATCATCTAAAACTGAAAATAAATGAAATTAACCACCACCATCATGTTCCTGGTTAAATTTCGAGCAAGTTTGATGTTTATAACTTTCAATTTCATTAAGAAACAAAGAATCTGGGATTGGATGAAGATTGGAGAAGATGAAGAACGAGTTCGCGCGTGTTCTTGATTTTCCAGAAATTCAAAAATTCGTTTTATAATATAATTAAATGAAGTAAGTTATATGAACGGATGTTTGCCGCCCCAGCGGTTGCCAGCTCACTCTTAGTCCTTTGCCTTGCCTTGCCCAATGGTCCTGGGGTTGAATCCCCTTGGGACCATTTTGTCACTTTTTTTTTTCCTTTCTTCACATTTTTTTAATCAAACTTCAATACTTTCAAAAACCAATCAAAACTTCTCATTTTGAGATGATTTTTTACACACTTATCATTTAATGTACCTATTTTATGATGATGTCAAAAAAATCCAAAAATATTTTCTTTTGATTATATTTTCATTAAGCCGAAAACGAGACATTTTAAAGTATTCTTAGGTACTTTTCAAAGATGTTTCTTTCAAAACTTTCAAAACTCGAAGCTTTTTCAAACTTCTTGTGGATATATTTCATCTTTCAAAACACTTTCAAGACCTTTTCAAAAACATTTCATTAAACGTATACACCTTTTTTCCATGATCGACTCGACTTGAAGATAAAACCGAACCCGTTTTTCCTCGAATTTCTTAATCGATCATGGGCCTCCCTTACGGTGTAAGTCCCAATTCTTTTTATGTACATATTAATTTTTCCTTGTACATAATACAAACATCTTTGTAAATATTCAAGTATAGCAAACTTTCGTTCGTTTATTCGCTTGTTTATACACCAATTCCATTGGTATTAAGAGAGGAATTATTCCCGGTGAAACTTCTCTTTAAACCAATGAGTCTCCCTCAAGGTGTAAGTCCCAACCCTCCTATGTACATACACATTTTCTTGTACATAAATATCCATTCGTGTACATATTCATTTCCTTGTACACATTCAAAACTCGTAAATAATCAAGTTACACTTGCTTTAAACGCACGTTTTATACACATTGTTTATATTTCCTTCATAAACTCCTGTGAATAGACTTCATACACTTGTTTATATAACTGTCTAGTTATAACATAACAACTAGTCTAACAATTAGGTCCCCTGCAGAGTTAGCCTCCTCTTGGGCTTTGTACAAGATAACTCATTCATCTGAGTTAGCCTCCTCTTAGGCTTCATATAAGAAAACTCAGTCATCTGAGTTTAGCCTCCGCTTAGGCTTCATATAAGACAACACTCCCTTTGAGTCGCCTCCTCTTGGGCTTCGTTCAAAAGAACTCCTCGTTGAGTTTAGCCTTCTCTTGGGCATCAAACAAGAAAGAGACCGGAAATCTCTTAACACCTCTATTGGGCTTCCAATACAAAGAATCACCCGCGCTAAGATAGAACCCTGAGAGTATGATTTCCCGGTGAAATCACTCTTAAATCCTAAGAGGATGGTTTCCCGGTGAAACCACTCTTAAAGCCAAAGCCAGCCATACCGTATAGCTTCCTCTTGAGCTTCATACAAGGACCCTCGATGACCCTCGATGACCCTCAGAATGCCTCCTCTTGGGCTTACAATACAAGGACCCACAGACTTCTTAAAAGCATCCCCCTATTCCAATCAATTTCTCCTCGAGATTTAGACATCTATCATCTCTATGGAAGAAGCATCTCATCTATCACATCACATACAATCAAATTTTTTTTTCAAACTCTTTTCAAACAAAAACATCTCTTAATCGTAAGTGGTAACGCTTGTACACTCAAGCAAAACATCCAATGCTTACAATTAAAAGATTCAATCATTTTTCAAACATCTTTCTTAACTCGTAAGTGGTAACGCTTGTACACTCAAGCAAAACACTTATAACTTACGATGAAAGTTTTAATCAATCAAAACCTTCAAAATGTATGTGATGAAATAGATTAGATACATTTTTCATTAAGATGACATTTGTCTTTGTCTCTTAATAACATCCTGTTGCTTCCACTAGCATAAGTGGAAACTACGATTGCTCTGACTTTCTCAACATCCTTTTGAGAATACGTAGGCACAAGGTCTCATCCTTGCCGAGCAAAACTTCTCCCTCAAACCAAACAAACCATAGATCCCTTTAGATCCGAGCTACAAATGCTCTGATTCCCGTTAAGGGATATTTATGCAGAAGATCCCAATGATCTTTGCGAGCATAATAATAACAAAACCTAGGATCCCACATAATCTTCCCTTTTTTAAAATCCAAAGGAGAAACTTTCCCAATCATCGAAATAGCAATTTAAAACACACAAACATATCAAACATATTCATATATAAAGCTATAGATAACTATATATATTTAGGGTGCCACATCTATTCCCTTTATATAACAAACCCCCTTGCCCGAGATCTCCCCAATGCATTGCGTCTAGTTTGCGCTAGTCGTTATGCATATCAAATCAATTGAGGGTATTGCAGCTTTCCCCTTTTCATAATCATTTGTCTTGTGTTGGAAAAAATAAAGCTTGATGCTCGCGACATCTTTTTAAACAAATCAAAAGAGTAAATCGTTTCGAGCCAGAGAATCCGAATTCAGATTCGATTCCCTAGCGCGTCACTTTTTAACGCGAACAGTACTTTGTCAAAACCTGCATGATATGATATTTATAAGAAATCACTAAGTCTAGACCTCAAGCTCTGAGAGAATAATAATCGCTCTCAAGAATAGGGGAATGGGTAGTCAATTCCCTATTATTTATGAGAATGTGATTTTTCCCTTTTGCCTTCCTCTTATACCTTTGTAGACTAGAACACGTCTCCCCCCACGTTCTCACCCATAAAGTGAGTCATCCGGGAATTAGACGACCTAATAAATAAATAAAATGGTCAGTCAAAAATTCTCTCGCGTAGGCGACTATCTTCCTCGTTAGGGATGGTAAACGAGCACGTCCGCCACATTTAGGCCTGCCACGCAGAATTCTGGAAAAAATGATGATAGAGTAGGGCGGGCTTTGTTGAGGATGAGGACCTAAGACCTTATCCTAACCCGCAAAAAATGAGTGTTGGTGGGGCGATCTCGCAGACATTGCACCTTTTATGTCTAAAAATTAAAAAAAAATTATGTTAATATATGTGTCCTCAAAAGCCCTAAAAAATGGGGAGAGACAATGTGAGATATTACAAGGCACGACTCTAAAATCTTGGCTCGCTTTGTTAAAAATACAAACAAAATGGACATGTCCAACGTTTCGAATTCATCTTACCACCCCTATTTATCATCTATCCCGAGAGTTCTTGTGCCCACTCTAAGACGCTTTAACACTTATACCAATACACCAACTTACTATCTATTTTCAACTAATTCTAGAAATACGAATAAAATTAAGGTGTTTCAACTTAATTAACAAATTATTATTTAATAAAAATTATTTAATACTATTTATTAATTTATCCAAAGTATCAATAAATAATTTTATTATTTTTTAAAATTTCTTGTTAGTAATAATACAGAAAGAAAAAAATTAATTATATATTTTAAAATTATTGACAAATAATTTTAAAAAGTTGTTTTATATACAAATTTATTACTGTACTATATCTGTGGATATCCTATTTTAAATCTCGTGGATAAGGATGACTTAGAATTATGAATTTTTCTTTCTAGGCAACTGTTTATTATTTTGAAGTACAAAAATATAGATCAAAAGTAAGATTTTGATTATAAATAATCAAATGTTATTTTCTATATAAAATGATTTTTTTTTGAAATGCAAACAATTACAAGCACCAATTTTATTTACAAAAATATCATCAATAATTAGTATTAAATGATTTTTAATAAATAATAATGCATTATTTAAAAAATTTAAGGTGTGGCTTATTTTTATTTAAATATATCAAAATATAAATTATAACTTTATGTTAAATATTAATCATTAAATAAATATATATTTATAACAATATAAAACCAAAAAATTAATTAATTTAAAAACGAATTTAGTTGTAAATTCAAATAAAAGAAGAAAATTATTATTCACTAGAAGAAAATAAAAGAAATATTTATAAAAGAGAGAAATGAATTACCGTAAATATGTGAGGCGATTATAATCTCTCAAAACACTTGAGAATGAATATAAAAATTAGCATAAGAATTAAAAAATTAGAGGTGATACAAAATTTAAATATGAGGTACAAGATCATTCACTAAAAAAATAAAAATAAAAATTTAGAAAAAGAAAAGGAAATTACCTCCAAGTAAACAAATGGAGATTATATGTATCTTCTAGAAAAGAGAACCTGATAATAATATTTAGAAAATTAGAGATAACATAATTATGTAAGCTATGAGATCTGAAAAATTGAAACAATAAGTAAATATATTTAGAGATTACTTGATTGAGAAGTGAAAGATATAAAGTGGAATAAGAAAAGGTATGATAAAGATGCAGTTTAAAACGGGCAGAGAATGAAAAAGAAATAGAAAAAATGAAAGAGTTATATATCAACGCGTCTTCCTACATACCATGCAATACTTCCCCACCACAAGTAATTGAATACACCAAAGCAGTGTGTAAGACTTTATTATTATGTCACATCAAAACAAGAAAATGATAAATTATCACTTTATATAGCTGTCATTGACTAGAAAATTATAGATGATAATTAATGTCGAAACAAACTTTTTAATAGATAGTTAAAATTTTCAATAGTTTAATTGGAATTTTTGATAAGGATTAGTTATTTTCAAAAATTTTAAAATGTTTTATTTATATTAGAAATTTATCGAAACTATGAAATTTTGGATAGTTCATTTATTCAAAAAAATTTAACAATAAGCATTTGTCTACAGTTTTGTACGATTGTAATTGCATCGATAATTTTGTGGGGTTTAGAATGAATTCAAAATTGTATAAATAAAGATTATCTGTTGTTGAGAAAAACATCTCAAAATGTTTTTTTTTTAATTTTTTTATTAAGGCAAAAATGTACTTCAACGAAGACAAATCTCTTGTTGAGTTTTGGCTTTCGGATGACATCACATCTCTCGTCAACTTGACATCCACAATGAATGAGTTGTTGCCAAATATCGATAACATAGAGGTGAGAAAGACCGAGTTTCATGAATATTGGATTGATATTGATGGAATGGTGAAATATAACCTTATTGAGTTGAAGACCGGTGAAGATTTATTGGTAATGTAGAGATCATTTCATCGCAGGCTAATTAAGAAGTTGATTGAGTTTGATGCAAAGACTTCATGATTTGTCGACTACATAATGAATATGCTAAAACATCTATAATCATCTAGTAGTGTCTAGATTTCCAGGTTTCATTATTTTTAGTTTATGTTTGTTGTAATGTTTTAAGTTATGTTTACCTTTGAAACATGTAATCGTCAAAATATTATATAATAAAAGTTATAGTGGTGGTAAGTAGTATGATTAGAAAAATACAAATAACACAACTGTAAAACCATATAACTAAATAGGCCACCCACGAGTTATGTGTGCTTCTCGAGATAATCAAATAAAAACCTCACCATCTGAGCTTACCAAATCCATAAGGTTACCCATAATAACAACGATCATATATAGGCACTCCTGATCATCTGTGTCTGGTGGAGGTGGTGGTGGTGGCACTTCATCAGCCTGTACCTCAACCTCAAAAACCCTAGCTCAGAATGCACCCCAGCACCGGAAGGCCCGATAATATGTGGGATGATGAGAGGGTGTGATATAGTGATATACCACTCCAGATAACCGTCCCCACACTGCGAGCCGTGTTGAACCCTCACCACTCTATCTATAATGGCACAGACAAAACTGATGATGTTACTTTGAAACCACCGCCGCAGCAGGAACATTCAGAATTGTTCGTGCGATGCCCTGGACATACCCATACAGTCCCAAACACCTCTCAGGCAAGTCTCTAGCCACTAAGGCCTCCCAACTCATATGACCTGAAAATAAAGATGACTCGTCAAACTCACAGTGCATAATGTGACATGTATATGAAGTCCATATGTCATCCTCTACTCTCAGAGCATCAAGTCTCCTTTTATACTTCACAACAACACATGGATGTGATTGTTTGACCTTTAATCTCCTCGCTTGTGGGGATCCCGCAGGGGTATGCTACACCCTCATATCACAGATGGTGGAGAAATGCTCGTATATTCAGCACTAATAAAAGAAGACATACACAAAAAATAATAATTAAGAAATGTCACAAATAATAATTAAATAAGAAATAAACACCAAATAATAATGTGTAGTATATCTGGAATAGACTCAAATAACCAAGAAGTTGTTTGGTTTTAAAGACACTCGCAACTCCAAGTGTCGTAGACATGATGGTCAATGTAACACACTCCCAAGCCCAACTGTAACACCCTATTATTTAATTAAGTATTTAATTAAATTATTTTCGGGTTATTTGTTGATAAGTTGTTATATGTTGTGTTGTGTTGCTAAGTTGATTATTTTGTTGATTAGTCGGTCGATTTATATTAGTAATAATATACTAGGATATTATAAGACTAAGTTGTTGGGCTTATTTATTTAGCGGTATGTAGTAAAGGAAAATTGTATCGTATACCCCTACAGTTATCCCTCCACCCCTACATATTTTAAGATATTCCAGTTTTACCCTTTTCACTTATTAAATAATTTTTTGGTAAATAATTTTTCTACACCAAATAACTTGCATTCAAGTTATCTGGCGAGTAATTTTTCTTCACCAAATAACTTGCAAGCAAGTTATCCGGTATGTAATTTTTCTACATCAAATAACTTGCACTCAAGTTATCCGGTGTGTAATTTTTCTACACCAAATAACTTGCAAGCAAGTTATCCGGTATGTAATTTTTTTACACCAAATAACTTGCACTCAAGTCATCCGGTGTGTAATTTTTCTACACCAAATAACTTGCATTCAAGTTATCCGGTGTGTAATTTTTCTTAACCAAATAACTTGCAAGCAAGTTATCCGGTGTGTAATTTTTCTTCACCAAATAACTTACACTCAAGTTTTCCGGTATGTAACTTTTTTCACCAAATAATTTGCAATCAAGTTTTCCTGAATAAAAATTTTCAATCGACTTTTGGTATATACAAATTTTCATATGTTTCAAGTTATCCAATGAATAAAAATTACATTCAGGAAAACTTGATTGCAAATTATTTGATGAAAAAAATTGCATACCGAAAAACTTGAGTGTAAGTTATTTGGTTACACCGGATAACAGTACAAATTATTTGGTGTAGAAAAATACACCGGATAACTTAATCAGTTATTTGGTGTGAAAAATACACACCGACTTGAGTGCAAGTTATTTGGTGAAGAAAAATTACACACCGGATAACTTGAGTGCAAGTTATTTGGTGTAGAAAAATTACATACCGGGTAACTTGCTTGCAAGTTATTTGGTGAAGAAAAATTACACATCGGATAACTTGAGTGCAAGTTATTTGGTGAAGAAACTTTATTAACTAAAAAATTATTTAATAAGTAAAAAGGGTAGAATTGGAATAATAAAAAAATGTAGGGGTGGACAGATAATTGTAGGGGTATAGGGTAAAATTTTCGTAGTAAAGTGAGGGTGTGAGAGTTAGGCCCATTAGAAATAATAATATTATTGTTAGGTTTAATTAAAATAAAAGAAAACTAGGTTAATTAGAAAAGTTGTGAGAAGCTGGTCGTGGGAAGTTGCAGAAGGAGAAAAAGTGGGCAAGAGGCACCAAAGCTAGGTTTCGATCAGAGAATTTTAGAGTGATCTTCAATCCAAAGTAAGGGTGGTGTTCTGACCTTATAATCGGGGATATAATGAATATTATGCAGGGACAAATCAGAATAAAATTGCTTTTGTGTAAAATTGTTGTTGCTATGTGATGATGTTTCCACTGTTAAAATGTCTCTAATAAATTGCAGTAAGGCAGTCGATGAATTTTATGTTGGGACTTTACCCGTGGTTGAGGTATATATTATGTTATTGTGTAATTCATCTTGTTGTGGCTGAAACCGTAGATCAATAAAAAATATTTGAGGTTCTACGTTGAAACAAGGAAGAAACTGATAAAACTAACTGTGTCTGATGGTACATGAAAATTTTGAAGCATGCCGAGGGGAATGGGAAGGTGTCGAACGACACCCTATATTGATGAAGGAGTGTGCCGAGTGACACACCTTTTTGGTGTGAGGGGCACGCTGTTACTTTATTTCAGTGCTTGTATTCTTTTCTTTCCAATATAATAATGAACTGTTTGCATGTTCATGATACTTCCTCTATATATATATATATATATATATATATATATATATATATATATATATATATATATATATATATATATATACATGGTGAATTAAATTAGTAACATTAAATTGGTGATAAAGTTAATGAAACAAATTACAGAATAGTTGTACTACTTTAGTCAAGTTAATAGTAGAGTGGGAAAATAAATAGCCGGATTTGGATTATTTAGTAGCAGTAAAATAACAGAGTTAGTATTAATATAGTAGAGTTTATTTAAATAGCAGGAGATATTAACTTCATTAAAATTTACAATAGTGAGGATAGTAATAATTTGGAAGAGGTAATTCCAGTAACTGATTTAACGGAAATAGCAGTGTTAGCAATTTAACAGAAAATTGTTTGTAAGGTTCGTCGGTAGAATATACTTGTAAATTAAATTAGTAGGATTTAGTAATTGATAGCAATGTTGTATAGAAATTGTTGTGATGTTGTAATTAATCGTTGAAGTTGCAGGTGGTAATTATGTTTTATTACATCCATAGTATTGCAAATAATATGTTGTAGGTTTATGACCAAAGTTGAATTGTGTTGAGCTGTAGTTGTAGTCGTTGTTGTGATTATTAAAGTCGTTGCATTCATGGCATAAAAAGTTGTGAGCTTATGCTCTGTTTAGTTTTTCTGGATTGGCAAAATGTTGAAGTTGAAGGCTTATGCCTTGTTGATGCCTCTATTAACTGGCAAATTTTTTAAGTTGGGAGTTCTGCTTCATTGGTACCACATGCATGTGCATTTTAACGAGTTGCATTTCATGTTGCATTTCATGTTGCATATCTGCGTGGTTAATGATGAATTTGTTGGTAGCTTATGTTGATGTTTGTGTTATAATAAACTTTGTTTGCAGTTTGTGAAGTGGTGATTTTATTTGATATAATTCTTGTATATTGTTTAGCATTTTCTCAATTATATGGTTTGATATCTCACCCTTGCCTCTACGTGGGTAACGAACAGGTAATCCAGAGTGAAGGTTGTCTACCTTCATTCATTCAAGTCGGTGTCATCGCTCTGATACGTAGCACTCGGGGGGATGAACACATATTTTCTTTATTGTTGGCTTTTATTATATGTTGTGGGATTTTTAAGTTGTTTTCATTGAAGACTTGTTATTTTGAAGTTGTTTATGTTAGAGAAAGATGCTATACTTATATGAGACAAAATATTCTTTTTAGTCCCTTAAGTTTACCTACATTCGGGTCCCTTATCTTTAAAAAGTTTTAAATGGCCCTTTAATTGTTTAAAAAAGTCTACGTTAGTCATTTCCATTCAATTTTCTCAAACGGCGTCAATTTTTTCATATTGACATCTTCCGTGTGTCACATGTTTATATTCGTGGAATTTGACCACTTCGCTTGCAAACACAATAAACTATCACTATACCACTTGGCATTTGATGTTTACTATTTCATTAGGTTAATTATAATTTGTTTGAGATTTAGAGAAGATGAATTACTTCGCCTGCAACATATTGATCACATAACCTTGTATTTTAATTTTAATTTCATTTCACTTCATAATAGTAATGTAAAATATTATTAATTGAAAGACTAGTATATAGTAAATATATTAATTCAGTACTTAATATAAAATAAATAAAAATATCAATAATTATAATAGTAATGTTAATATAATTAAATAATAATATCAAATATAATTAAATAATATTGTTAAATATAATTAAACAATAATTAAAATATTTTATTTTCATAACTAAAATATTAATAATTGAAAAATTATTCAGTAAATATATTAATTCAATATTTAGTATATAAAAGTTGAAAATATTAATAATTATAATAGTAATGTTAAATATAATTGCGGATAGGGATCTTTCAAACATGCATTGTTGATATCTATTAAATTCACGCACACCTTCTACTTCCCGATCTTTTTCTTAACCATGACCACATTAGATAGCCAAGTTGGGTATTTCACTTCTTCAATAAACCCGACCTTCATCAATTTATCGACCTCCTCCACGATTGCTTTCCTCTTCTCTTCACCACTCTTTTGATTTCGCTGAGTCACAGGCTTTACGTCATGAACCAGGGCCAAAAGATGACATATGACACTCGGATCGATTTCGGGCATGTCCACGGGCTTCCAGGAAAAGAGATCAATATTCCGCCTCAAAATCTCAATTATCTCGGTTTCCTCCCCTGTAGACAATTGCGTACCCAAATCGGTGATTTCAGAAGGTTGAGAACCAATATGTACTTCTTTTGTTTCCTCCTAGGGATCCAAACTATCTTCATGGGGATCTTCCCTAGGATCAATATCAACCACGTTAACCTTGTGGTTCGACGGCTCCTCAACCATCACCAGTTTCCGCTTAATCTCCATGTTGTCTTTATAACATTTTCTGGCTAAACCTTAATCACCCTGGACTGTCCCAACTCGGCCCTCACCTAACGGATACTTCATGGGGAGGTACAACATTGACAGGGCTACATCTAGAACATTAAAAGACGGTCGACCAATGATAATGTTATATGGCGACGATGCGTTAACAACCAAATATCGCACCCATACGTCTTTAGCATGTTCATTGGTCCCGAACGTGGTTAGAACTGGGAGATATCCCAAGACTTGCACCTTCTCACCAGAAAATCCCACCAAAGTCCCACTAAAAGGTAGAAACTCTTTGGGGTCAAAATCCATCCCCTTGAAGGCTTCCCAATACATGACATCAGCGGAACTTTCAGGATCCACCAAGACTTGTTTAACACTCCAGTCTCTGATCTGCACTTTGATTACCATGGGATCATTTTCATGAGGCAACACCCATTTATCATTGTCTCGGGAAAAAGATACAACCCCGGGGTCACTAACAATTGGTCCGACTTGTGTCACATGCATCACTACTCGAACATATTTTTTCTGGGCCGAACTAGTGGAACCACCCCCAGCGAACCCCCCAGAGATGGTGCTGAGGGTATGTTTGGTAAGTCTTGTCTCGTGCACCTCCTGAGATGCCTTTCCCTTATTTTTGGAGGGTGAGCTAAAAGCTCCATCTCCTTTCGACGCACTGTGGTTACCGGTCTGCTCCGAGTTGTCTTTAACATAGAACGAGAGTTTTCCCCTTTGGATTAACCTCTCTATCTCCCTCTGCAAGTGTGTGCAATTTTTTGTCGTATGCCCCCAAATCCGGTGGTAAGTACAACAGGCTTATGCATTCTTGCCTACGACGACATTTGTCCCGTGAGGCCTCCACGGCGAGGCAAATAAGTTCAGATGGTTAACGTCTCTCCAGATATCCTCCCTGGTTGCGTTTAAGGGCGTAAAGGATTAATCCGACCTTAAGGGTCGTCGAGATGGCTACTGGGTCTGCTTTTCCCGGGGTCGTTCCCTTAGAGGCGAATTATCGGGAGGCCGAACCTTCTTTCCGACACTTTCTTCTCGGCCCTTACCCCGTTCTTTAGCGTCACGAGATCTTTTTTCCATGTTGCTTTCTTCGCCCTTCACGTAACATTCCGTGCGGGTGATGATTTCATCATACTCCTCGCCGGTTTTTTAGCCAGGGACTCGTTGAATTGTCTGGTTCGGATCTCGTGTTGGAACGCGACCACAAAGATTTCCTGGTTGGGATGGGAAACCTTTACGGTTTCTTCATTGAACCGAGCCATATAGTCCCTCAGTGATTCTGACGGCAGCTACCCGACGCTAAAAAGTGATGTGTTAGCCACCTTCTAGTGACGATTTGCTGAAAACTGCTGGATTATCTTCTTATTGAAGTCTTGGTAGCTGACCACGGAGAGTCTGGTGTCGACCTGGACTATCGAAAAAATTAAATTCCGATAATTATATCGACACAAAAAAAATAAAGTCGCCACCGAGATTTATTTATTCCAAGAAAGAAAGGGGAAATATCGAATAAAACCCATGAGAGAAATGAATAAGACGGTCTACGAAATTAAGAGTTGCTGGTTCGGGTGTCGGTTATGCAAGGGGAAGGTATTAGCACCCCTCACATCCATCATACTCAATGGTACCCATTTAGTTCAAAGTGTGTTTGTGTGTTAGTGTAAATTTTTTTACGATCTTCTAAGGTTTGAAAGGATAAAGAAAGAGAGAAGAAATGTTTTTATTATTTTTGCTCGCCTTTGGTCGTAAGACTTAGTGCCTACGTACTCCCTCGTGCAATGGGAAAGTCAGAGCGCCGTAGTTCGGCTAGAAAATATTTGTTTGTTGATTGATTTTAAATGAAAAGACAATTCGTCATTTTTTTAAAGGAGAAGACTCGTCTAACGCCCACAAGATGTGATAAAGAATAAAGGACTATGCACCAACATGAGGGAGGGTTTGAGAACATCTCTAGTACTCAAGTGGAGAAGTCGAAAACCTTGGGAATAGAGGAAAGAACATCTCAATTAAAATGAATCATGTCTAATCTTGAAAAGGGTTTAAAGGTAAAAGGTGCTCGGACGCACAAAAGAAATTTGAATGAGTTAAGATTGATTTTATGTTGTGGATGACAAGTATTAAAACATTAGGCTATCATCTAATGATTCGAATACAATAAATTGGCGAGTGAGCTCAACCAATCATCTCTCATCCCAAAAATTTATCATGAAATAAGTGTTTCGAGTGAGATAAAATATTTAAATTATTGGGCTATCATCCAACAATCTAAATACTTTAAATTCGATTAAATCGTCGGGCTATCATCCAACAATTTAAACAAATGTTACTACATTATTTTAATGCGGATAGAAGTATTTAGTCTATTGGGCTATCATCCAACAACCTAAAGACTTCCAATTCAATTAAATCGTCGGGCTATCATCCAACAATTTAAACGAATACCGCTCTAGCTTTTTTTTGACATGGATAGAAGTTTTATCTTATTGGGCTATCATCCAACAATCTAAAGACTTCAAATTTGTTTAAATCATTAGGCTACCATCTAACGATTAAACAAATTTCATCCAAGTTTATTATAAAAAATATTTTGAAAACAACTCAACATTGGATCGAGGTTTGAGAGGAAGACTCGATATTGGATCGAGCTTTATTGAAAGTGTTTTAAATGCTTGGTGAATGGAGAAAGAATCAAGTTATGATCAATTAAGCCAAAAGACTTGATCAATCTCGAGAGAATAGCCAAGCCTATTCCCTACTATGGAACCTTTATGGAGATGAGAAGAATTTGGTATATGGACCAAGGCGCGAGAGATGGAAGAGGATCGAAATAATTGTAAATAACAAATAAAAGTCAACAAAGCCCATACAAGATGGCCAACCTAAGCATAAAGCAATTAAATTACATGTGTACTAGCAAAGTGGGCTAGTCTACTATAACGACTAATTGGAACAATTAATCGAAATAGGCTCACTATAAGAAGGCCCAGGATCAAGCGTACATGTGTGCATGTGTGGTCATCACGACGCTTCGTAGCTTTGTCGACTTACGGGTTTAAAAATGATTTACAATTATTAGTTTAAAAATGATTTTTTTTGGTTTTGTGTAAGTGACAGTTAAAATAAATAATAAAGTAAATGCGAGATAAATAAATATTACAGGATTTGTTTTTGGGAGAGGGATACATTTTTTCGAATGGGGATTTAAACAGTAAAGTAGAATAAAAAGCAGTAAATTATTTACAACGCAATAAGGGGATTGGGATACATTTTTCGAATGGGGATAAATTAAAATTAAAGAGAAAACGGTAAATTGATTATGTTAAAAAGCATACAAACAGAAACTAAAAGCGGATAAACTTAAATATCGATTATTGTATTTTATTTTATTAAAAGATTAATTAGAATAAACTATAGAAATTAGTTCTAAGAAAATTCTATGCAAAGAATATTACTATAATATAATTCAAATTTATTTACGAATGAATAGATAGTATAATAATAAAAGTAGTATGTATATAATATTTACAGTACTAAATATAATAACAAAAATATTATGTATTTTATATTTACAAAAATAAAAATGACATTACTAGATATTAATAATGGAATAACAATAATAAGAATGTAATGGGAAGAAGAAAAGTATATATACTAAGAGGAAATAATGATCGGACTATTCTTGAATGCCTTCACAACAAACAAATTGGTTAGTAGCATAAGTGGGATAAAATAAAATGAAATTGCAATAAATCGGAAAATGGTGAAAACACCCGGTTGAACCTCCGACTGATAACTGGTATCAATAGAGTCGCCATTGAACGTCTTTTATCTCACGACGGAGAAAGGAAAACATCGAGTAAACCTGAGGGGAGAAATTGCAGTCCTATGACCGAGAGACCAAGAGAATCTAGGTAAGGGAGTTAGTTACGCGAGGGGAAGGGATTAGCACCCCACACGCCCGTAGTACTTTATGGTATCCACTTTCTATTTCTAGCTAAAGGGTGTGTTATGTCCATCTATGCTTAAGCACTATCATGCATGCAAAATAAAAGAGAAAATAAGAAACCACAGGGAAAAGAAGGAAGTATTTACAAAGTTTGCTCGATCGAGCCCCGTGACAAGATGCCTACTTATTCCCGCGTGCAATGGGAAAGTCAGAGCGTCGTAGTTTGGCTCACTTGTTTTAGTGTGTTTTGTGTTTTTTGACTTGTGAAAAAGGTTTTAAACACAAAAGAAAAAGGAGCGCGCGAAGGCGAAAAGAGTTTGTGTTGGTTGGTTGCTTTTACCTTGAGAAGAGAATTTAAACCATTATTAAGTGTTTTTGTTTTCAAAAGGAAGAGAAAAGCAAGTTTTAGTTTTAATTACATGCAATATGAAAAAGAAACTAGCAAAACAAAAGGGAGACTAGCTAAACGCTACCCTAATGTTTTCATGCAAAAGGTTAGACCTATGATTTAGATTGCAAGGGAATCTCTACCTATGTTTACATGCCAAGGATGTAGATCCTAATGTCTAGGTTAAAGAACCAAACCTAACCAAGCTCCTGGGGGAAAACGAACAAACAAGCACAAATCACAAGTAGAATCGCCCTAAACGGGTCTTTAAATAAACACGAGGGGTTCCTGAACATGCTCCAACTACGGAAGCCCCATCATGCATCTCTATTTCTACTTCTCATGGCAAAAGAAAGCTGTAAATCCCTACTTCTCATGATATATAGGAAAGCTGTAAGAGAATGCGATAAACAGTGTAGAAACTACCGAATGGATATAGAATCCGAAGAGCACTGCGAGCTATTGAAATACTCCGAAAAACTTCAAGTACTGCAGCCATGCAATAAGAGTAAACCGGTGAGAATTGTTCAAAGCATCAAAACAAGCGGAATACCTGTCGATACGCATCCGAAGCAACAATGCCTGCAAGAACGAGATTAGAGCAAACAAGTAGGATAGGATGGGGTGCACACGTGGGTGTACAAGCTCAAGCAACACCTGCAAGAAGGGAGTTAGACCCAAGGGGCAAGCAACGTATATATGCAAACATCGGAGAAATGTGTCAAATGTATATGCAACACAAGTCCATGCATGAAGTGGAATACAAACAGTAGCTAGGCATGGCTAGGGTGACTACTGTTTGCCATTAGAATCGAGAAAAATAGAAAAAATGCACCAGTAGACCGCGCTAAGTCCGGTTTATTGCGCTGAGCGCGGCCCAAACAGAAGCCAGCGAGTTTGGCGCTTAGCGCGCTCCTGGTGGCGCTAAGCACGACTTGCTACCTGCAACAAAATGTTATTTTGGGTCTAGACCACCTGTTTATGATACTTTCATGCAACAGTACAATTCCTACCGTTAGGCCATGGTCCCGTAGGAAATGAAAATGCGTGAACATGCGAGGAATGCAAATCGAATCGATAAAACCAATGTTCACATACACGTAGCAACTGCATGAACATGCGAGGAATGCAAATCGAATCGATAAAACCAATGTTCAATTGTGAGATTAAATGCATGAACATGCAAGGAATGCAAATCAAATTGATAATTCCAATGTTCAATTGTGAGATTAAATGCATGAACATGCAAGGAATGCAAATCAAATTGATAATTCCAATGTTCATGTGTACGGTGATGCAAGCTAGTCATGACATTTAGAGGTTTTCCTTCAACAAATCCAAGTCATACATTAACACAAACACTTGGAATGTGTAACACCCCTTCTAAATACCCCGAATAATATTAATAATATCAATGGTTAAAGTCATAATTCATCAGAGTTAACACGGAACAGGGATGCCACAATTATTAAATAAATAAAACTCCAAATAAACAATAGCCATGCTACACTGAGGATCAAATTTTCAGATAGTTTAGTCAAACTAAGACCATGTCTTACACAGCGGAAAATATCATCACCAAAACGGAATAATCCAATCATTATTATTCCCAACAAAATTAAAGAAACAATTAAACAACTATCTAATTCCTCTACTAACGTTCCCCAGTGTTACAATCTAATCAGAGCATGACACTGACACGCGGACTTAAATGATAAGCTCTAGAGCCATCCTCACCAACTCCTCAGCTGCTAACTTTAATCTGAAATTGTAAAGTAAGGGTGAGACTTCTCATAATTAAAGCATATTATAAGCTTCTCAATCAACAATATATTACAAGCATATTTATCCACCCATTTCAACATAACTTCAGAATTTAACACACAATTACAACCATATAATCATCATGCACAACAATCATCAATCAGAGAATAGTAACACTGGAAGACATCCTAACATGTTACAATTCCATGCAAAATACAATGCAGACTCAATGCATGTGGTACCAACACGTGACCAAGTCACCCAACACTGATCCATCCTCAACCGGATACAGTAACCATCGATTCGTCCATATACACCCGGACACGAATCCAGCCTAACCACCCATCCTCGCTCGGGTATCGGTTATCGGCAATCCAAGTCAAATTCCGCACAATGGGAATTAACTTCACCAAACAATGCATATGCACGCACATCTCTAGCATGCAACACCAAATCAGTCTATGTAATACATCAATTTAACATAACTGAATCAAACCAATCAACATGATATTTCAACCAAATCATGCATATAATTAACATCAGCCTAAACATGCTTTACATCCACACAATACCAATACCTCTATCACCGAAGGTCCTCTGCTACATATACATCATTATGTGTCAGTCAATAATCATTTATTTCGAAATTCGACTCCTTTCCAAAATAATTTCAAGTTTTAGAAAATCTTTTCATTTTATAAGATAGAGCATTAAATTTGAGAAACAACGTTCAAAACGGCGCTCAAAACGGACTTACGGTTTGAAAGTTATGAATTTTCAAAGTTTTTAAAAATTTTCAAAAAGTTTCAGTGGAACCCGGTTCCTCCCTGGGAGTAACCGGTTCCCTCATTTCAAAAATACCACGCCCCTGGAAAAATGTATGGGGAACCCGGTTCCTCCAGGTAGGGAACCGGTTCCCAGAAGTAAAAATTATGTTCCTCTGGAAAAATCAATGTGGAACCCGGTTCCTCCCATACAGGAACCGGTTCCTGAGTTCAAAAATGCTCAGTTTCAAAGTTTTACATGCTGGAACCCGGGTTCTCCCACTGGGGAACCGGTTCCCACGACCTTCAGACCCAAAACACAGTTTGACATTAGTTCCCAAAACCATTTTTTATTCATTCCAAAACGTACCCACACGTTCCGACACCTTAAAATCAATCATTCATCACCAATAACACACCATATAACATGTTTTATTCATCATTAATGATCCTATATCATACAAATCAATGAATTCCTACAATCTGACACAATCTGACACCAATAGGGATACATCCATGGAAACCTAGAAATTTCTAAACTGAGATTTTCTAACATGCTATGATCTATACGGTCGAAATCAAAACCGATAATACGAAATAACTAATCGAAATCACCCCTTACCTTGTGGGTTCTTCGAATTCTGACACTTTAGGTCTCTTCCTTCTTTCCCCTCTTCTCAACTTCACGTATTCTTGTTTTCTCCAAAATGACTCTTTTTTCGTCCTTTTCTTATTTTATTCCTTTTAACATAAATAAAAATAAATTCAATAATGTGAGTAGAGTCTTTTACTCCTCACACCCCACTTTACTCAACACACCTCTAATAAATCCATTCTTTATTCCATAATTAAACCCAATAAATCCAATATATTAATAAATTACATCCTTGACTAAATTAATAATTAAAAATCATAATTATTTAATTATCGAATTATTTTGGGGTGTCACAGAATGCATATGCAATGGACTTATGTACTACACATGCGGAGCAAAACAAACGAAAAGCCTGGATATCTACATATCGAATGCAAATCACGCTTCAAGTCATCATGGATCGATGCAAACAAATCAATCTAAGTGCTCTCTAATGCATGAGCATGTAATGGAGGATGCAATGTGCATGAATTTGTGGCTTGTGTGCAGGGGAATACAAATGCATAAGGATATATACATGCTATGAGCAAAATCCTCATTCCGACACAAATAAGGCGGCAAAATCCAATTCGAATCAAAGAAATCAAGAGTACAAGTTCTAGATTCAGAATCTACATTGAATTTGCATGCTATTTCAGTATTCAATTTCAAGAAAAGTTAAAAGTCAGAAACAGCTTAAAATAAGTGCTTATTTGAACCTAACACTTACTTGAACTTGAAGCTTGAGCCAAATTCAAGAGGAACTCCTTGCGCTTTTCAAAGAAAATACCAAACCAATGATGAATTGATGGTAATCTTCAGAATTAGCCTTGGATTCTTGAAGAAAAGCTTGAAATCTTCAATGGAGAATTGAAGAAGAAGTGGAAATCCTTGAATCTTGCAATTGGAGAAGAAATCAAGATGAAACCGTTCCTTCCATATCAAATGCGTGCAGAAGAAACAGAGGATGATATAGGTTGAAGAGAGAAGTGTTGCGATAGAAAACCGAATTAAGTCGCTTAGCGGGCGGCCGCATGCGATCATGGTGAGCGGTCTTGAGGAGGTCCGGTGGCGGCCTGTGGTGGTGGCTTTGAGGGAAAGTTGTAATTTGAACTTTTTTTGAATTTGTGCTTTTGTGTGCTGAGATGATTGGAGTGTGATTGGTGATGAGAATTTAGATAATGGTCCTCCCCCTTTTTATTTGTGATGAGAAAATGTATTTATAGTTTCAAGGAATGGGGCCTAAGAACCATAATCAAGCCTAAATCATGATTATCCAAATAATTTTCGTAATTGACTCAAAACAGCCAAATCCGTGCGGAATTCGGAGTCAGGATGTAAACAAAAAGTGTCCGGAACGCGACTTTGCTTGCGAGGATCAAAATTCCCACTTGATCCGGTGAACGGTCAAGGAAATAAGAATTTTTGAGGTTTCAGCACCAATTTTGGACCACTGACACATGTAGAAATTCGTTCGCGCTCTGTGGGGAAAATTCCTCGAACGAGGACCCTCTGCTCGAAATTTGCAGGTGAGTATTTGTGAGACAAACGAAGCTAACTCAATATTGAACTTTTGGCACTGGTCTCCTCTCGTTTCGATGAAAACCGAGAGAGATATAACTTACCGAAGCTCTGGTATCAGATGAAAATTGCTCAGTTCAGCTCAAAAATCATTCTTCAAAGAACAAATTTCTGGTACTGATCGGTGAAGAACCAGCTCCTGAGTCGCAAATGAAAGTTGTAGAGAACTTTGATATGGAATTTTAGAAATTGGTCCCGCTCAATTCCGAGTTTCCAGCTAAGAGATAAAGATCTTTTAGTGAGCCAAAACGCACGGTTCAGCACTAAAATTCAGTATGATCCACTGGGAAAACTGTCTCTTTGAGGGTCTTCCTCACAAAATCTACTCTCGGCCTTCAAACGCAAGCTGTAGATAATAATGAGAAGGAGCTGCTTGTTGAAAATCAATAGAAAATACCCAAGGAGGTGAGAGATACGCCTTCGAGAGTAAGGCGAGTAAACTCTTTTTAGTCGTCATTCGGGGTACCTTGAGCATGGTAACCTCATGATGAACGCTATGCATACGACTACATGTAATGTTTATGCAATCAGATTATAACCCAAAAATGCGGAAAAGGAAGAGGGTAAATTTTGGGGTACAATAGTTGCCCCTATTCGATCACCCTCGAGCTTGAGAGCAAGGTTGGCGTCTGCCTTCTGGCGACAAGCGTGAGGTGATTGAATACCGAAAAGGACTCGAAAATTTACACTCTGACTAAAATCCATGCTGGGGACGAAAAACTGTTGCGCCCGAGCTTGACTGGATCACAACAAGTAGGAGCACAGAATAAATGCTGAACTTCGCGAGGATAGGTACAGGTGTGTTCCTGGCCTAAAAAGAAAAATTGGCCTCTACCTAATTCAATCCACAATGTCAGGGGAGAGCTAACATGCAAGTGGAAGCAAAAACTAGATACAATAACCAGACTAACCACATCGTGCCAGAAGATCGATGGACGAACGTGATGCAAAGACCGGAAAAACGCCGATTAGACTTTACGAATGAGAGAAACAAGTGTATTCTTGTTCTTAAGAAAAGATCCACAATGTCAGGGAAGAACTGACATGCAAGTGGAAATAAATATTGGATACACCGATTAGACTAACCACATTACGCCGACAGATTGGGCGAATCTGCGATGCAAAGACTGACAGACGAATCTGCGATGCAAAGACTGACAAGTGCCGATTAGGCTTTACCGACTCAGAATGCGGTACTCTGAGGGAGGAACAAGTGTAGGGCTTGCCTCCAAAACTGAAGACGTGTTGCACCAGAGTAAGAACTGGCAGTTTCAACACTAATGGAGTGATAATGAACATGCTGCGCCAAGAGAAATTGGGACACAACGGATTCCAAACAACACAAAACTCTGTTGGGAATGAGATTTGCATCTCTGGCTTATAATCCTACGAAATGCATGGCTCTGCTGAGGAGGAAAAAATGAGAATGTTATGATGCATGTTTGCAAAAGATGTATAAAGTGAACAAACTAGAGACCTGAGGCATCAGATCATTCAACTGAATGAAGAAACCTCCACCGGGGACTAAAGCATGAATAGGCAACCGGAGGTCAACCAGGATAATCTGAACCTGCATGACAAGCCTGTTGGGGAGTCAATCATGAGAAACCCGGTCTGCTAGATAGAGACCCGCTGGGGAGATAAAGGAGACATCTGGAGAAGATTCTCCACCATTACTCGTCACGACCTCGGTTTGGGAGACGATAATGCTCTGCCTTGCTAAGGATACCGAGAAAACACTCGAATCCGGCTAGGGAGGAAACTAAGGAGACTAACACCTAAACCAAGGTTGTTGAAGAATGCAAGCTACTGGGGAATGATCGTCCATGAATTAAAGTTACATCACCCCCAAAAGGGATAAGGGAAGGGCGACACACCCGATGTCTGATGAGCATATACTGGGGAGTTTCCACCAAGACGGACATCGCCGACCCATGCTGGAGATTGATATGTCGTATGGTGACGCAGCTGGGGAAAACATCAGAATAGATCTCAATCCTGATGACCGTCGACGAACGAGAATCCCTGCAACATAGTGTTATCAGAGTGTCCTTGGTGTGACGTGACAGGTACGTCTTCCATCCAGGTCACTCAAGCCTCAGAATAACATTCAAAAGTCTCTGATCATGGTAAAACCAACAATGCTTACTTATGCAAAATTTTACCATAAAACTTTGAACGTCCTTTGCAAACAAATCAGTAAATACAAGAAATTAATTGACAAGCAAAACTCATTTTATTGATTGAATCATGGGCTCGTAAATAGGCAAGTACAATAGGAAGCAATTCCTAAAATGAGGCAATTGCAAAAGTAAAAATAAGAGGAAAACTAAAACGCATGGCAATGTGACAATGAATCCTCATTGGGTTCCAACCCTGCTATCACGTTTATGACTCCAACTATCTCATCACTTCGCTTTTCCCGAAAAAAGTGATTGGCTTGATCACTGCCCCTCGGAGTAACTCGAGATGTTGTCATAGAGTGCGACCACTGATCCACTAAGCATGCCTATGCATAGTATCTCTTGACTACGTCCGCGCTCACGGGTAGTGGGAAATCTTCCCCGTCCATCATTGCAAGCATTATAGCGCCACCCGAGAAGACTTTCTTCACAACAAACGGCCCTTCATAATTTGGTGTCCACTTGCCCCGAGGGTCCCCTTGGGGAAGAATTATTCTCTTCAGCACGAGATCACCGAGTTGGTAATTTTGAGGTCGCACCCTCTTGTCGAATGCTCTTTTTATCCTCTGCTGATAAACCTGTCAGTGGCCGACAGCTGCCAACCGTTTCTCGTCAATGAGGCATAACTGATCTAAGCGATTATGTACCTACTCTCCTTCATCAAGTTCTGCATCTTTCATGATTCTTAATGAAGGGATCTGAACTTCGATTGGAAGCACGACTTCCATGCCATAAACAAGAGAAAATGGGGTTGCCTAGTTGAAGTACGATCGGTAGTCTTGTAACCATGCAAAGCGAAAGGCAACATTTCGTGCCAATCCCGATAGGTTACTACCATCTTCTGCACAATCTTCTTGATGTTCTTGTTCGCCGCTTCAACAGCTTCGTTCATCTTTGGGCGGTATGGAGACGAATTATGGTGCTTTATCTTGAAGGACTCACAAAGCTCCTTCATCATCTTGTTGTTAAGATTCGACCCATTATTTGTGATAATCTTGTCAGGAATCCCGTAACGGCAGATGATATTGTGCTTGATGAAACGAGAAACCACCTGTTTAGTGACGCTTGTATAGGATACTGCTTCAACCCACTTGGTGAAATAGTCTATTGCAACCAAAATGAAGCAATGTCCGTTGGACGTTGTCGGCTCAATCTTTTTTATCATATCAATTCTCCACATAGCAAATGGCCAAGGAGAGGTTAAAACATTCAAAGGCGATGGTGGCACATGCACCTTGTCAGCATATACTTGGCATTTGTAACAAACCCGGGCATGATTAAAGCAATCAACCTCCATGGTTGACCAGTAATACCCATCTCGCAAGATCTTTTTAGCCATAGTGTTCCCACTGGAATGAGTTCCGAATGAGCCCTCATGCATCTCTTCGATGATCTTTGCAGCTTTGTCCTTACCGACACATCTGAGCAACAGCCCGTCATGATGTCTACGGTATAACACACCGTTGTTGAGGAAGAACTTCGCCGAGAATCTTCTCAAGAACTTCTTATCTGTCACAGAAGCTTCTTCTGGATACTCTCGAGTCTCAAGACATCGCTTGACATCAAAAAACCAGGGATTGCCATCTTTCTCTGCTTCAATCTCAAAGCAAAAGGCTGGCTCATCCAATCTCTGAATAGTTATCAAAGGCGCTTCATTAGCCCATTTGACTTTAAACATAGATGTTAGGGTGGCCAAAGCATCTGCCAGATTGTTCTATTCTCGTGAGATGTGATCGAAAGTAATCTCCTTAAAGTAAGGAATCAACTTCATCACATGCTCTCTGTAGGGGATTAAATTTGGGTGACGAGTCTCCCAATCGCTGTTAATCTGGCAAATCACAAGAGCAGAGTCTCCATACACCTTCAGATGCTTAATTCTCAAGTCAATTGCCGCCTCAATACCAAAAATGCAAGCCTCATATTCAGCCTTGTTATTGGTGCAATCAAAGCAGATTCAAGTTGTGAACGGGATATGATGACCGTCCGGAGTAGTGATTACTACACCAACGCCATTGCCTAACGCATTGGAGGCTCCATCAAAGACCAAAGACCATTTGGATCCTGGTTCGGGTTCCTCGTCTGGACTTGGGATGTTACAATCCCGAATGTACATAATATCCTCATCAGGAAATTCAAACCTCATCGGCTGATAATCGTCCACAGGTTGGTGGGCAACATAGTCTGCCAATACACTGCTCTTGATAGCTTCCTGAGTAGTATATTGAATGTCATATTCTGTTAAAATCATTTGCCACCTGGCGATCCGACCTGTCAAAGTTGGCTTCTCAAATATGTACTTGATCGAATCCATCTTGGATATCAATAAGGTTGTGTGAGTCAACATATACTGCCTTAGTCGGCGAGCAGCCCACGCTAAAGCACAGCAAGTTTTCTCGAGCAATGAGTATTTTGTTTCACAGTCGGTAAACTTTTTGCTTAGATAGTATATTGCATTCTCTTTTCGGCCAGACTCGTCATGTTGGCCCAGCACGCACCCCATTGAGCCTTCAAGCATTGTCAAATACATGATTAACGGCCTACCCTCCACGAGAGGCATGAGAATCAAAGGTTCCTTCCAATACTCTTTTATTTTGTCGAATGCGACTTGACAATCGTCATTCCACCTGACCAACTGATCCTTTCTTAGCAATTTGAAGATAGGTTCGCATATGGCAATCATATGAGAGATGAATCTAGAGATGTAGTTTAACCTCCCTAGAAAGCCACGAACCTCTTTCTCAGTTCTTGGTTTAGGCATTTCTTGAATTGCTTTTACTTTAGCAAGATCAACCTCGATACCTCTTTCACTTACAAAAAAGTCTAGAAGCTTGCCAGATCGTACGCCAAACGTACACTTGTTTGGATTCAGCCTCAATCTAAATTTCCTCAACCGATCAAACAACTTCTGTAGGTGTACCAGATGCTCTTCTTCATCCTGAGATTTAGCAATCATGTCGTCGACATATACCTCAACCTCTTTGTGAATCATATCGTGAAAAAGAGTTACCATTGTGCGCTGGTATGTTGCCCCGGCATTCTTCAATACGAAAGGCATCACCTTATAACAGAAAGTTCCCCATGGGGTAATGAAAGTTGTTTTAGCCATGTCTTCTGGTGCCATCTTGATCTGATTATACCTAGAAAAGCCAACCATGAACGAAAACACATTAGCATGAGTTGTATTATCCACCAATATGTCAATATGGGGAAGTGGAAAATCATCTTTCGGACTTGCTCTATTCAGATCCCTGTAATCCACACACATTCTGACCTTGCCGTCTTTCTTGGACACAGGAACGATGTTGGCGACCCACAGGGGATAAGAAATGACTTTTAGAAAGCCTGCATCAAGCTGTTTCTAGACTTCCTCTTTGATCTTCTTAGACATCTCAGGATGAGTTCTCCGAAGCTTTTGTTTAACAAGAGGACAATCCTCTTTGAAAGGTAGCTTATGCACAACAATATCGGTATCCAACCCAGGCATGTATTCATAAAACCAGGCGAAGATATCTGAATACTCTCGGAGTAGTTCAATCAATCTCTGTTTCACGATGTCTTCCAAAGAGACCCCGATTTTAACCTCTCTAATCACATCAGAATTGCCCAGATTCACTTTCTCAATCTCTTCTTGATGCGGTTGGATAACCTTTTCCTCTTGTTCTAACATTCTTGCCATCTCTTTAGGGAGTTCACAATCTTCCTCACCTTCTTCTTCGGCTTGGTTGATCGGATTATCGAAGTCATAAAGAGTGATAGCAGAGTTGTTATCAAAGGGATCCATTAGGAATGTGGGATTATATCTGCATGATTGATTTTAATGCTTATTTTAGTTTTTTAGATGATAAAAGAAAAATAAAGCGTTGCCATTTTGCGTTTCAAAATTGCGATGTAAAATGGAAGGAAAAGGAACAAAACATTTGAATGAAAAGACGTTCTTTATTTCATGATAAAAAGTTGCATATGCAAACATGGTGGCCCTACATATGATTCACTGTGCCTTGGGCAGAGCACAAGAGTTATTGCATGATAACAGAAACAAAAGAAAATTACTCTTTGACCATTGTGATTGGGACGCAGTCTTCCGAGTTCCAGTTGTTGAGCTCCACACCAGGGACACTAGGGCGGATCCACTTGTCAATATCAAACTCATTATCGGAATCATCCACGATGTTTGTTTGTCCAGGACTGATGCCAGCACTAGAAAACCTCACAGGAGTAGCCAAGTTGGGTGCTTTCAGAATCTGACGGCGCAGAACAAGGTCAAAGCCCAACCCGAACTTATTGAATTTGGGTGTTACCTCCACCACACGGCCCCAACCCTCAGGGCGTCCAGCCTCGACCACAGCTTTTGCATCTTTCAAAGATGTCATGGAAGATTCCGGCTTGTCTTTCTTAACCTCCTCCAGCTGAGGGGTCTTCAACATATGTACTGTCTCGAAGCCTTGAAACGGGGTCTCATGAATCTCACCATCTACCTCGACATACCGAAAGAAAGCAAGATGGCTCACAATATATTCTTCTTCAGCACAGACTGTGATAGTTTTCCCTTCAACGGGGTATTTCAGCTTCTGGTGAAGAGTAGATGTGACCGCTCCAACTTTGTGGATCCATGGATGACCCAAGAGACAACAATAGACGGGCTGGATGTCCATGACAAAGTATGTTGTAACAAAATACTGAGGGCCGACTTTGATGGGGAGATCCACTTCTCCAAAAACAGATCGTTTAGAACCATCAAATGCTTTCACAATCAGATCACTAGGCCGGAGTTCAAGACCACCATAGTCAATCTTCATCAGTGTTGATTTGGGAATCACATTGAGTGAGGAACCAGTATCGACCAGCACTCGGGACAAAATAGTGCCCCGACACTCTATGGAGATGTGTAATGCTTTGTTATGACTCTGACCCTCTGGCGGAAGATCGCAATCAGTAAATCCCAATCTGTTGTTAGCCAATATGCTTGCACACACATTTTCAAACTTCCCAACAGAGATCTCTTGTGGTACGAAAGCAGTGCTCAACAGCTTCATCAAAGTATTTTTATGCACTTCTGAATCTCGTAGCAAAGAGAGAATGGAAATTTTTGCAGGCGTCTGAGAAAGCTGATCAATCACTCGGAAGTCACTCTTACGGATGAACTTCATGATTTCCTCTATATCCTTCTCAAGATCAAGATTGGCAATTTGCAACTCTGGTTGTTTCATGGGCTGCTTGCCCTTAGCTTTGGCAACAGCTTCTGCATTATGTTGTATTGTTGGATTAGAGAACACTCGCCTGCTTTGGGTCATACCACCACTTCCAGCAATATTATCATCATTTGCGATGTCCGGCACATCATCCTTCTCAACAGAGGGGAAGACATCTTCCTGTTTCACACCATGATACTAAACACCCGACCCATAATGCCATGGCACAGCTTTGTCACTTTCGTATGGCACTGGATCGGGCTTGGTAATTGCCAATGGAACAGGTTTTGTTGGTGCAGAAATGACAATCGGAAAATAAGGGATAGTAATCATAGATACATCATGTGTCTCAACCTTCTTATCCTTTTTGATCTGATCAAATTGCAATCGGACATCATCAATCAAACACTGAATACCAGCCTTCAGATTTGCACAACCATTAGAACAGTGTTCACAACTAGGAAAAACACCTATCTTGATCAAGTATTCTTTAACAAAATGCAACGGTGTTTTCACCAAATCAACATCCATAATCAGATTAAGGACCTCCCCCTCTTCCATCACAGCTTGGACAGCCCCATGACGCGGCATCGGATTTTGTGTGACATTAGGTCCAGCAGCTTGTGGTCGAGCCTCTAATTCAATAGTCTTTGAATCAATAAGGTCTTGAACTTTGCACTTAAATGCGTAACAGTTCTCGATGCTATGCCCCAACGTTCCAGAATGAAACTCACAACTGGCACTAGCATCATAATTTATGGGCCATTTATCCAGAGGAGGGGGTGCAAATGCTGGCTTTGGCACTACCAACTTCAAATCATTAAGACGGAAAAACAAATCTGCATAACTCATAGGGACGACATCAAACCTCTTAGGAGTACGGTTCTCTTGTTGCCTCTGGTTCTGCTAACGAGGTACTTGCTGAGTTTGTGGCTGAGGAGCGGATATAGTCACTGCATTGACTTGAGCTTTGCTTCTACCACCATATACAGCACTGGCTTCTCCCTTTACTTTCTTGGAATAACCGTTATATGCCTTTTTAGCACTAGAGGAACTTCCTCCTTCAAACTGTTGGATTTTGCCAGACTTCAGCCCACTTTCGATCCGTTCCCCATATCGGACCATTTCGAAAGCTCAATCGCATGCAACATAGTAATGTCGGACAAAATCTTGGTGAACATATCAATCATTTCCCGCTCGACCATGGGTGGTTGAACTCTAGCAGCAAGTTCTCTCCACTTCTGAGCATACTCTTTAAATGTTTGCCCCGATTTCTGAGACAAACCCAACAGTTGTGTGCGGTTTGGAGCCATATCAATGTTGAACTGGTATTGTTGAAGAAAAGCATTCACGAGATCACGCCATGTTCTGATGTGACCTCTCTCCAGATGCATATACCATTCTAACGATGCTCCAGTCAAACTCTCTTGGAAAAAGTGCATAAGCAATCTCTCATCTTCAGTATAAACCGCCATCTTGCGGAAATAGGCAGTAATGTGAGTTTTGGGACAAGTTGCCCCGTAGTACTTGTCAAACACCGGTACCTTAAACTTCGGAGGAAGTCTCACTCTAGGTGCCAATCCCAAATCAGATAAATCCAGTCCTGACAATTTTTGACCCTAAACAGCCTTCAATCGCTCTTCAAGCAAACGGTATCTGTGATCATCTGCTGGGAAATCAACCTCACTGCCATTCACAGAATAAGCTTCTTCGTTCTGATCAAAGTCCGGGTTCTGGAAACGAGGAAGACCCCGAGTACGATGCCCTTGCATCCTGTAACACCCCTTCTAAATAACCCGCGAATATACTAATTAAATTAGATTAAAATCAGAGTAACATGGAAACAGGGATGTCACAATTAAAATGAAATACAAAAGTTTCAACTTCAAACAGTATTCATGCTCAACTGAAGGAATAAATAAAATAGATTATTCAAAATCAATATCATGTTCTACACAGCGGAAAATGTCTCAAAACCGGAATAACTTCAATTCATAAGTATTCCCAAGATAAATTAAAACAATGGAGTATCAAATAAACTCAGCAAACAAACGTTTCCCCCAGTGTTACACTATCAGAGCATGACACTGACACACGCAGATAAAACACGACACAGCTCTATAAGCCATCCTCACCGACTCTGAGTGCTAACTTTAATGAAATCATTAAAGTAAGGGTGAGATTCCTATCCAATATAGAATGCATTATACGTTCTTTAAATACAACAGAACAAGTCAATATATTAGTCCACTGTCATTAACATAATCATAGTTCAGTTCACAATTTCATTTCACACAATGATTATGCAAATATAACAATCAATGGAAATTGCAACACTGGAAACCATCCTAGCATGTTACAATCCCATATGCAATGCAGACTCTATGCATGTGGTACCAAACGTGAACCAAGTTCACCCACTGTTCCATTACACTCGGAAAACAGCGTCAATCCATGATTCACCCATAACCACTGGGTCAAGAATCTAGCCTCACTACCTCTGTTCCCTGGTAAGTTTATTGGCTCTGCAAGTTCAATTCCACACAATGGGAATGAACCATAAACAATGCTTATGCATGCACCATAAAAGCATGCAACATCAATTCAACGGAATTTGATCACAATATAATTCCACATAATGCCAACATCAATACATCACATGATAACAACTCAATCATAGTGGATAGCAGGCACAGCAGATAAGTATTAGTTCTCATTCACTAAATCAGAACAGTTCACAACCAATTCTACACCATTCTCAAAATACCAAAATTCACAAAATCGGGAATTCGACTCTTTTTAAAATAGTTTTCATAAAATAATATTTTTCTTATTTTATAGGGTAGTATTTTAATTTAAAAATCTAAAGCGGCACTCAAATCGAGATTACGGTTTAGAAAATATGAATTTTTAAAGTTTTAAGTATTTTGAAGTTCAACACAGTGGAACCCGGTTCCTCCCTGGGAGAACCCGGTTCCCACAATTCTCAAAAACAGTCCCCCTGGAATTTTGTATGGGGAACCCGGATCACCCATATGGGGAACCGGTTCCCACGTTGAAAAATGGCTGATTTTGAAAATTTTGAACTGGGAACCCGGTTCCTCCCCAGGAGTAACCGGTTCCCACGACCTGCAGAATCAAAAACTTGATATTTTGACAGCATTATGTATCCCAATCCATTCCTTTTCATTCCCATACGAATTAATGCATCAAAACACCAAAATCCAACTAATACAACAACACATATCATGATTTCATCATTCTTATTAATCATTTAACACACTAACGGTTCCAATTCTTATAATCCGACACAAATAGGGATAATCCTACAAACCTAGAATTAGCTAATTCAAGTTTCCTAACATACCCAACTATTCAATTGTATCTCAAAACCCATAAGGCATCATAACTGAATGAAATCACCCCTTACCTCGCGATGATTCTTCAAATTTCTCGGCGTTGGCTTTTTCCTCTTTTCTCTTCTCTTCTCCAATCTCACGTATGATGAATATTCCAAATAACCTTCCTTTTTCTTCTTTTCCTTTTAATATTCCTTTTATTATTCCAATAAAATAAATAAATAGTAATTAGTAAGACTAAAGTATTTTACTCCTCACACCCTCTAATTACTCTTCACACCACCAACTCCTCTTTCCTTTAATTAATTTAATTACTCCAATAATTCCCAATATTAATAATTAAACTCTTAATTAAACTAATAATTAAAAATTCTAATTATTTCAAATATTGAATTATTCGGGGTGTTACAACTCTCCCCTACTAAAAGAATTTTCGTCCTCGAAAACATTCCTTAGACGAAAAGTTCGGGATACGAGTCCTTCATCTGACTCTCCAGCTCCCAAGTTACATTTCCTCCTGCTGGTCCTCCCCAAGCTACTCTTACAAATGCTATCTCTTTACCACGCAATTGCTTCACTTTCCGATCCTCAATTCTCGCAGGTACTGCTTCAACAGTCAAATTATCCCACACATGTATATCATCTACCTAAATCTCATGAGACAGATTAGGAATGTACTTCCTCAACTGAGAAACATGGAAGACATCATGCAAATTCGCAAGTGACGATGGTAAAGCAATCTGATAAGCAACTCTTCCAAGCTTCTTGGTAATCTGATACGGACCAATAAAACATGGAGTCAACTTCTTTGACTTTAAAGCTCGACCAATACCAGTCATCGGAGTAACTCGCATAAATACATGATCTCCTTCACTAAACTCAAGATCTTTCCTCCTCTTATCATGATAACTTTTCTGACGACTCTGAGAAGCTCTCATCTTCTCCTGAATCATCTTGATCTTCTCTGAAGTCTGTTGGACAATCTCCGGTCCAATCACAGCACTTTCTCCAGATTTGTACCAACACAACGGTGTTCGACACCTCCTACCATACAATGCCTCAAACGGAGCCATACCAATACTCGAATGAAAACTATTGTTGTAGGTAAATTCAATCAACGGTAAGTAGCTATCCCAAGCTCCACCTTTCTCCAACACACAAGCTCTCAACAAATCCTCTAACGATTGAATCGTCCTCTCCGTCTGACCATCTGTCTGTGGATGATAAGAAGAACTCAATCTCAACTTAGTACCCAAAGCTTCTTGCAATCCCGTCCAGAACTTAGATGTAAACCTCGTATCTCTATCCGACACAATGCTAGAAGGAATACCATGCAAACTTACAATCTTCTCAACATACAATTCTGCCAACCTTTCCATCGGATGATCCATTCTTATCGGAATGAAATGAGCAGACTTCGTCAACCGATCAACAATAACCCAGATAGAATCATAATTCTTCGATGTCCTTGGCAAACCAGATACGAAATCCACAGAAATGCCATCCCATTTCCACTCTGGAACAAACAACGACTCCATCAATCCTGACAGTTTCTAATGTTCAATCTTTGATTTCTGACAAACCAAACACGGGTAAACAAACTCAGCAATTTCCTTTTTTATTCCAGGCCACCAAAATAACTTTTTCAAGTCATGATACATTTTAGTAGCACCGGGATGAATACTCAACCCACTACGATGTCCTTCTTCCAAAATACTCTTCCTAATCTCGGCAACACGCAGAACACACACTCTATCACTAAATCTCATAACACCGTTCTCGTCAATTCGGAATTCACCTCCTTGACCTTGGTTAATCAATGTCAACTTGTCCACCAAACCAACATCAGATTTCTGTCCATTTCGAATTTCTTCCAGAATACCACTAGTCAGCTTCAACATACCCAATTTCACACTATTCGGAGTAGTTTCACATACCAAACTCAAATCTCTGAATTGTTCAACTAAATCCAATTCACGAACCATTAACATCGACATATGCAAGGACTTCCTGCTCAATGCATCCGCAACAACGTTTGCCTTACCAAGATGGTAATTCAAACCGAAATCATAATCCTTGAGAAATTCTAACCACCTTCTCTGCCTCATGTTCAACTCCTTCTGATCAAAGAGGTACTTCAGGCTCTTATGATCACTGAATACCTCAAATCGAGAACCATACAGATAATGCCTCCACAATTTCAAAACAAACACAACAGCTGCCAACTCTAAATCATGAGTCGGATAATTCCTTTCATGAATCTTCAACCTGTCTTGAAGCATAAGCCACTACTTGCCTATCTTGCATCAAAACACCACCTAAACCCATCAATGACGCATCACAATACACCACAAAAGATTCTGCCGGATTCGGCAAAATTAGAATCAGAGCACTAGTCAACCTCTTCTTCAACTCTTGGAATCCCTTCTCACATTCAGAATCCCAAATGAACACTTGACCCTTTCTGGTCAGCTTAGTCAACGGTAAAGCTAACTTCGAAAATCCCTCAATGAATTTTCTATAGTAACCTGCAAGACCAAGAAAACTACGGATTTCGGAAGCATTCTTCGGTGCTTCCCACTGAGATACTGCTTCAACCTTCGTAGGATAAACAACAATGCCATCCTTATAAATCACATGACCAAGAAAGCTTACTTCACTTAACTAGAACTCACATTTGGACAATTTCGCATAAAGCTTCTTCTCTTTCAATAATCCCAATACAACTCTGAGATGTTCTGCATGTTCTTCATCACTTCTCGAATAGATCAAAATGTCATCAATAAAGACTACCACAAACTTATCAAGATACGGATGAAATATCTTGTTCATATACTCCATGAAAACACCAGGTGCATTAGTAACTCCAAACGGCATAACAGAATACTTATAATGTCCATACCTCGTTCTAAATGCAGTTTTCTGAATATCTTCCGCCTTCAGACGAATCTGATGATATCCAGACCACAAATCAATTTTACTAAATACACAAGCTCCAACCAACTGATCCATCAAATCATCAATCCTCGGCAATGGATACCGATTCTTGATTGTCACTTTATTCAACTGCCTGTAATCAACACACAGTCTCATTGTACCTTCCTTCTTCTTAACCAATAACACCGGAGCACCCCACGGCGAAACACTTGGACGAATAAACTTCTTCTCAAGTAACTCTTCCAACTGCTTCTTTAACTCAGACAATTCAGATGCTAACATGCGATAAGGCACCATCAACACCGGACTAGTTCCAAGAATCAAATCTATAGCAAACTCCACTTCCCTCTCGGGTGGTAGCTGTAACACGGTGAACTGACTTTTTAGTGATTTTGTATCGCAAATGTGCGGATAGCAAGAGTCGCCACCGACTTTTATTTTTATCCAATTAAGGGAAGGTAAAAGTACAGAAAAAGACCTTCGTTAGATTCTGAGTACGGGAGAATGGTTATGAAAAGGGAAGGTATTAGCACCCCTTTTCATCCGTAGTTATCTATGGGCTCTTAGTTGCTCTAGATCACTTTAAAATATTGCTTTCTGTGTGTTTGAAAAATGTTTTTAAAAAGGCATTTCGCTTTGACTTTGTAATGACTCATGTAGGAGTGTATACAAAGTGTTCGGAAATGTTTCATTTTGAAAAGAGTTTGAGCTTTGACAAAAGTGTGAGGTGTGAAAAGTATTTGGTAGAGCGAGCAACTAAAAGACTTATTACCCACTCAGAATTGGTCGTTTTCGTACTTCTACATTCCTTTAGAATAGCGTTAGCCATACCATTGGTTGGTAGGTAACTCGATTCGTTGGATGTAAGCGGGACATTCGAAGGGACATCGGATGGTCATAGAAGGCAACTTGTAGGAAGTATCCTAGCACATTCGAAGGGACTATCATCATTTTTTCGTAGGCGACAATCGAGGGTCAAGATCATATATTCGGAGGCGACATCGTGGGTCTTATGATCTTTGTATCGAAGGGACTATGATGATTTGTTTGAAGGCAACGGTGCTAGGATACCTCTACGTTCGAGGGACATGACCATTTTTGAATTCGTAAGGCAACGAGAGAAAATTATCCTAAGGGGTGCATGTGTGAAAGAAGTGTGTTGATTTCAGATATTTTATCTTGAAAATTAGTGGGCTAAGTTCATTATTATATTGCCATACACGCCTAGTTACAAGCAATTGATAGAGTGCGGAAAGTAAAATGCGGAATGTAAAGATGCGGAAAGGTAAATGTCCTACGCTATTGCATGGCTTTGGGGCAGATACATAATTTAAAATGCGGAAAATAAAGTCCTAAGTTAAACTATTACATCCCGTATACAGTTACATTATTGAAAAATAAAATGAAAACGGTAAAGAAACGTCTGAAGCGGAATAACCTGTGAAACGATAAGAGAAATCGGAAAATATGATGAAATCGAAATAAGAGAAACTGTTAGAAAAAATGCAAGTTTTTATATGAGAAATTTATTACATGCTGGAAATAGTATAAATATGTTAAAATAAGTTTTTGGGATTTTTTGGATGTATTTTAGTAATTAAAAATGAATTAAATGTGATTAAAATGCAAAATTATAAATAAAAATAAATATGCATGCAAAAATATATTTCTTAATTTATTAAATTAAATAAAGTTTTTATGAAAATAATGTAAAAAGAATAAATATTTTTGATGATTTTTTAATGCAGAAATAAAATCATGAAATTAAATTAAAATGATGCAAAAATATTAAAATAAAAAGAAAATAGAAAAATATTGAAAAGTTGAAAGTTTATGAAAACAAAACAAAACCGGTGCAAGCAGGATTCGAACTCAGGACATGGGAGAGTATCTGGAAACAGTGAATGCCTTAACCACTAGGCCAGCTTGCACTTTGTGTTGGAAAAGACAAAATCCAAAGCTTTTGAGTGATGACGCGTCAGGAATATTTGAAAATCAAAGTCAGCACGCGTGGGGCCCAGGTGGAAAGAGAGAGCGAATCAGAACGCACGATCGTGCCACCCATGCATCGCCGGAGTCAAACCTGGTCAGCGACGCCGGAGCCCTAGCTCCGGTCGTCTTCTCCGGTGACCTGAAATCGAAACAAGAAAAAATACGCGAAATAAATGGAAAAGAAAGACCCTATCCCCCTAAATCGGACCCTACGAATCCATTGGTGGTCTCAGTTTCGATTGAAAACACCTGCAGCTATCGATTCGAAGCTCAACAGTCCGAAAAGCCCTAAACATGGCATCTCACGATTTTGACGTTCAAACTCAGCAGCGATTGCCCAGATCGATCCTTGGCATCTCATGATCATGATAAAAGCATTAGAATCAATGAAAACGAGCAGATAATATAAGTGCAAAATCAAGAAAATATTGAATATGTATGCATGAATATGCATCGATTTAGCTTGCTTTGACCATTGTTATTGATGCAAACTTACTCATACTTACCCTTAGAACACGTTTGAGTGCTTGAGAGAGGCTGGAAAGGGCTGGAAAACAAAACTCGAATTTTCAAGTTTCTTGAAAAAATTGCAAGAACAAGGGTTTGGCTTGAGCTAGGGTTTTCTCCTGCTGGCTTGTGTACTTGCTAGGTATTTATAGAAGAGATTTGGAGAGAAAAATCAAGCAAAAAAGATTGATCCTTGATTGTGCAATATTTTCCATTTAAAACAAATCAAATTTCCTTAAAAACTTGATTTTTTCTTTCCATATGCATGCTATTACGAATTTGGCAAGAGTCTTGGGCTTTCTTGGACTTCAAGGAAGATATAAATCCATTCCTTTTGAAAAAAACTTAATTTTCATATTTTATATAATTTATTTTTGAATTAAATGTTATAAAATTCAAATATAAATCATAAAAATAGAAAAATACCAAAGCCAAGCATTTATGGGTCAAGAATAATGTCATGAACAAGTTTGGATCAAAAGATTATAGGCCCATTTGGAAAATTTTGCATTTTGACCAAAATGTCCTTTTGTGCAATTGTCCAAAATTGCCCAACTTCTGAATAGTGTATCTTGCTCAATTTTCCGCATTTTTTAGTGTTCTTGGACTTTTTAGAAAGCTCTAAGAGTCCTCTAACCAACCTTTTTGGTCTCATCTCAATTGGAGTTACCATGCTCAATATATCTTCAAAACAAAAAGTTGACTTTTTGTTGACTTTGAAAATGACCTGTAATGTTTTGAGCTATACCTCTCAAATGAAGCATTTTTTGGACATTCTTGTGAGCCATGAAGTTGTAGAGAATTGAATTTATTTCAAAATGAGCTTTGGTGGGAAAATTTCTGAGAAAGTATGAGAAAGTTATGATCAGTCAAAGTTCAGTTGACTTTTCACCTAGAAACCCTAATTTAGAAAGTTTGACTTTTGAGCAAATCTTGAGTTTTCTTGATGAATCATGATCAACCCTTGATCAAATGATGAATGTAACTTCAAAATGAGGATGTTGACCAAAAAATATGAAGTTTGTTGTATGTTGACCACAGTTGACTTTTGTCCAATCTGTTGATTTTCAACCATCGAGCAATTATGAGGAAACTTGACTTGTGAAGCTTGAAACTTGACATGGAGAATCTTTGAAACATATGAGGAGGCATGAAGACCATTGGAGATATTGGAAGTCCATCTTGATCTGAGAGATACCAAACCCTAGTTTGGGTTGATTGTCTAGGAGAGAGTTTGTCTGATCAACTCTTGAGGAATCCTTGAGTATAGATGTATGAAATATCTTGAGAAGATGGAGGGAAAATTTTGTGGTATGACAGCTGCCCCTGTTCAATCTTCTTGTACTGGAGGGTTAGATTGACATGCTTGTCTTTCGTGGCCTAGAGGTAGAAGATGATTGAACACTCGAGTACACCTGAAAATTTGCACTCGCGGTTGGCCGATGATGCGGGAATGGGCTTACAGATGCCATTTGGAGAAGCTGGGGAATGAGTCGTACGCTAGACTCGAGATTAATGATAGGAGGACTGCTGGAAAGTGAGCCGTACGCTAGGCTCTGTGGGCGTTCCTGGAAAGGAGAGGAGATGGGCTTAAGATGCCATCCGGAGGGAGTCGTATGTTAGACTTCGTGTTCATTTTTTTTGAATGAAGTTGTTGGTTTGCATTGATTTTTAACCATATATGCAGCATTCTGAAAGTGAAGCACTATTGACAAATAGTCGGAGATGGGCTTAAGATGCCATCCAAAGCAACTGAGTCGTACGCTAGACTTTGTAGTCGCTGTTGATAATAAGGGATCAGAATAAATCTTCGTGTTGATTACTCTGGGGGAAATAGTAGTTGGCAAAAATGTGGATAGCTTCCCTGTTGTGCATCGGGTGTTGATCCATTGCCTGTTATTGGAGGATAACCAGAGGCGGTCTTTCGGATAGTTTTCCCGTCGATTCGGGGCTTAATCCTGGACCAGTCGGAGGAGGACAACCAAGGGTGGTCTTTCGGATAGTTTTCCCGTCGATTCGGGGCTTAATCCTGGACCTGTTTGCGTCATAAGTGACTGTTACCTGTTTTGGAGAAAACAAAGAGAAACTTTGATAGAATATTGTTAGTCTTATGCAAGGAATGATGCATGACAGTGTATATGAATGACATATGCATGAATTATGACTTTATGAGTAATGTATGAATGATAGATGTTGTGGTATTTCAAAACATATCCATCTTGAAGAAGATGCGGATGTTCGTTTGAGGATTCGACTCTGCTTGGGAATTGAGTAGGTGAGATCCCTGCTTTTGAAAGAGAAGAAAGATATCCTGGATTCCTCCGATGCACTATCTGACCAAGTCTTGGACCTAGATATTGTCGAGGAAGGTAGAGATTTGAGAGGCTCGTTGTTGGAGATCTCATATATAGACCCTGCTGAGGAGAATCTGGGGGGCGATCCGTTGGGGATTCTGTATGTAGATCCTGCTGAGGAAATTTAGGAGGCGCTCTACTGGGGATTCTGGGTGTAGATCTCGCTGGAGAGCGCTTGATGGTTGCTGGGAGACTGGGTTGGAAGAGTCAGGAACCCGTTGTAATCCTAGGCCGGGGGATGAGGATGTAGTTTCCTCCGATGCACTATCTGACCAAGTTTGGTCCGGATCTTGCTCTTTGGGGAAAAGAGGAAGGCCGAGAGATGTCCACCGGGGATAAATACCTTGGAGATGAGGTGTTTCTTGCTTGGTCGAGTGGAATTCTTTTCGTGGATTCCCTTTTGCTCTGTTGGGAAGTTGTGTTGTGAGTGACACCTCTGGGGATCATTGCTCGTGGGGAATGTTTTGGTGACTTTCATCGTCATCTCAATTCACGGAGCTAGTAAGTACTTTGTATGTTCACTTTTCGTATGTTTGTGATTAGATTCTTATTGTCAAATGCATATAATCATTCAAAACAAGCGTTGGACTTATTACAAACGACAACAACAAAAATTGTAAAGAGAAAGAATTTGCGTTTATTTGAAATGTGGCGTATGGCCAAGTAGTTTGTACACAAGAAAGGTAAAAGCCATGCGGAACAATCTCGTTAAGTTCCAACTATGCTAGTACTCATGTATTTCAACTATCTCATCTCCTTCTGTCGGAGAAAGTGAGTAGGTGATCTTCGCCATTTGAATCTTGAATCGATAGTAGTGCGGAAGCAAATGATCGGAAGAGACATAGTCGACGCTTAAATCTAACTTTTGCCTAGACCTCCCTTACGGTTTTCGCTCTGGGATACCCTTTTTGCCCAAACCGCCTTTTCAGATTTTCGACTTGCCGGGTGTACATGTTTTGTATATATCCTTAACTTTTGCCCGAACCCTTTTGGTTCGTCAGGATGCCCTTATTTTTGCCTAGGTCATTCGACCTAGCGGGTCTCTTCATGCGTAGTATTTTTTGACTATGTCTGCGTTCACAGGGTGTGGGAAGTCTTCACCATCCATGGTGCTAAGTATCATAGCTCCACCGGAAAATACTGTCTTGACTACAAATGGTCCCTCATAGGTGGGAGTCCATTTGCCCATGGGATCACCTTGTAGAAGAATGATGCGCTTGACTACTAGATCACCGACTTGATAGACTCGGTGCTTGACCTTCTTGTTAAATGCTCTGATCATTCGCTTTTGATAAATCTGTCCATGGCAAATGGATGCGAGTCGTTTCTCATCAATCAAATTAATCTGGTCAAGGCGAGTCTGGACCCAATCGTCTTCGCCCAACTCTGCGTCCTGGAGAACTCTGTTTGAGGGTATCTGAACCTCGATGGGTAAGACGGCTTCCATACCGTATACGAGAGAGAAGGGGTGCCCTGTGGATGTTCGTCTTTGTAGTGCGATAACCATGAAGAGCAAATGGTAACATCTCATGCCAATCTTTGTAAGTCCATCATCTCGTATAATCTTCTTAATGTTTTTGTTGGCGGCTTCGCGCCATTCATCTTTGGCCGATAAGGAGAAGAGTTGTGATGTTTGATCTTGAGCTGCGTGCGAGTTCGGTGATCATCTTGTTGTTGAGATTGGAACCATTATCGTGATAATCCTTTGAGTGCCATACCGAGATAAGATTATGTTTGATGAGTCGAGCCACAACATTCTTGGTAACAGCATACGAGGGCTTCTACCCACTTGGTAAAGTAATCAATTGCCACAAGGATGAAACGATGTCCATTGGGCTGTGGGCTTAATTTCTCCAATCATGTCAATGCCCCACATTGCAAAGGCCAAGGAGAAGTTAAAACATTGAGTCGGAGGTACGTGCACTTTGTCGGCATAATCGGCACTTGTGACAAGACCGAGCATAGCGGTGACAATCGACTTCCATGGTGGACCAATAGTAACTTTGTTCTCAAAATCTTCTTAGCCATGGTGTGTCCACTAGAGTGGGTACCAAATGCGCCTTCGTAACTCTTCCATGATACGCATTGCTGTTTTCGGTCTACAGTGAGTAAGCACAAGTCGTGGTTGCGCTTGTATAAGATGTCGTTCTTGAGGAAGAATTTGGATGCAAATTTTCTCATGAACTTCTTATCGTTGATGGATGCCCTGCTGGATATTCACAGGTCTCAAGATACCTCTTCACATCGTAGTACCAAGGTTTCTCTTGTATCAAGCTCATAACAATCGCGGTTCGTCAAACTTCTCAATGATGATCGGGAGCCTCGTTGTCCCATCGACCTTGAACATAGACGACATAGTAGCCAATGCATCTGCCAACTGATTCTCTTCTCGTGGAATGTGATTGAAAGTGATCTCTTCGAAGTAGGGGGTCAAACTCAGAACATGCTCTCGATACGGAATGAGATTCGGATGCTTCGTATCCCACTCGCCCTTAATATGGCTGATCACTAAAGCTGAGTCTCCATACACTTGCAAGAACTTGATTCTTAAGTCAATGGCAGCTTTGATACCCATGATACATGCTTCGTATTCGGCCATGTTGTTCGTGCAACTGAAACATAATCTGGCGGTGAAAGGAGTATGTCCGCCTGTGGGGGATGTAATGATGGCGCCAATGCCATTGCCAAGTGCGTTTGAGGCTCCATCAAAGACCATAGTCCATCAGGATCCTTGTTCGTGTCCTTCATACGGGCACGGTTCTTCACAATCTGTAACTAGTAAAACATCTTCATCTGGAAATTGAGCGCATAGGCGATAGTCATCCACGGCTTGATGAGCCAAATGATCGGCTACTACACTTCCTTTGATCGCTTTCTGAGAGGTGTACTGGATGTCGTATTCGGTTAAGATCATCTGCCATCTTGCTATTCTTCCTGAGAGAGCTGGTTTCTCAAATATGTATTTTATCGGATCCATCTTGGAAATCAACAAGGTAGTATGGGTCAACATATCTGTCTTAGTCGTGAGCAACCAAAGCGTTGCAAGTTTTCTCGAGTTGTGAGTATCTTGTTTCACGATCGGTAAACTTTTGCTAAGGTAGTATATTGCATGCTCTTTCGACCAGACTCGTCATGTTGCCCCAAACACACCCCATTGAATTCTCTAACCAAGTACATGATGAGAGGTCTTCCTTGGGGCATCGGGATAGGAGGATTCAGGTACTCCTTGATTTTGTCAAAAGCAATCGGCAATCGTCATTCCATTCCACCACTTGATCTTTCTTTAGTAACTTGAAGATTGGCTCACAAGTAGCGGTTAGATGTGCAATGAATCTGGCAATGTAGTTCAATCAAGAAACCTCGACTTCCTTCTTGGTGCGGGGTGGCATTTCTTGAATAGCTTTAACCTTGGCGGGGTCAACCTCAATACCTTTACCGCGACAACAAACCCTAGGAGTTTTCGGATCGACTCAAAAGTGCACTTGTTAGGATTAAGTCTCATCATGCTTCTTCAACTGTCAAATAGTTTCTCTGATGACCAAGATGTTCTTCTTCATGCGTGATCGAGCTATCATGTCGCCGACGTAGACCTCTATCTCGTGATGGATCATGTCATGAAATAATGTCACCATAGCATGGTAAGTGGCGCTGCGTTCTTTAGTCCGAGGCATAACCTTGTAGCGAAAGTGCCCACCGTAACGAAGTAGTCTTCTCCATGTCTTGAGCCATTTTGATCGATTATGTAAGGAGAAACCATCCATGAAGGAGAAAACCTTATGCTGAGCGGTGTTGTCAACCAGAACATCAATGTGAGGGAGCGGAAAATCGTCTTTCGGACTCGCTTTATTCAGATCTCTGTAATCCACACACATTCGTACCTTACCATCCTTCTTAGGTACAGGCACCACATTTGCAACCCACTGCGGATAAGAAGTAACAGCTAAGAAACCGGCGTTGAACTGCTTCATAACTTCGGCTTTGATCTTCTCTGACATCTCAGGACGCATGCGACGAACCTTCTGTTTCACTGGGAGAAAACCTTCTTTTGTTGGCAATCGATGTACCACAATATCAATGTCCAACCCTGGCATGTCTTCGTATGACCAAGCAAAAACCTCAACATAGTCTCATAGCATCTGAACCAATCTTTCTTTAACACTGTTCTCAAGACCCGCTCCTATCTTGATCTCTTTTCTGTCTTCGCTAGTACCCAAATTCACAACCTCAACCTGCTCTTCGTGTGGCTGTATAACTCGCTCTTCTTCTTAGCGATCCGCAAGTTCTCCGGCACTTCACAATCTTCCTCACTTTCGTCTTCGGCTTGGTAGATCGGATTATCGAAGTCATATTTAGCACTAGCATAGTTGTTATTAACGAGATTCGGAGTGATTCTGCAGTGTATCACGTGGGTGTGTGTAAGAAACACATAACTTTTTGAAGGGGTGATAAAGTAAAAGAAAGAAAACAAACAATTGAATGCAATAGTCCAACGATTTATTGAATGAAAATACGCAAACAGATAATAACCCTCGCAACGAGCCATGATGCCGGGCAAGGCACTAGGCTTTCAAAGTTTATTGTTCAAAACATAAAGAAATACGAAAAGTAAAACAAAACAAGAGCAATTACTCGACTAAAGGAGATTGGTATGACGCCTTGATCTTCCAATTCTTGAGTCCATGATCCGGAGTTGGAAGATCCACTTGCTGATGTCGAAGTCGTTGTCGTCGTCTTCTATAGCATGGATTCCACTCTGGCTGATGCGAAAAGGGAGTTGGCCGGCACGTTCGCAGCGTATCATCTTCTGACCCTTGATGGTGAAGCCTAAACCAGTCTTGTCAAATTTGAAAGGAAGATTAGGGAGCTAACCCCAAATAGAACTACCTTCTTCAACAGCAGCTTGAGCATCTTTCAGTGAGGCCATCCTAGGCGGAACTTGTGTAACTTCAGGAGTGACAGGACAGTCTACAGGCATGACTCTGGGAATTGTTTCAAAAGCTTGACAGGGAGTCTCAAAGAATGCACCCTCCACCACGAGGTATCGGAATGACTGTAGATGACTGACCATGTATTCTTCCTCACCACACACTGTAATAACCTTCCCTTTCACCGGTACTTGATTTCGATGCAAAGTAGAGTAATCCGCCCATGTATCCAAGGGCGTCCAAGTAGGCAAGAGTAGGCTGGACGGATGTCCATAACAAAGAAAGTAGATTCGAAAGTCTGGGGACCGACTTTAACAAGCAGAGTGAGCTCTCCAAGCACTGTCCGCTTAGAACCATCAAAAGCTCTCACAATAATATCACTGGGCCTCAAAACCAACCCTTCGACATCAAGCCGATCAAAAGCAGTCTTCGGAAGGATATTCAGAGTGGAACCGGTATCCACCAAAACATGAGACAAGGTAGTACCCTTGCATTCAACAGAGATGTGCAAGGCTTTGTTGTGTTTCTTTCCGGCAGGAGTCAAATCAGCATCAAAGAAGCCTAGGCCGTTGTTGGCAGCCAGGCTAGCAATACAAACTTCAAAATGGCCGGTAGTAGTGTCTTGTGGCACGTGAGCATTCTTCAGAAACTTCACCAAGGCGTTAGCATGAGCCTCAGAGCACAAGAGCAGAGCAAGCATGGAGATCTTGGACGATGTCCCCAATTCCACAACATTGTAGTCACTCTTCTTGATAATCTTGAATTTCCTCCATTTCTTGTTTGGAGGTGTCTTGATAACTTCCTTTGGTACCTCGGTGAGCAGGATGAGTCATGGTTCTTTCCCTCTAGCTTGGGAATGGGTTGAATAGCTGGAATGCAATGGAGTGTGTCTTTGGAGGAGAGATATCGGAGAGAATACCCTTCCGGTTCGTCACTTCTTGGATCGGTGATGTTGTCGATGTCGAATGGTAGCTTCAATGTAAGATCTTCAATGGTCAGAGGGTCTTGCTTGACGCCATGATAGTAAACCTCAGATCCATAATTCCAAGGGATAGCCTTGTCAGAGGAATATGGAACTGGTCTTGGAGAAGTGATAATGAGAGGTGCCACTCTAGGCACAGGATCAGCAGAGGTAATCCTTATAGTGTTTTGGGAAATCGTCACCCCATCCGTTCGCCTTAACATCTTCAATAGGAATCTTGTAACTATCAGGGACGGTGTACTTCACCATGTAATCATACTTTCCACTTGGCTGCCCCAAGGTACACTGTGGTCTTTGTTTCATTCACATCTTCGATCTTGACTTAGACATATCTTCACACTTACGCACAGTGGTTTGAAATAGTATCTCACGGTTATTCATCATACACTGAACACGTCTTCTCAACCAAGCACAACCATCAGGTGCAAACGGGCACCAACGATAATTCTCTGGACATCCTGGATTGACACCGGCTTGTAACAAATTCTTCTTAACAGTCATCAGAGGAATGGTCAGGTCATCTACGCTGAAAACATAAGTATCGTCACCAACAGCATTGGAACTCTTGTCATGGTTAGGCATAGGCGCGTTGATCACGTTCGGAGCCTCAACGGGAGGGTCAAACTCAATCTGCTTAGCTTCAATCATATCTTGAATCTTGTTCTTCAGAGCCCAACAATCATCAGTAGCATGCCCTGGGCTGTTAGAATGGTAAGCACACTTAGCATTAGGATTGTATCTCGAAGAGGAAGTGTTGACATTCTGAGGAGGATCCCTCAAGGTTATCAGCTCTGCGTTCAACATGTGTTGCAAGGCTTGCGACAATGGCATGTTGATCTTCAGAACTGTCTTCGTGGCGCGTTACGGCTCAGCGTTGTCTCGTGAGGTTGGGTGATGTAGGATGGAGATCAAGCCCCCACATTGAGCACGGTCGGTCTTGGCTCGGCTTTTCCGACCATACAAGCATTAGCTTCTTTCTTACCACCAAAGGATCTCTTTGCGAGATTTGAAGATGACTCTACAATCTTCCCACTCTTAATACCGGCTTCAATCGTTCTCGTATCATTTCGGTGAACCCGGTCAAGAGTTTCAATCGATGATTGAAGAACGGGCTGTCGGTGTTCCCATAAACATATCAACCAATTCCTATTGGACAAGGGTGGTGAACTACCGCTAGATCTCTCCATTTCGAGCATACTCTTTGAACTTCTCATCACGACCCATAGACATACTTTGTAGTTGCATGCGGTGGGTGTCAATTCAGATTGTACTCATCTTGCTTGTAGAAAGCATCGGTAAGTTACTCCAAGTACGGATACGGTCATTCTCTGGTGATAGTACCATTCCAATTGAGTTCGGACAAACTCTCTTGAAAATAGTGCATCCACAACTTTACGTCATCGGTGTGGGGATTGATCTTCGAACATAGGACTTCAAATGCACTTAGGGCAAGACATGCCATCATACTTGGCAAAAGTAGGAACTTTGAACTTGGGAGGAATCACAACACGTGGACAAGACTCAGATCATCAAAATTCAGCCGGACATCTTCGTGTTTTCCAGATTCAAACGGTCTTCAAGTTGCTTATACTTGTCATCTTCATCAGAGTACTGGCTATAGTCAGAGCGGTCCTCTCCTTCTTTCTTAGGCTCACGCTGGTCATCTTCATCACCCTTGGTACTCTCCTCGGTATGGACACTTCCTTCAGAGAGCTCGATCCGACTGACCACTTTAGGACCCCCTTTGTAGCGTCTACCCATGTTGAAGAGACCAACAACCTTCTTCTTCTTGTTGATGAGCTTCTTCAGATTTTCTTGGCCTTGGACCAAACTGGTGAACATCTCTTGGCCGAGCATTCGAGCTTGGAGATCTTTGTGATCTGTTCAAGAGCCATTTCTGCTAAAATAAATAGCGAGCAAATGAGAAAACCAATCTCCAATGTACCTGTGATGCAATGTTATGCTATGCTATGCGATGTTTATGCGAATGCAATGCAATGTTTTCAAGGACCTTAGAGATTTAAATTTGTTAAACAAACAAGAACAAATATTTATTAGTACTCTTTTTATTATTCTTTTTCTTTTTAAGTACAAAAGATAGTTCAAAACAATAATAAAAGAAAAGCATGAAAATCCTAAAGCTCTAAGTCTCCCACGGGCGCTTCCTCTTGGTGCCGAGGTAGGTGTTGATGCTTCGCTCCCCGTGAAGTAGCTTTGTCAACTCTAGCACTTTCTTCTCGCTTGCATAGCACTGAGCTTCAAAGGTATTCCTCTCTTCTTTTAGTTGAATCCAGGACCTCTTCAAGTCTTCAAAATCAATAGGCATGTCAGGATGGAGAACTGTATAGGGTACGTCACCTATAGCAACTGGTTCCATAATTACTGGTAGAACAGGCGTGAATGGCATCATGAGGTTTTGAGCTCGAGCTCGCACCCATATGAGGTAAGGTTCCCAAGGAATGGAGTTCTGGTGTCCCAAAGTCTTGGTATCAGTCTTCTTTACCATGCCCCAAGCGTGTGTGAACCTTCGTCGGTAATTCTGGAGATCGTGGTTGTAGTCGAACACAATATCTTGGAGAAGCATATCATGTGGGCCATCTTTTCGAGCAAAACCAAACTGACGTAGAGCTAGAGAAGGGTTGTAAGTAATACCTCCCCTTATACCAAGTAGTGGTACATTAGGGAATTCTCCACAACGCTCAAGGAAGGTGAAGTCCTTTTGAGAGAAAAGATTCCAACGGATATCTGAATGAGAGAGTGACATCAATCTTTGAGACCATCTCGACCTTTGTTCGTTCTTCAATACTGATGGAGGAAGGTGCGAAATAAACCACCTGGAAAGTAACGGTATACAACACATAAGAGTTCCTTGTCTTTTGATAGTACGAGTGTGGAGAGAATGCAGGATGTCTCCAAGTAAAGTAGGCACTGGATTACGGGTAAGAAACAACTTGATAGCGTTGACATCTATGAATTGATCCGAGTTAGGAAATAGAACCAAACCATAAATTAGCAAGGCCACAATGTTTTCAAATGCATGGAAACTCATAACTTTGAGGAATTCTCGGGCTTTCTTAATTAGAAACTTAGAGAGTAAACCCTTAACTCCGCTTCTTGTTTCCCAATTGGCTTCAATGTCTGAGCGCTTAAGGTGTAAGGCGGATGCAATGTCTTCGTACTTAGGAACCTTTTCTAGACCGGTGAATGGCATTTGATCAAGAACAGGTACCCCAAGTAGCTTAGAGAACTCTTCTAAAGTAGGAACCAACTGATAATCTTGGAATGTAAAGCAATGGTGTTTCGGATCAAAGAACTGGAATAGGACATGCATCATATCTTCTTCAAAACCGGAGATAACCAAGTCAAGTAGATAACCATGTCTTTTGATGAACTGAGCATGGTCGGGAATTTCTGAAACCAATTCTTTGAGCTGAGAAGGTATACCCATGAAGTTGATTCGGATAGTCTTTCTAGAAGCCATAATACCCTACAAAACAGAGCAAAGATAAATCCCTAGGTCCTTGAAATAGTTAGAAATGATATGCAATGCAAATGATGTCATGATGTCATGTTTAGCACACACAAACAATTCACACAATGAGCCTAGGGTTAAGGCTTGCATGAGGTATAGGTGATTACCCCACCAAAAGTTTGAGTTGGTTCATCCTGTCCTATAATAGTAACCGGGTTCTAGGAATCTCATATCATAGATCTTTCTCGTAGGCGTTTATTTCAATACGACGGCCAAGTGGTTGATCGAAAATATCCCAAAAGTCTGATCTCAATGAGCGTAGCATCGAGTATCAACCAACCTCGGTCTACACCAAAGTCGGCCATCTCACTACCTTCTAATGGCCAAGATGGGTCAATTAAGGTTCTAAAAGTTTAGTTAGCGCTTTGATGACACCACGCAGAAGCCAAATACTATCTTCAACTTGGGAATGAAGAGTATCGGGACAACCAACGTGTCACGCTAACGTAGCCATCATGTTGACCGTTTAGTTATACGTCTAACGGTCGCGATGATCTAATGCTACTTACCTAAAAGGAAACCCGGATCCGGATGTAGGATCCCCCACAAATATAATACCCAAGCAACCCTTAAAGATAAAGCATACAAGTCAAACAAAAAGCAATAAAAGTTATCTAGAAATCCCTAAGGCAATTCTCTCTTTTAAACTCTTCCCCAGCAGAGTCGCCAGTTCTGTAACACGGTGAACTGACTTTTTAGTGATTTTGTATCGCAAATATGCGGATAGCAAGAGTCGCCACCGACTTTTATTTTTATCCAATTAAGGGAAGGTAAAAGTACAGAAAAAGACCTTCGTTAGATTCTGAGTACGGGAGAATGGTTATGAAAAGGGAAGGTATTAGCACCCCTTTTCATCCGTAGTTATCTATGGGCTCTTAGTTGCTCTAGATCACTTTAAAATATTGCTTTCTGTGTCTTTGAAAAATGTTTTGAAAAAGGCATTTCGCTTTGACTTTGTAATGACTCATGTAGGAGTGTATACAAAGTGTTCGGAAATGTTTCATTTTGAAAAGAGTTTGAGCTTTGACAAAAGTGTGAGGTGTGAAAAGTATTTGGTAGAGCGAGCAACTAAAAGACTTATTACCCACTCAGAATTGGTCGTTTTCGTACTTCTACATTCCTTTAGAATAGCGTTAGCCATACCATTGGTTGGTAGGTGACTCGATTCGTTGGATGTAAGCGGGACATTCGAAGGGACATCGGATGGTCATAGAAGGCAACTTGTAGGAAGTATCCTAGCACATTCGAAGGGACTATCATCATTTTTTCGTAGGCGACAATCGAGGGTCAAGATCATATATTCGGAGGCGACATCGTGGGTCTTATGATCTTTGTATCGAAGGGACTATGATGATTTGTTTGAAGGCAACGGTGCTAGGATACCTCTACGTTCGAGGGACATGACCATTTTTGAATTCGTAAGGCAACGAGAGAAAATTACCCTAAGGGGTGCATGTGTGAAAGAAGTGTGTTGATTTCAGATATTTTATCTTGAAAATTAGTGGGCTAAGTTCATTATTATCTTGCCATACACGCCTAGTTACTAGCAATTGATAGAGTGCGGAAAGTAAAATGCGGAATGTAAAGATGCGGAAAGGTAAATGTCCTACGCTATTACATGGCTTTGGGGCAGATACATAATTTAAAATGTGGAAAATAAAGTCCTAAGTTAAACTATTACATCCCGTATACAGTTACATTATTGAAAAATAAAATGAAAACGGTAAAGAAACGTCTGAAGCGGAATAACCTGTGAAATGATAAGAGAAATCGGAAAATATGATGAAATCGAAATAAGAGAAACTGTTAGAAAAAATGCAAGTTTTTATATGAGAAATTTATTACATGCTGGAAATAGTATAAATATGTTAAAATAAGTTTTTGGGATTTTTTGGATGTATTTTAGTAATTAAAAATGAATTAAATGTGATTAAAATGCAAAATTATAAATAAAAATAAATATGCATGCAAAAATATATTTCTTAATTTATTAAATTAAATAAAGTTTTTATGAAAATAATGTAAAAAGAATAAATATTTTTGATGATTTTTTAATGCAGAAATAAAATCATGAAATTAAATTAAAATGATGCAAAAATATTAAAATAAAAAGAAAATAGAAAAATATTGAAAAGTTGAAAGTTTATGAAAACAAAACAAAACCGGTGCAAGCAGGATTCGAACTCAGGACATGGGAGAGTATCTGGAAACAGTGAATGCCTTAACCACTAGGCCAGCTTGCACTTTGTGTTGGAAAAGACAAAATCCAAAGCTTTTGAGTGATGACGCGTCAGGAATATTTGAAAATCAAAGTCAGCACGCGTGGGGCCCAGGTGGAAAGAGAGAGCGAATCAGAACGCACGATCGTGCCACCCATGCATCGCCGGAGTCAAACCTGGTCAGCGACGCCGGAGCCCTAGCTCCGGTCGTCTTCTCCGGTGACCTGAAATCGAAACAAGAAAAAATACGCGAAATAAATGGAAAAGAAAGACCCTATCCCCCTAAATCGGACCCTACGAATCCATTGGTGGTCTCAGTTTCGATTGAAAACACCTGCAGCTATCGATTCGAAGCTCAACAGTCCGAAAAGCCCTAAACATGGCATCTCACGATTTTGACGTTCAAACTCAGCAGCGATTGCCCAGATCAATCCCTTGGCATCTCATGATCATGATAAAAGCATTAGAATCAATGAAAACGAGCAGATAATAAAAGTGCAAAATCAAGAAAATATTGAATATGTATGCATGTATATGCATCGATTTAGCTTGCTTTGACCATTGTTATTGATGCAAACTTACTCATACTTACCCTTAGAACACGTTTGAGTGCTTGAGAGAGGCTGGAAAGGGATGGAAAACAAAACTCGAATTTTCAAGTTTCTTGAAAAAATTGCAAGAACAAGGGTTTGGCTTGAGCTAGGGTTTTCTCCTGCTGGCTTGTGTACTTGCTAGGTATTTATAGAAGAGATTTGGAGAGAAAAATCAAGCAAAAAAGATTGATCCTTGATTGTGCAATATTTTCCATTTAAAACAAATCAAATTTCCTTAAAAACTTGATTTTTTCTTTCCATATGCATGCTATTACGAATTTGGCAAGAGTCTTGGGCTTTCTTGGACTTCAAGGAAGATATAAATCCATTCCTTTTGAAAAAAACTTAATTTTCATATTTTATATAATTTATTTTTGAATTAAATGTTATAAAATTCAAATATAAATCATAAAAATAGAAAAATACCAAAGCCAAGCATTTATGGGTCAAGAATAATGTCATGAACAAGTTTGGATCAAAAGATTATAGGCCCATTTGGAAAATTTTGCATTTTGACCAAAATGTCCTTTTGTGCAATTGTCCAAAATTGCCCAACTTCTGAATAGTGTATCTTGCTCAATTTTCCGCATTTTTTAGTGTTCTTGGACTTTTTAGAAAGCTCTAAGAGTCCTCTAACCAACCTTTTTGGTCTCATCTCAATTGGAGTTACCATGCTCAATATATCTTCAAAACAAAAAGTTGACTTTTTGTTGACTTTGAAAATGACCTGTAATGTTTTGAGCTATACCTCTCAAATGAAGCATTTTTTGGACATTCTTGTGAGCCATGAAGTTGTAGAGAATTGAATTTATTTCAAAATGAGCTTTGGTGGGAAAATTTCTGAGAAAGTATGAGAAAGTTATGATCAGTCAAAGTTCAGTTGACTTTTCACCTAGAAACCCTAATTTAGAAAGTTTGACTTTTTGAGCAAATCTTGAGTTTTCTTGATGAATCATGATCAACCCTTGATCAAATGATGAATGTAACTTCAAAATGAGGATGTTGACCAAAAAATATGAAGTTTGACTGTATGTTGACCACAGTTGACTTTTTGTCCAATACAACTGATTTTCAACCATCTGAGCAATTGTCTGAGGAAACTTGACTTGTGAAGCTTGAAACTTGACATGGAGAATCTTTGAAACATATGATGAGGCATGAAGACCATTGGAGATATTGGAAGTCCATCTTGATCTGAGAGATACCAAACCCTAGTTTGGGTTGATTGTCTAGGAGAGAGTTTGTCTGATCAACTCTTGAGGAATCCTTGAGTATAGATGTATGAAATATCTTGAGAAGATGGAGGGAAAATTTTGGGGTATGACAGTAGCTCACTAACATCTTCTGGAAACACTTCTGGAAATTCATCAACAACAGGTAATTCACCACTCTTAGTTTTTCCTTTCGCCTCTGTCGAAGAATACAACATAAACACCACATCACCATCTTTAACAGCTGAATTCATCTGCTTAACTGACATAGTCACATCTTTAACTTTAGCTTCTTCAGGAAATACGACTGTCTTCTCAAAACAATTAATATGAACCTGGTTGAATACCAACCAGTTCATTCCAAGGATAATATCAAGTTGTTCTAAAGGTAGGCACACTAAATCCATACCGAAACCTCTACCAAAAATGACAATAGGACAATTCCTACAAACATATGAAGTAGTCACTGAACCCGACGCAGGAGTGTCAATAACCATACTTCCATCCATATTAGAAATTTCCAAATTCAATCTTTTAGCACAATCCAAAGCAATAAAAGAATGTGTCGCTCTAGTATCAATAATCGCAATTAAAGGTATCCCATTAATAAAACATGTACCTTTAATCAACCGATCATCTGGCTTAGTCTCGGATCCTGACAAAGCGAACACCTTCCCACCAGCTTGCTCTTTCTTTGGCTTAGTACACTGCGGACGAGTATGACCCTCTTCACCACAGTTGTAACAAGTTATCCTTCTGGCTCTGCACTCAGCAGCCACATGACCAGTCCTTCCACAGTTGCTACACTTCTTTGCATCATTCCTGTATTCAGTAGCTCGGTGCCCCATTTCACCACACCTGTAACACTTAATGGAAGAACCAGAAGAACCAGAGTCTCCCCCACTAGGCTTCTTCCAACCTCCAGATTTCTGATTATTCCTATCATAGGGCTTACCACGATCCATCTGTTTCTTGCCCTTACGATCAACATATCCCTGAGCATTTGACTTAGTACTAGCAAGATCCTCTTCTAGAATCCTACTACAGTCCACTAAATCAGAAAACCTCCTAATACGCTGATACCTGATACCTTGCTTGATCTCGTCACGAAGACCATTCTCAAACTTGATACATTTGGAAAATTCTCCATCTGCATCGTTAGTATAATGAGCATAATACTTCGCCAATTCGGTAAACTTCGAAGCATACTCACTCACAGACTTGTTGCCTTTGCTTAAGCTCCAAAAACTCGATCTCCTTCTTGCCCCGAATATCTTCAGGAAAGTACCTCCTCAGAAAAGCTCTCCTGAACACAGCCCAAGTCAATGCAATGCCATCTTCTTCCATTTTAGTTCTGGTAGCAACCCACCACTCATCAGCTTCCTCTGCCAACATGTGAGTACCGTACCTCACTTTTAGCTCCTCAGCACAATCAATCACTCTGAAGATCCTCTCGATCTCCTTCAACCACTTCTGAGCACCTTCGGGATCATGTGTGCCCTTGAACAATGGAGGATTATTCCTCTGAAAATTCCCCAATTGTCTGTCAGCACCAATACCAGCTCCCTGCTGATTCCCTCCGAGCACTCCAACTAACATTCCCAAAGCTTCACAATAGCAGCATCGTCTCTTCCGTTACCTCTTCCAGCCATTGTTCTGTAACATTACAAAACAATCTCATCAACACACTAGTATCGACAGTGTTATCTTGCACTAGTTGTATACAAAAGGGATAACGACACTAAGACACGACCGACTATGCTCTGATACCACTATTGTAACACCCCTTCTAAATAACCCGCGAATATACTAATTAAATTAGATTAAAATCAGAGTAACATGGAAACAGGGATGTCACAATTAAAATGAAATACAAAAGTTTCAACTTCAAACAGTATTCATGCTCAACTGAAGGAATAAATAAAATAGATTATTCAAAATCAATATCATGTTCACATGAAAATGTCTCAAAACCGGAATAACTTCAATTCATAAGTATTTCCAAGATAAATTAAAACAATGGAGTATCAAATAAACTCAGCAAACAAACGTTTCCCCCAGTGTTACACTATCAGAGCATGACACTGACACACGCGGATAAAACACGACACAGCTCTATAAGCCATCCTCACCGACTCCTGAGCTGCTAACTTTAATCTGAAATCATTAAAGTAATGGTGAGATTCCTATCCAATATAGAATGCATTATACGTTCTTTAAATACAACAGAACAAGTCAATATATTAGTCCACTGTCATTAACATAATCATAGTTCAGTTCACAATTTCATTTCACACAATGATTATGCAAATATAACAATCAATGGAAATTGCAACACTGGAAACCATCCTAGCATGTTACAATCCCATATGCAATGCAGACTCTATGCATGTGGTACCAAACGTGAACCAAGTTCACCCACTGTTCTATTACACTCGGAAAACAGCGTCAATCCATGATTCGCCCATAACCACTGGGTCAAGAATCCAGCCTCACTACCTCTGTTCCCTGGTAAGTTTATTGGCTCTGCAAGTGCAATTCCACACAATGGGAATGAACCATAAACAATGCTTATGCATGCACCATAAAAGCATGCAACATCAATTCAACGGAATTTGATCACAACATAATTTCACATAATGCCAACATCAATACATCACATGATAACAACTCAATCATAGTGGATAGCAGGCACAACATATAAGTATTAGTTCTCATTCACTAAATCAGAACAGTTCACAACCAATTCTACACCATTCTCAAAATACCAAAATTCACAAAATCGGGAATTCGACTCTTTTTAAAATAGTTTTCATAAAATAATATTTTTCTTATTTTATAGGGTAGTATTTTTAATTTAAGAAATACTGCCGAAAACGGCACTCAAATCGGAGTTACGGTTTAGAAAATATGAATTTTTAAAGTTTTAAGTATTTTGAAGTTCAACAATGGAACCCGGTTCCTCCCTGGGAGAACCCGGTTCCCACAATTCTCAAAAATAGTCCCCCTAGAATTTTGTATGGGGAACCCGGATCACCCATATGGGGAACCGGTTCCCACGTTGAAAAATGGCTGATTTTGAAAATTTTGAACTGGGAACCTGGTTCCTCCCCAGGAGTAACCGGTTCCCACGACCTGCAGAATCAAAAACTTGATATTTTGACAGCATTATGTATCCCAATCCATTCCTTTTCATTCCCATACGAATTAATGCATCAAAACACCAAAATCCAACTAATACAACACATATCATGATTTCATCATTCTTATTAATCATTTAACACACTAACGGTTCCAATTCTTATAATCCGACACAAATAGGGATAATCCTACAAACCTAGAATTAGCTAATTCAAGTTTCCTAACATACCCAACTATTCAATTGTATCTCAAAACCCATAAGGCATCATAACTGAATGAAATCACCCCTTACCTCGCGATGATTCTTCAAATTTCTCGGCGTTGGCTTTTTCCTCTTTTCTCTTCTCTTCTCCAATCTCACGTATGATGAATATTCCAAATAACCTTCCTTTTTCTTCTTTTCCTTTTAATATTCCTTTTATTATTCCAATAAAATAAATAAATAGTAATTAGTAAGACTAAAGTATTTTACTCCTCACACCCTCTAATTACTCTTCACACCACCAACTCCTCTTTCCTTTAATTAATTTAATTACTCCAATAATTCCCAATATTAATAATTAAACTCTTAATTAAACTAATAATTAAAAATTCTAATTATTTCAAATATTGAATTATTCGGGGTGTTACACATTCCATCATCAAAGAAATACGGCCCAGGAGGTGGAGTAGGTGGTGGAGGTGGAAACCGACCGTTGAGATGTAGACCCGGACCACGCAGGTGGTCGTTGACACCCAAATTAACATTACGTGCCCCATGTTCAACCCGCGGCTGACCCACTGAAGCATCATCAAACGGATTACGACGGTCATCTTCTGGATGAGACCTCTCAACCAAAGCTCTTAGCTCTTGCTGTCCTTGATTCATGCTAGTGATGACTTCTATGAATTGAGTCACCTGCGCCTCCATATGCGCTTTCATCGCGGCCATTTCTGCTTGAAGTTGTTCCATCTGTCGCTTCTCGTTGCTCTGAGTCGGGTAACGGTGGAAATTTGCAATCTTTCTGCTAAATAAAAGTAGAAGCTGAGGATGAGAACTCCGGTCATAACCTGTTATGCATGGAATGTACATATATGAATTATATGCATGTTATGCATGCAATAGCACATTTGAACATTTTCAGGACTCTTAACACTTTGACTCGAGTCTTAGGATTTAACAAGATAATGGATACTGAAAACTAATCCTCATTAAATCAAAGAAGTTTACAATTGAACAATTGTTTGTAAATCAGTGGAATAAAGGAGTAATCTCATCAACAAGCCTGATGGTGATTTCCATACAAGACAAATAAAACATAAAATCAACAGTCAGACATAGGACATCCTTCTGCATCTGGCACATCCAACTGAATCTTGAGATGTTTCGATTCTCCGACAACAAGGTATAATTGAGCTTCTTTCTCTTAGATACGTGATTCATACGCCACTTTCTGATTATGCATTTGCTTCTTCAAGTCTTCGATTTGAGCCTTGTACTTCTTTTCCAAGCCGATGATAATCTTCCAGTGTTCCTCCATGGAAATGGAGAAATCTTCAAGTCCTCTTCTTGGTTGAATCAGATGCTTCTCCTTTGAAATATTCGAGCTCGTGAGCCAAATGGTTCTTTGTTTGAGTTTCAACAAGACAGTTCACCGCTAAGGTCTCTCTCTCTTCAAGCAACAGGCGATTCTGAGCAAGCACTCGCTCATAACTCCTTTAGAAACAGCATCGGGAATTGACTCTGGAGGATAAAAGGTTGCAGCTCCAGTAAGAGAAGGCCACTGACGATCTCTATTCTTGTCTTTGATCCATTGGATGTAAGAAGCATAGGCCGTGGGATCTTTCTTGCCAAAATACTGTCCTTCTTCAAGACGGATGCTTTTCCATGCTTGAGCAGATTTAGTCATCATTCTGGTAACATCAGGCACATTGTAGTATAGAGTTCCCCGCACAAAACTCTCATCAAGAGGTCCCATCAAAGCATAACCCAATTGTTTCACGGTAAGAGTCGGATTGTAATTGATACCCCCCATTATGCCCATGAGCGGGACATTAGGGAAGTCTCCACAGTGGACGATAATCTTCTCACATTCGGTCTTGGACATCTCGTGTTGACTCCAACCAATATCCTGAGATGTGAGGCCCATCAACCTTGGAATCCATCTCATAGTATGCTGAGTGTCAATGAAAGCACCATTCCGATGAAGAAAACCCTGAAACCAGTGGTATAACAGCGGTGCACAGCAATTTACAACTCCACATTTCCCTTTGAAACTTCTAGATTGAAGGGAATGATAAACGTCTCCCAACAGAGTCAGAACAGGGTTCCGCTGGATGAAAATGGAGATGGCGTTCATGTCAACAAATTTTGGCTCATTCAGGAATAAGCACATCCCGTAGATGCAACAGGCTAGAATGGAATTAAAGCTTTCCCAATCCTTCTTGGCAACTCTAGCATTACCTTCCCGTAGGAGAAAACTCAAATGAAAGCCTTTCACGGCACTCTTGCTCGCAACATTGGCGGACACCACAAATTTTTCCAAATGAAGAGCTTTGGCGATCTGATCATCAGTTGATCTCCCCATAGAAGCATGGAAAGGCACTTGATGCAAAATAGGAATGTCCAGAATGCTAGAATACTCCTCCAACTTAGGCATCAACGAGTAATCAAGGAATACAAAACACCTCAACTCGCGATCATAGAACTGGAAAAGGGCCTGGAGCCCGTCCTTCTGATATTCGGTCAAAGGAGATTTCAACCATGTTAGAATTCTTACATAATCCCGGGTAAGTGTGACAACATTCTCAGGTGTAGACTTATTAGCCAGTAGAAGGAGATTCTTAAGAGCAGGAGTGGGAAATTTGTACACTGGATGACGTCTCTGATTGTTTTTTTCAGTATCCATCTTCCAAAATATCCTGACAACTAGACTCAAAGGCAAGAAATCTTGGAAATAACAAATATGCATGTTAGAAATATGCAAATAAAAGGTTTTTTATGAACCAATGTTTAGGAACCATATCATGTATGTCGGACCACTGCTGTACTGAAATCTCGGACGAATGTCTCAAAGTCTAAGGCTTGTCACCCAATCGAGATATCATGTAGCAATCAAATGTCACAGGTTCAAAAGTCTGGTGTCACACTGGAATCCCATAGAAAATATCAAGTCACCACCAATAACCAAGTCACCGGCAGTAACAAGTCACCAACAGTATCTGTAGTAATGATATCCCGCCCCAACTCACAAGGTAATTCTAGACTCAACAGGGGGTCCCTAATGATAATCAGAGTCGACGATCCTTTATCAAGTACTTTGCTGACTACACAACAGGGTGTAGGGCGAAATCACTGTCAATCGAATCTCGTCTGAGTTCGGTACTCCATGCCTCGTCACACGCACCACGGGATGCGAGATTCGACATGGACATCCATCTAGCCTATGTGTCACTGGCCGGGGTAGTTGGCCTTTTACCTCAAGTAACACTCACCCAAATTAAGAGATAAACCAGCACAGCAACAGTCCAGATGCAGAATATAGGAAAGCAGTAAATATGCCACATAGAATGCAATGCAAAGCATACAAGGGATGATAAAGCAAATAAGCAGACAAACACCCAATAAACATGAAAAAGAAAGCTAGGATCAACTCCTGATCGGACCAGCAAGAGATCTGTACGATCCCCAACAGATTCGCCAGCTGAAACACCCGGCTGAACCTCCGACTGATAACTGGTATCAATAGAGTCGCCATTGAACGTCTTTTATCTCACGATGGAGAAAGGAAAACATCGAGTAAACCTGAGGGGAGAAATCGCGGTCCTATGACCGAGAGATCAAGAGAATCTAGGTAAGGGAGTTAGTTACGCGAGGGGAAGGGATTAGCACCCCACACGCCCATAGTATTCTACGGTATCCACTTTCTATTTCTAGCTAAAGGGTGTGCTATGTCCATCTATTCTTAACCACTATCATGCATGCAAAAGAAAAGAGAAAATAAGAAACCACAAGGAAAATAAGGAAGTATTTACAAAGTTTGCTCGATCGAGCCCCGTGACAAGATGCCTACGTATTCCCGCATGCAATGGGAAAGTCAGAGCGTCGTAGTTCGGCTCACTTGTTTTGGTGTGTTTTATGTTTTTTACTTGTGAAAAAGGTTTTAAACACAAAAGAAAAAGGAGCACGCGAAGGCGAAAAGAGTTTATGTTGGTTGGTTGCTTTTACCTTGAGAAGGGAATTTAAATCATTATTAAGTGTTTTTCTTTTCAAAAGGAAAAGAAAAGCAAGTTTTTGATTTAATTACATGTAATACGCAAAAGAAACTAGCAAAACAAAAGGGAGACTAGCTAAACGCTACCCTAATATTGTCATGCAAAAGGTTAGACCTATGGTTTAGGATGCAAGTGAATCTCTACCTATGTTGACATGCCAAGGATGTAGATCCTAATGTCTAGGTTAAAGAACCAAACCTAACCAAGCTCCTAGGGAAAAACGAACAAACAAGCACAAATCACAAGTAGAATCGCCCTAAACGGGTCTATAAATAAACCAGAGGGGTTCCTGAACATGCTCCAACTACGGAAGCCCCATCATGCATCTCTATTCCTACTTCTCATGGCAAAATAAAGCTGTAAAACCCTACTTCTCATGATATCTAGGAAAGCTGTAAGAGAATGCAATAAACAGTGTAGAAACTACCGAACGGATATAGAATCCGAAGAGCACTGCGAGCTATAGAAATACTCCAGAAAACTGCAAGTACTGCAGCCATGCAATAAGAGTAAACCAGTAAGAATTTTTCAAAGCATCAAAATAAGCGAAATACGTGTCGATACGCATCTGAAGCAACAATGCTTGCAAGAACGAGATTAGAGCAAACAAATAGGATAGGAAGGGGTGCACATGTGGGTGTACAAGCTCAAGCAACACCTGCAAGAAGGGAGTTGGACCCAAGGGGCAAGCAACGTATATACGCAAACATCGGAGAAATGTGTCGAAAGTATATGCAACACAAGTCCCTGCATGAAATGGAATACAAACAGTAGCTAGGCATGGCTAGGGTGACTACTGTTTGCCATTAGAATCGAGAAAAAAAGAAAAAATGCACCAATAATTGGCCGCTTGCTTATCATGCTCACAAGTGAACTGCCCAAACAGGCGCTTATCAAATCTAATCGATAAAACCATACTTTCACATAACAATTTACAACCCGCATGAACATGCGAGGAATGCAAATCGAATCGATAAAACCAATGTTCACATACACGTAGCAACTGCATGAACATGCGAGGAATGCAAATCGAATCGATAAAACCAATGTTCAATTGTGAGATTAAATGCATGAACATGCAAGGAATGCAAATCAAATTGATAATTCCAATGTTCAATTATGAGATTAAATGCATGAACATGTAAGGAATGAAAATCAAATTGATAATTCCAATGTTCAATTGTGAGATTAAATGCATGAACATGCAAGAAATGCAAATCAAATTGATGATTCCAATGTTCAATTGTGAGATTAAATGCATGAACATGCAAGGAATGCAAATCAAATTGATAATTCCAATGTTCAATTATGAGATTAAATGCATGAACATGCAAGGAATGCAAATCAAATTGATAATTCCAATGTTCAATTGTGAGATTAAATGCATGAACATGCAAGGAATGCAAATCAAATTGATAATTCCAATGTTCAATTGTGAGATTAAATGCATGAACATGTAAGCAATGCTAATCAAATTGATAATTCCAATGTTCAATTGTGAGATTAAATGCATGAACATGCAAGGAATGCAAATCAAATTGATAATTCCAATGTTCAATTGTGAGATTAAACGCATGAACATGCAAGGAATGCAAATCAAATTGATAATTTCAATGTTCAATTGTGAGATTAAACGCATGAACATGCAAGGAATGCAAATCAAATTGATAATTCCAATGTTCAATTGTGAGATTAAATGCATGAACATGCAAGGAATGCAAATCAAATTGATAATTCCAATGTTCATGTGTATGGTGATGCAAGCTAGTCATGACATTTATAGGTTTTCCTTCAACGAATCCAAGTCATACATTAACACAAACACTTGGAATGCATAGGCAATGGACTTATGTAATACACATGCGGAGCAAAACAAACGAAAAGCTTGGATATCTACATATCGAATGCAAATCACGCATGAAGTCATCATGGATCGATGCAAACAAATCAATCTAAGTGCTCTCTAATGCATGAGCATGTAATGGAGGATGCAATGTATATGAATTTGTGGCTTGTGTGCTGGGGAATACAAATGCATATGGATATATACATGCTATGTGCAAAATCCTTATTCCGACACAAATAAGGAGGCAAAATCCAATTCGAATCAAAGAAATCAAGAGTACAAGTTCTAGATTCAGAATCTACATTGAATTTGCATGCAATTTCAGTATTCAATTTCAAAAAAAGCTAAAAGTCAGACACAACTTAAAATAAGTGTTTATTTGAACCTAACACTTACTTGAACTTGAAGCTTGAGCCAAATTGAAGAGGAACTCCTTGTGCTCTTCAAAGAAAATACCAAATCAATGATGAATTGATGATAATCTTCAGAATTAGCCTTGGATTCTTGAAGAAAAGCTTGAAATCTTCAATGGAGAATTGAAGAAGAAGTGGAAATCCTTGAATCTTGCAATTGGAGAAGAAATCAAGATGAAACTGTTTCTTCCATATCAAATGCGTGCAGAAGAAACAGAGGATGATATAGGTTGAAGAGAGAAATGTTGCGATAGAGAAACCAGATTTGTGTCGCGCTTAGCGCGCTGGCAGCGTGGTCCGGTCAAGCAGGCGAACCGAGGTCAGGTGTTGTAATTTAAATTTTTCTGACTTTGTGCTTTTGTGTGTTGAGAGAATTGGAGTGTGATTGGTGATGAGAATTTAGCAAATGGTCCTCCCCCTTTTTATTTGTGATGAGAAAATGTATTTATAGTTTCAAGGAATTGGGCCTAAGAACCATAATCAAGCCTAAACCATGATTATCCAAATAATTTTCGTAATTGACTCAAAACAGCCAAATCTGTGTGGAATTCGGAGTCGAGATGTAAACGAAAAGTGAGCGGAACGCGATTTTGCTTGAGTGGATCAAAATTCCCACTTGATCCGGTGAACGGTCAAGGAAATAAGAATTTTTGAAGTTTCAGCACCAATTTTGGACCACTGACACATGTAGAAATTCGTTCGCGCTCTGTGGGGAAAATGCCTCGAACGAGGACCCTCTAATCGAAATTTGCAGGTGAGTATTTGTGAGACAAATGAAGCTAACGCAATTTATGACCTACCGAAGCTCTGGTATCAGATGAAAATTGCTCAGTTTAGCTCAAAAATCATTCTTCAAAGAACAAAATTCTAGTACTGATCGGTGAAGAACCAGCTCCCGAGTCGCAAATGAAAGTTGTAGAGGACTTCGATACGGAATTTTAGAAATTGGTCGCTCAATTCCGAGTTTCCATCTAAGAGATAAAGATCTTTTAGTGAGCCAAAACGCACGGTTCAGCACTAAAATTCAGCACGATCCACTGGGAAAACTGTCTCTTTGAGGGTCTTCCTCACAAAATCTACTCTTGGCCTTCAAATGCAAGCTGTAGATAATAATGAGTGAGAGCTTCTTGTTGAAAACCAACAGAAAATATAATGAGTGAGAGCTTCTTGTTGAAAACCAACAGAAAATACCCAAGGAGGTGAGAGATACGCCTTCGAGAGTGCCCAAAACGCACCGAAAACCCGAAATCCGCTTTGTTTAGAAAAAGGCGAGTAAACTCTTTTTGGTCGTCATTCAGGGTACCTTGAGCATGGTAACCTCATGATGAACGCTATGCATACGACTACATGTAATGTTTATGCAATCGGATTATAAGCCAAAAATACGGAAAAGGAAGAGGGTAAATTTTGGGGTACAACAAATGGTTAGTAAACAAGGTATAAAGCTGAAATGCAATTAAATGGATGCACATGGATAAGCAACCAATTACAATCAAAACCAAAGAAATCATGCACAAGTTATTATTTACAAAGTAGTAAAATCGAAATGAAACTTGTACAAATTATCCACATGAAGAACTAAACAATTGATTTATTCAAGCATTTCAATTAGTAAATGAACTAATAACGGAAGAAGTTCAAGCTATGATTCAATTTGAGTTCAAAACGAGAAAAGTGATTACGAAGCAAGTTATAAACAATGAAACCAAAAACGGGCAGCAACTAGTAAGATCAAAATAAAAGCTCAAAAATCAATCTCAAGTATGTTTAGCACAAATGGAATCAACAAAATAATGTCAACCGAATTACCTCTTGAATTTAAACTCGGATTGTATCCAAACCTCGTTAATATCCTCTTCAAATTGAATGAAACCAAGCATACAAAAACTTAAACCCAATTCAAGAATAATAACACATCGCCTATCACAACTCTCAATTGGTTCTATCATGATATTGATTTCAAAGAAATTAACTCAAAACCACGCATCGACACCACAAATTTCTGCACAATTTGACAAGTTATCAATCAAAAACTGCAGCATTAGACTCGATACAAACTAAATCCAATTTCAACATGTCAAACACCAACGACACACATAACTCAAACAAAACGATTATTCAATACAAACAAATTCCACAGTATCAAAACAAAACTCAAACACAATGATGCCACAACATGGTATTGTTATTAAAATCTTGCTCAATTATGTCAACAAGACCCCGTAGATTAATCGCAAACAAATATAACAGAATCAAAGCTTCAACTAATATTTAAACAACATCTGAGTTTAAGTAGAAAAACGAGAGTAATGATTAGATGTTGCCACAAGCATTTTCATCAGAACTGGACAGGAAAACACTACGCATTCTAACACAACAAAAAACACAAGGTAAACCAGATTTGAGCAGATATTAATTTTCACGGATTAACATAAAGGCAGGGCATCACCATCTATAGTTCAAACTACCAAACCAAATTCACATTATCTTCCTGTATGATGACATTAAAACTGAGATGGATATCGAACTATTCTGCACAGAATTTGATATAGAATCAATACAACCATGAATTCGAAACTTGAACAGAATTAATACATTCAAAGTTGACAAAACATTTCCTCAGATTAAAACTGAAGCAACATACATTAGGGACAGAAACAAACAGCATCAAATACGGACACAATCATAAAATTTTCTGCTATAACTCAAAAGATAAGAAATAACATACATCTGAACTATAAATTCCGAGTTTATTACAGCAATCACAGTTATAATAGAGTATCATAATCTTACCACTGCTGACCGTGGAATGGTGGTCGAAACTGTTATGAAGTTGAATGTGTTGCCTTTGTTGCTTGAACGTCGAGAGAGCGCCGAAAGCTTCTGCAAAACGGAGGGAGATGTGTTGCTGCTACTGAATCAAGGGTTTGTCGAGTGATGATTGTTGGCTGGTGGTTGCAGTGGCGGGTGTATGTGGAGCGGCTGGGATGAGGAGAAAGGAAGGAGATGGATTTGTGTGGTTCCGGTTGATGATGGTGTGAACAGAGTTTGAAGGTCGGAGCTGCGATGCGGATGGAGGTGTGGTGTTGAAGGTTATTGGAGTATATAGAAGTATACTTGTATATTTTTACTTTTCTTTATTACATGTAAATAGATAAGATTATATCTAGCTAGCTTAGGTGGCATTCCTTCATTGGATTAGTTTTATTGTATAAATAGCAGTAATCATGCTCCTTTGTATAGTTGGAGAAATGATAACAGATTTCCAATTTCTTCTTCATCTTGAATGCTTTCTGTTTCATTCTTCAACACTTTCTATGAGATCTTCCATCTTCAATATGGTATCAGAGCTTAACCAGCTCTGGTAGCCATTGTCTTCCACCTTCTTCTATTCTCCTTTTTTTTCCGCGATTATCTGTGTGTCTTTTTCCCTTTCCGATCGCGAATTCTTTCTTCTTGATTTCTCCAATGGCACACCAGAGCTATGCCGATTTCACAACCAATTCTGCAAACCCTTATTACCTTCATCCAAACGAAAATCCAGCACTTGTTCTTGTTGCTCCTCCGCTTAACGATAAGAATTATCATGTTTGGGCGCGGTCGATGAAAATCGCTCTTATCTCCAAGAACAAGGAGAAATTCATTGATGGAACTCTGCTCAAGCCTCCAGTGTCAGATCCTCTTTACGCGCCATGCATTCGATGCAATACCATGGTTCTTGCGTGGATTCAACGATCTATATCCGAATCCATTGCCAAGTCCGTCTTGTGGATCGATAATGCAGCAGGCGTTTGGAAGAACTTGCAGATCAGGTTTTCACATGGCGACATTTTCCGCATTTCCGATATTCAAGAAGATCTCTACAAATTTCGTCAAGGTACTCTCGATGTTTCTAACTATTTCACTCAATTGAAGGTTATGTGGGATGAGTTAGAAAATTATCGTCCTATTCCGTACTGTTCTTGTGCTATTTCGTGTTCATGTGGTGTCGTTGCATCGATTAAGAGATACAGAGAACAAGATTACGTTATACGATTCCTAAAGGGATTGAATGAAAAATTTGCTCATTCAAAGTCACAAATCATGATGATGAATCCTCTTCCTGATATCAACCATGCGTTTTCTCTTGTTATTCAACAAGAAAGAGAGATGAACACTTCCATCTCTATGGAGATTACATCCCAAGACCAATGAGGAAAAATGTTTACGTGTGCAAACTCAGGGTCATGCTAATGCAAGGCAAAGTTTCAATCACTCCAGAAATAAGAATCAGGGATACAACAATTCACGGGGTCACGGCAGGGTCTGTACTCACTGCAACAGGACAAATCATACAATCGAAACTTGCTTTTTGAAGCATGGATTTCCACCAGGTTTTAAAGGCAAAGGCAAGGTTCGTAGTCATCGGTTAACAATACTTGAAGCCTCCTAAGGATTCAACTTCTTTTTTGGTTTTACTCAGACCAGATAAAGATCTTGGCTTTGCTCCAACAGTCGAAGCCCAATACCACAGTTAACTCAGTTTCCACCTCACCCTTTGTTATGAATTCTCATGCCTCAAATGTTAATGGTAAGAATCCTTATCTCTGGATTCTAGATACTGGTGCCACTGATCATTTTTCTTTTAATCTTGCATCTTTTGTTGAATATAAACATATAGTGCCTATTCCTGTTAGCTTACCTGATGGCTCACAAGTTGTAGCCTCCATTTCAGGTACAGTTGCCATTTCCCCTTACTTAACCTTGCAAAATGTTCTCTATATCCCTAGCTTTCATGTCAACCTCATCTCTATTGCCAAATTAGTTGATAGCAATAATTGTTTTGTACAATTTAATGCTAATACTTGTCATATCATGCAGAATCATTCCAAGGAAATGATTGGTATAGCTAACTTGGACAGAGGACTCTATGTTCTTGATTCCACAACTCACAAGTCTTCAAACTCTTCTGTTGCTTACACTTCCTGCAACTTATGGCATTTACACCTAGGTCGTATATCCAATATAGGATTACAATCTATAGCAAAAAAATTTCCTTTCATTTCTTGTAATAAAGAGATTGTTCCTTGTGATTCTTGTCACTATGCTAAACAAAGAAAGTTGCCTTTTCCTGATAGTATTACCAATTCTTGTGTTCCTTTTAATATTCTTCATGCTGACTTATGGGGACCATATTCTACTATTTCCACCTTAGGACATAGATATTTCTTAACCCTTGTGGATGATTTCAGTAGGCACACTTGGGTTATCTTCCTTAAAACTAAGGATCAAACTAAAACTAGTCTTATCCAATTTATTGCTTACATAGAAAACCAGTTCAATACCACACTCAAATGTCTGAGATCCGACAATGGGACTGAATTCAATACCTTGTCAAATTATCTCTTATCAAAGGGCATAATTCACCAAAAGACTTGTGTTGAAACTCCTCAACAAAATGGGGTGGTTGAAAGAAAACACCAGCACATTCTTAATGTGGCTAGGTCCTTATTTTTCCATTCCAAGGTTCCCCTTAATATGTGGAACTTTTGCATACAACATGCTGTCCACATTATCAATAGATTACCTACACCATTACTCAAACCTAAGAGTCCCTATGAACTTTTATTCAACCAACCCCCTTCCCTATTTCATTTAAAAGTCTTTGGCTGCTTGTGTTTTGCTACTTCATTGCAAGCTCATAGAACAAAATTTGATTCTAGAGCAAGAAAGGCAATATTTGTAGGTTACAGAGAAGGAACCAAGGGATATATTCTGTATGATATCCACAACCATTCTTTTTTTGTCTCAATAAATATGGTGTTCTATGAAAATCATTTTCCCTTTAAACATCAAGTCGTTCTTCCTGAATCTGTCCCTTCCCAGCCTGTTCTCTCTAGCATCCCACATGTACAAAATCTTGGTGATCCTCCACCTGTTATACAGATAGACCAACCTAGCACTACTGACTTTTCTTTATCTCCTGATGTGTCTACATCAACAAATGATACTGCTAGTTGTCCTTTTAATATTAACTTTCTCAATCCTGGCCCCACTCCTCCCAGCTCACCTGACTTGACAGTGCATAGTTCACATCATCCCACCACTACTGCTCTTTCCCATAATCCTGATGTTATCTCTGTTTCTGAGCATGATAGACCCCATGACTCTATTTCTGTACCTAGGACAGATTCTGAACCTATGCCAAACCATACCACTCCTTTACCCGATGAACCAGTCCCTACACTTCAGCCATCTGCATATAATAATAGTCTTCCCCAGACTTCTGCAGAAACTATAACTTTACCTTCAACACAGTCATCTCGCGCCTCTCACCCCCCTCAATACTTAAAAGACTACCATTGTTACTCTTCTACTTCTCATTCTTCTCACCAAGTCAAATATCCACTATCTTCTGTCCTTACATATGATAATTGTTGTTCCTCATATAAACTTTTTTGCCTGTCTGTTTCTTCTAATTCTGAGCCAAAAACTTTCACACAAGCCATTAAAAATGACTGTTGAAAACAAGCTATGGATGCTGAGCTACTAGCTCTTGCAGAAAATCAAACATGGGATGTTGTTGACCTTCCACCATGAAAGGTTCCCATTGGCTGCAGGTGGGTGTACAAGATTAAATACAAGTCAGATGGTTCTATTGAGAGATATAAAGCTAGGCTGGTAGCTAAGGGATACACTCAAATGGAGGGGATTGATTACTTTGATACCTTTTCTCCTGTGGCAAAAATAACAACAGTGAGGGTTCTATTATCCATTGCTGCTATAAAAGGCTGGCATCTAGCACAATTGGATGTTAATAATGCTTTCCTTCATGGTGATTTACATGAAGAAGTTTATATGACCATGCCTCTTGGTCTCACCACATCCAATCCCTCTCAGGTTTGCAAACTTCAGAAATCTTTGTATGGTCTAAAGCACAGGCAAGCAGTCAGTGGTATTCTAAACTCTCTACTTTTTTGATTTCCTTGGGTTACTCTCAATCTCAAGCTGATCATTCCTTATATGTCAAAACTAACAAAGACATGTTCACTGCCATCCTTGTCTATGTAGATGACTTGATTATAGCTGGTAATTCTGTTCAGGAAATTCAGTTGGTTAAAAATATTCTTGATGAGAAGTTCAAGATTAAAGACCTTGGCCAACTCAGGTTCTTTTTGGGGTTTGAAATTGCCAGATCTACTAAAGGAATTTTTATGAATCAAAGGAGGTACGCTCTTGAATTGCTGGAAGACACAGGTCTCCTTGCAGCAAAACCCTCTTCCGTTCCCTTTGATCCAAATCTCAAGTTATCTTCCACTGATGGTGAACCATTAGCTGATCCTACTTCGTACAGAAGATTAATAGGCAGACTGATCTATCTGACAAACACAAGACCTGACATCTCCTTTGTTGTGCAGCACTTAAGTCAATATGTCTCTAATCCCCTTGCACCACATTATCAGGCTGCTACGAAGGTCCTCAGGTACCTAAAATCTTCTCCAGCCAAAGGTATCCTCTTTTCAGCTTCAAGTAACTTGAAACTTTATCACGACTGATGGGCACGATGTCCTACCACAAGGAAATCCATCATGTGTTGTTCTTGGTGCATCCCTCATTAGCTGGAAATCAAAGAAACAAAACACGGTTTCTCGATCTTCCACTGAAGCCGAATATCGAGCTTTAGCATCTCTCACCTGTGAGCTGCAATGGTTACAATACCTCTTTAATGATTTTCAGATTAGTTTTGATCAGCCAGCAGCTGTATACTGTGATAGCAAGTCAACGATCTATCTTGCCCATAATCCTGCTTTTCACGAAAGAAGCAAACATATTGAGATGGATTGTCACGTGGTTCGTGAGAAAATTGTTTCTAAACTCATTCATCTGCTTCCAGTTTCCACCAAGGCCCAGCTAGCTGATGCCTTCACAAAACCTCTACATTCTCCATCATTTTCATCTATTTTCACCAAGTTGGGACTTTCCAGTTTGCATAGTCCAACTTGAGGGGGCATATTGGAGTATATAGAAGTATACTTGTATATTTTTACTTTTCTTTATTACATGTAAATAGATAAGATTATATCTAGCTAGCTTAGGTGGCATTCCTTCATTGGATTAGTTTTATTGTATAAATAGCAGTAATCATGCTCCTTTGTATAGTTGGAGAAATGATAACAGATTTCCAATTTCTTCTTCATCTTGAATGCTTTCTGTTTCATTCTTCAACACTTTCTATGAGATCTTCCATCTTCAATAAAGGTGATACGGTGGTGTGTGTCGCCGGTGAGGGTTTGTTCCGGCGGAAGGTGGTTAGCGGCGAGACGGAAATGAGTGTGTTGTTTTGGAGGTTGCTGTGAGTTGAGGGAACAGGGAGTTGCAACAGCGTAGAGTGAGAGATGGCAGCGGAGGGTGTTGTAGAATGAATGAGGTTTTAACAGTGAGAGATACGAGGGAGTGTCGTCGGAACAGAGGGTGAGATAGTTTTCTAGGGAGTGAGATGGCCAAGAACAAGCCTTTTTTGCGTTTTTCTCTATTTATAATGTTTGACCTCTGAATGTTCCGTTTTCCTTCTCTGTTCCTTAAGCAACATAATTTAACATGTATTTATCCCACAAAATTAGGTTAAGATAAATTTTATAATGCCAAAAATGTCCTTCATGGTTAAATGGGCCACAAAAACGGGTCATTAAAATAATAACAAGTCTAAAAGTATTTTTGTTTGATTTTTTTGAGATAAAAATTGGACACCTAAAATTGTCATAAACGGTAAAAATTCGGACAATGAATTATCCGAAAAAATAAAATGAGTACATTAAAATAAATTACGGGTCTTGTAAATTAAAGAAAAATTATTGAAATGGTTAAAATCGAAATAAAATGATAACAAAGAATACTCGATTTAAAACAGTTACAATTAAAAACGAGACTTCGAAATGTACCGAAAAATTAGGGAGAGCACATTTTTATGATCTACGCGACACATAGATTCATAAAGCAGTGAGTAAAAGGTGAAAACTTGAAATATTTTTCCCGCTAATTTTCACAAAGTATCGAATTGCTTTTAACAGTCTGTTTATAAAATCGAAATATCGATATCATCGACATATAAATAATTTTAAAACAATGCAATAAACAGGCAAAGAGGTAAAAATGAATGAAGTGAAAAAACAGGTATTTTATAACTAAAAATGATGCGAATATCGATTTAGACTGACTTTTGATCAGTTTAAATACGACGAAATGATACATATGCAATGAGTGAATGATTATTTTTTTTTATATAAATACAATGCAAGTAGAAAAATAACAGGGTAAAATTTGGGGTGCAACGCCGGGGTAGGACCATGTACCACCTTAACGCGGATTTCCTGAAGGTGCCAGCCATCAGCTTGCATTTCAAGGAATCGCTGGGCCCTATCAAGGCCATGACATTGTTGACATAAATGATATGCTCCTGAGGGTCTGTTTTGCCGTCATATGTCGCCAGAACAGGAGGTTTAAAGTTTTATGGGACTTGATCGTCCCAGATAGCTTGGGACAGAGGTTGTGGATCCAAGAGCTCTGCCTCCTATTCCTCACTTTCTTCCTGGCTCCTCTGCTGAAAAACCTGAACGCTATCTTGCAGAGTATCGTTGTGCTGATGTAAATCGTCGATCATGGCCAGCTACTACGCCAAATCTGGCTGCGGTGGGTCATGCTTTGGTGTTGTAGACATTGTTTTGTAATTCTAATGCAGTGGCCTGAGAATGTTTTACCGAGGCCCCACGGTGGGTGCCAAATATTCTTGCTAGAAAAACTATCTAAGTAAGTTTCGGGATTCAGAGCTACAAGAAAGGTGACTTGTGCTCCAAGCTATATGTCTTGCTTATCCCTCAGTCGGGAGTCCTTTTATAGAGGTACCTGGTCCTCATTGATTTCCGTTAATAACGTTTGTGTCCTTCCAAGTTATGTAATTGGGGTTGTCTTTAAGACTTATAACGTCCGCCGCTGTCAATGATGGCTAGGAGCATAACGCGCGCTGCTAGGTCTTAAAGTGATGGTTACACCCTTGAAGAGCTGGTATCTTCGTAACAACCTCATAATTGTCGGACTGGCTGTAACTCCTAGGTACGGGGAGAGTGCCTGGCACCAGACTCTTCACCTCCTAATGTCCCTTAGTCATCAGCCGCTCCGACTTCCTATCCCAGAGCGTTTGCTTTAGTGGAGACCCTCTGTTTTATGCTTAGCCGACTATATTCATCGAGCGGTGAATTTTATATACGATCAATACATGCGTTCACATGAAATTCCACTACTTTTATTTTTTTTAAGTGAAACTATGAACTTAAATGATTAAAATTTTTATAATATACCGAATTTAAAATTGTTTTTTTACCAAGTGTGTTTTAAGATGGATGTAGAGAATATACCTTACATTGAGATTTTAGTCAAAGTAACGACAATTTCGAGTTAATACAAATTACTAGTCTTACAAGCTGCTTCAGCCTTCAGTTAGTCAATGGATTGTAGTGCACTGTGTGTATGCAATTATTTGGTCATTGAATGGTAGTTAACTTTTTTTAATTGAAGAATGATATTTTTACACTTAAATAGGACAACTACACTACTTTATATGGTTTGTTCTTTCTATTATATTTCATAATTATTTTTTGACTTTTTCAAATACAAAAGAAGGCATGTATTTGCTGTATTATATAGTATGGTGTATGAATAACAACCAGCTTTTCAATTATATCATTAAAAAAATTATATGAAACAATAAGCCGTTTGGTAAAATTAACCTTTTTGAATTATATCATTAAAAAAACTTATACTATCAAACAATAAGCCGTTTGGTAAAATTAATAAAAATTAATATTATTTTTAAAATTGTAATTAAAATTTATTTAATTATTTAATTTAAATTTTTATATTATTAATAAAAACAATTTTATAGAATGATTTAGATTTTTCATCATATGAAATGAATTTTATATATATATATATATATATATATATATAAATTTTTTTAAATAAATTTTAATTATAAAAAAAATGCTTCTCGGAAGTGTTCGCATTGTCCATTTCCTGAAGTTTTCTTGGAAGGTTGATTTTTCAAATTAGGATGCTTCATCTTTATCATAACTTTGTGTTGTCTCCAATTTTCTAATTGCAGCGAGAGTTGTCGGTAGAGTAATTTTGAGCACATTAGAGTTATTTTAAAATTATAGGGATTGTGGTAGAGTGATTTATAATTCATTAATAATTATGTTAAGTTATAATTATATATTATTATGACATTTTTATGAGTTAAGATCAGTATAAAATAAATTATATGCTTGCCGTAAGTTATGAATTTGCAGGTGATAAAATTGTGTTGTGTTGTTTCAGTTGAATTGTTGTTGTTGTTTGCTTGTGATGATGTTGATAATAAATTGTGAGGTTGCAGGTTGTGATGAAATTGGTTGTGTTACTTTGTGATGTTGTTTTTCCTTGTGATATGTTGTGATGTTATGATGCTGTGATAAAATTTTTTGATAATGCGATGCTGCAGGGAAATTTAGTGACAATGAGTTACCTCTATTTATTGGTAACAATGGTGATATAGGCTTATGTCTTTGTGACAAATGATGAATGTTGTCATGTGATGTTGCATGTGTCGAGTCACATGCATTGCATATTTTGCGACGACCCGGATTAACAAACTGCGACGAAGGCTTATGCCTTGGCCTTGATGGCAACATGTGATGAAGACTTATACCTTGTTGATGCCTCTATTAACTGGCAATTTGGCGATGGGGGCTGAAGCCCTGTTGGTACCACATGCATGTGCATTTGAATAAGTTGTTGCATCTCATTGTTGCATATTTGAGTCGTTGTGTTGATAAATTGTTGTCATTGTATTACGTTGATGATTATGTTGTGATTGTTTGTGAATAATTTGCGAAGCGGTGATTTACATTATCTAAATTCTGTCATATATTATTTATCATGCGATTTTTTAGATTGTTAGATATCTCACCCCTTCTGTTGTGATGTTGCCTCTACGTGGGTAACGTGCAGGTAATGAAGAATGAAGCGTTAGTAGCTGTTAGTTTGAGTCGGTGTCTGTCGCTCTGGTACGTAGCACTTGGGGGATAAACACTTGTTTTGTATTATTGTTGATTTAATTAGTCCGATGTTGAAGTTTAAGTTGTTTTATTGGGAAGTTTGATTGTTTTTAAAGTTATTTGAATTTTGATAAAGATGTTATGTTTTATTCTCAAAAGTTTAACGTTGTGAATCCACTGCGTGGTTATTATAAAAGTGAATTTACGTTCAAAGACTAAACAGGTTGTTGAGTTCCTCTTTTTGATTAAAAGTGTTATGTATCTGGTTTAAATATAGGTTGTGTTTTAAGTTGAAAATGTGATCTCCCAATTGTTGGTTGAAAATTTTATACTCTGATTTATTTATAATTATCGGGTAGAAATTGGTGTGTTACACTCTCCACCACCTTTAGTTCTCAAAACTTTGAGTTTTCGACCACTTTGTCTTTCGACCATAGACTTAAACTTGGAAAATACCTCGATCACTTCACTTTCTTCTTGATCAGGTAAGTCCACAGTTTTCGACTGAAATCATATATGAATGTGACAAAGTATTTATTACCTCCATACGAATCCACCTGGGATGGCCCAATACATCAGAGTATATGAATTCGAGAACATCCTTCGACTTGCTTCCTGCATCCTTGCTGAAGCTATTCTTGTGTTTCTTCGTTTGCACACATTCTTCACACACTTCATATGGAATGTCAATTTTTGGCAATCCTGAAACCATATTCTTCCTCTTTAAATCTTTGATGTCTCTAAAGTTGAGATGGCCTAGTCGATAATGCCATATCCATTCATCTCTGCTTGTTGCGGTCTAAAGGCACTTGTGCTCCATCACATTGAGTTTGATCTTGAAGGTTCTATTTTGGGACATAGGGGCCTTCAAGATTAATCTTCCATTCGCGTCGACGATCCTCATGATCTTGCCTTCGACATTCACCTTGTAATTCTTTTCGACCAACTGCCTTATGCTAAGCAAGTTGCTATTCATGACTGGAACGTATAACATATTCAAAATTATTTACTTTTTGCCATATTTCCTCATGATCCTAACATCTCCAATACCTTCAGCTGCTAGAGTATTATCATTTGCAAATTTCACCATGTTCTTCATTGAGGTCTTTAGATTGGCAAACCAATCTTTCCTTCCATACATATGTGATGAGCATCCTGAATCCAAGTACCATTGGTCCTTGAATTTTTCTTCATCTCTTGTTGTGACCATCAACATCATCTCTTTTCTTCATACTTAGCGATATTTGCATCACTTTCTTGACTCTTTCGCTTCTCTAGACAATTACTAAAATAGTGACCATATTTCTCACAATTGTAACATTGAATGTGACTCTTGTCAGTCTTTCGACAACCACCTCAGTGTCTAAACCCGGCATGTCTTCGTATGACCAAGCAAAAACCTCAGTATAGTCTCGTAGCATCTGAACCAATCTTTCCTTGACACTGTTCTCAAGACCCGCTCCTATCTTGATCTCTTTCTCTTCGCAAGACTCAGATTCACAACCTCAACTTGCTCTTCGTGTGGTGTATAACTCGCTCTTCTTGCAGTAGCCGACAAGTTCTCCGGCACTTCACAATCTTCCTCACTTTCATCTTCGCTTGGTAGATCGGATTATCAAGTCATATTTAGCAATAGCATAGCTTATTAACGAGATTCGAGTGATTCTCGCAGTGTATCACGGGTGTGTAAGAAACACATAGCTTTTGAATGGGTGATAAAGTAAAGAAAGAAAACAAACAATTGAATGCAAAAGTCCAACGATTTATTGAATGAAAATACGCAAACGATGATAATAACCTCAGAACGAGCCATGATGCCCCGGCAAGGCACTAGGCTTTCAAAGTTTATTGTTCAAACATAAAGAAATACGAAAAGCAAAACAAAACAAGAGCAATTACTCGACTAAAGGAGATTGGTATGACGCCTTCGCCTTCCAATTGTCGAGCCCACGATCCGAGGGAAGATCCACTCGATGTCCGTTGTCGTCGCCTTCTATAGCATGGATTCCACTGGATGATGCAGAAAGGAAGTTGACCGCACGTCGCGGCGTATCATCTTGACCTTGATGGTGAAGCCTAAACCAGTCTTGTCAAATTTGAAAGGAAGATCGGGAGCTGACCCCAAATAGAACTACCTCCTTCTACAGCAGCTTGAGCATCTTTCAGTGAGGCCATCCTCGGCGGAGCTGGTGTAATTTCAGGAGTGACAGGAGAGTCAACAGGCATGACTCTGGGTATTGTTTCAAAAGCTTGACAGGGAGTCTCAAAGAATTCACCCTCCACCTCGAGGTATCGGAATGATTGTAGATGACTGACCATATACTCTTCTTCACCACATACTTTGACAACCTTCCCTTTACCGCACTTCACCGATGTAAGGTAATATACCGCCCCATGTATCCAAGGGCGCCCAAGTAGGTAAGAGGTCGGACGAATGTCCATGACAAAGAATATGGAGTCAAAAGTCCGGGAACCGACTTTTACAGCAGAGTGAGCTCCAAGCACTGCTCGCTAGAACCATCAAAAGCTCTCACAATTATGTCACGGGTCTCGAACCAACCCTTCGACATCAAGTCGATCAAAAGCGCCTTCGTAAGATATTCGAGCGAACCGTATCTACCAAGACATGAGACAATGTAGTGCCCTTGCATTCAACAGATGTGCAAGGCTTTGTTGTGTTTCTTTCCCAAGGAGTCAAATCAAGATCGAGAAACCTAGGCCGTTGTTGGCAGCCGTGCTAGCAATACAAACTTCAAACCTGGTGGTATTGTCTTGAGGTACGTGAGCATTCTTCGTAAACTTCACCAAGGCATTAGTATGAGCCCTGAGCACAAGAGAGAGCAAGCATGGAGATTTTGGACGAGTCTCTCCCAACTGCTCCACAACATTGTAGTCACTCTTCTTGATAATCTTCTAATTTCTCCATTTCTTTTTGGAGGTGTCTTCAGAATTCCTTTGGTACTTCCGTTGAGGTGATGAGTCACCGTTTTTTCCTCTAGCTTGGGGAATGGATTGAATAGCGGAATGCGAATGGAGTCGCAGTTGTCTTTGGAGGAGAGATATCCGAGAGAATACCCTTCCGCTCGAGTCACCTTACTTGATCCGATGATGTGGTCGGCGTCGAATGGTAGCTTCAATCGTAAGATCTTCAATGGTCGAGGGTCTTGCTTGACGCCATGATAGTAAACATCATCGCCATAATTCCAAGGGATAGCCTTGTCGAGGAATACGAATCGGTCCCGAGAAGTGATAATGAGAGGTGCCACCTAGGCACGGATCGCAGAGGAAATCCTTATTGTGTTAACATCAAGATAATCTTCGGGAAATCGTCACCCCATCCGTCGCTTTAACATCTTCAATAGGAATCTTGTAACTCTCAGGAACAGTGTACTTCACCATGTAATCATATTTTCCACTTGGCTGCCCCAAGGTATCCCATACAAATGGTACAGTTTCATTCGCATTGTCAATCTTCAACTTAGACATTTCTTCACACTTCCGACAGTGGTTTTAGAAATAGTATCTCACGGTTATCCATCATGCACGAACACGCCTTCTCAACCAAGCACAACCATCGTGCGATGGGCACCAACGGCAATTCTCGGGCATCATGGGTCGACACCGGCAGCAAATTCTTCTTAACAATATTAGAGGAATGGTCAAGTCATCTATGTTGAAAACATAAGTATCGTCACCAACAACATTGGAACCCTTGTCATGGTTAGGCATAGGCGCGCTGATCACATTCGAGTCTCAACAGAGGATCAAACTCAATCGCTTAGATTCAATCATATCTTGAATCTTGTTCTTGAGCCCAACAATCATCAATATGTCCGGCTATTGGAATGGTAAGCACACTTAGCATTATGATTGTATTCGGAGAGGAGGTGTTGACATTCGAGGAGGATCCTCAAAGTAATCGCCTATGCTTTCAACATGTGTTGCAAGGCTTCACAAAGGCATGTTGATCTTTGTAAACTGCTTCGTAGCGCTGCTATGCGCGTTGTCTCACCGAGGTTGTGCCGATGTAGGATCGAGATCACAACCGCCTCGATTGAGCACGGTCGGTCTTGGCTCGCTTTCCGACCACACAAGATTGACTTTTCTTAGCACCAAAAGATCTCTTCGCAGATTTGAAGATGTCTCACCGAATCTTTCCACTTGATACCACCTTCAATACGCCGTCATTAATATCACGGTGAATCCTATGAAGAGTTTTCAATCGATGATTAAAGAATGGGCTGCTGTTGTTCCATAAACATATCAACCAACCCTATTGGACAAGGGTGGTGAACCTGCTAGATCTCCATTTTCGAGCATACTCCTTGAACTTCTCATCACGACCCATGACATGCCTTGTAGTTGCATGAGTGGGTGTCAATTCAAGATTGTACTCATATGCCTCAGAAAGCATCGCCTAAGTCACCCAAGTACGGATACGGTCGTTTCTAGCTGATAGTACCATTCCAACTGAGTTCCGGACAAACTCTCTTGAAAATAGTGCATCCACAACTTTCTGTCATCAGTATGGGGATTGATTTTTTGAACATAGGACTTCAAATACAGCTTAGGGCAAGACACGCCATCATACTTAGCAAAAGTAGGAACTTTGAACTTGGGAGGAATCACAACACCAGGGACAAGACTCAGATCATCAAAATTCAGCCCAGACATCTTCAGGTTTTCCACATCATTCAGACGATCTTCAAGTTGCTTGTACTTGTCATCCTCATCAGAGTATTGGCCATCATCATAGTTCTTCTCAAGCTCAGGCTGACTGCCTTCACCATTACCCTTGTTACTTTTTTAGTCTTGACACTTCCTTCTGAGAGCTCTATTCGGCTAACCACTCTAGGACCTCCTTTGTAGCGTCTGCCCATGTTGAGAAGACCAACAACCTTCTTCTTTCTGTTGATGAGCTTCTTCAGATCTTCTTGGCCTTGGACCAAGCTGGTAAACATTTGTCAAACCGAGCATTCGAGCTCAAGATCTTTGATGATGCTCAAGAGCCATTTCGCTAAAATAAATAGCGAGCAAATGAGAAAACCAATCTTCAATGTACCTGTGATGCAATGTTATGCTATGATATGCAATGTTTATGCGGATGCAATGCAATGTTTTCAAGGACCTTAGAGATTTAAATTTGTTAAACAAGCAATGAACAAACATTTATTAGTACTCTTTTCATTATTCTTTTTCTTTTTAAGTACAAGAGATAGTTCAAAACAATAAAAGAAAACATATAAATCCTAAAGCTCTAAGTCTCCCATGGTCGCTTCCTCTGGTGCCGATGTAGGCTGATGTTTCGCCTCCTCGTGAAGTAGCTTTGTCAATTCTAGCACTTTCTTCTCACTTGCATAGCACCGAGCTTCAAAGGTATCCCTCTTCTTTAAGATGAATCCAGATCTCTTCAAGTCTTCAAAATCAGAGGTATGTCGGGATGAGAACAAGATAGGTGTGTCACCTATAGCAACAGTTCCATAATTACGGTAACAGTGAATGGCATCATGAGGTTTTGAGCTCGAGCTCGCACCCATTTGAGGTAAGGTTCCCAAGGAATGGAGTTCGGTGCCCCAAAGTCTTGGTATCGCCTTCTTTACCATGCCCCAAGCGTGTATGAACCTTCGCTTAATTCGAGATCGTGATTGTAGTCGAACACAATATCTTGGACAAGCATATCATGTGGACCATCTCTTCTGCAAAACCAAACCGACGTAGAGCTAAGGAAGGGTAAGTAATACCTCCCTTATACCAAGGAGTGGTGCATTAGGGAATTCTCCACAACGCCAATGAATGTGAAGTCCTTTGAGAGAAAAGGCTCCAACAGATATCCGAATGAGAGAGTGACATCAACCTTTGAGACCATCTCAACCTTTGTTCATTCTTCAAAACTGATGGAGGAAGGTGCGAAATAAACCACCTGGAAAGTAACGGTATACAACACATGAGAGTTCCTTGTCTTTTGATAGTACGAGTGTGGAGAAAATGTAGAATATCTCCAAGTAAAGTAAGCACAGGATTGTGAGTAAGGAATATCTTGATGGCGTTGACATCTATGAATTGATCCGAGTTAGGGAATAGAACCAAACCATAGATTAGCAAGGCCACAATGTCTTCGAATGCATGGAAACTCATAACTTTGAGGAATTCTCGGGCTTTCTTAATTAGGAACTTAGAAAGTAAACCCTTAACTCCGCTTCTTGTTTCCCAATTGGCTTCAACGTCTGAGCGCTTTAGGTGCAAAGCGGATGCAATGTCTTCATACTTAGGAACCTTTTCTAGACCGGTGAATGGCATTTGGTCAAGAATGGGTATCCCGAGTAGCTTAGAGAACTCTTCCAAGGTAGGAACCAACTGATAATCTGGGAATGTAAAGCAATGGTGTTTCGGATCAAAGAACTGAAATAGGACATGCGTCATATCTTCTTCAAAACCGGAGATAACCAAATCAAGTAGATAACCATGTCTTTTGATGAACTGGGCATGGTCGGGAATTTTTGAAACCAATTCTTTGAGCTGAGAAGGTATACCCATGAAGTTGATTCGGATAGTCTTTCTAGAAGCCATAATTCCCTACAAAACAGAGCAAAGATAAATCCCTAGGTCCTTGAAATAGTTAGAAATGATATGCAATGCAAATGATGTCATGATGTCATGTTTAGCACACACAAACAATTCACACAATGAGCCTAGGGCTAAGGCTTGCATGAGGTATAGGTGATTACCCCACCAAAAGTTCGAGTTGGTTCATCCTGCCCTATAATAGTAACCGGTTCTAGGAATCTCACATCATTGATCTTTCTCAGAGCGCTTATTTCAATACGACTACCAAGTGGTCGATCGAAAATATCCCAAAAGTATGATCTCAATGAGCGTAGCATCGAGTATCAACCAACCTCGGCCTACACCAAAGCCGGCCATCTCACTACCTTCTAATGGCCAAGATGGGTCAATTAAGGTTCTAAAAATTTAGTTAGCGCTTGATGACACCACGCAGAAGCCAAATACTATCTTCAACTTGGGAATGAAGAGTATCGGGACAACCAAAGTGTCACGCTAACGTAGCCATCATGTTGACCGTTTAGTTATACGTCTAGCGGTCGCGATGATTTATTGCTACTTACCTAAAAGGAAACCCGGATCCGGGTGTAGGATCCCCCACAAATATAATACCCAAGCGCCCCTTAAAAGATAAAGCATACAAGTCAAACAAAAAGCAATAAAGGTTATCTAGAAATCCCTAAGGCAATTCTCTCTTTTAGGGTGACTTTCCCCAGCAGAGTCGCCAGTTCTGTAACACGGTGAACTGACTTTTAGTGATTTTTGTATCGCAAATGTGCGGATAGCAAGAGTCGCCACCGACTTTTATTTTTATCCAATTAAGGGAAGGTAAAAGTACAGAAAAAGACCTTCGTTTAGATTCTGAGTAAGGGAGAAGGTTATGAAAAGGGGGAAGGTATTAGCACCCCTTTCCATCCGCAGTTTATTCTACGGGCTCTTAGTTGCTCTAGATCACCTTTTAAAACTGTGCTTTCTGTGTGTTTGACAAAAATGTTTGGAAAAGGCATTTCGCTTTGACTTTGTAATGACTTATGTAGGAGTGTATACAAAGTGTTTGGAAATGTTTTGTTTTGGAAAGAGGTTTGAATTTTGAAAAAGAGTGTGTGGTGTGAAAAGCATTTGATAGAGCAAGCAACTAAAAGTCTTATCACCTACTCAGAATTGGTCGTTTTTTTTGTATTGTTACGTTCCTTTAGAATAGAGCTAGCCATACCATTAGTTAGTAGGTAGCTCCATTCGTTGGATGTTAGCGGGACATTCGAAGGGACATCGGATGGTCATAGAAGGCAACTTATAGGAAGTATCCTAGCACATTCGAAGGGACTATCATCATTTTTCGTAGGCGAAATCGAGGGTCAAGATCATGTATTCGGAGGCGACATTGTGGGTCTATGATCTTGGTATCGAAGGGACTATGATGATTTGTTTGGAAGGCAACGGTGTTAGAATACCTCTACGTTCGAAGGACATGACCATTTTGAATTCGTAAGGCAACGAGAGAGAATTACCCTAAGGAGTGCATGTGTGAAAGAAGTGTGTTGATTTTAGATATTTTATCTTGAAAATTAGTGGGCTAAGTTCATTATTATCTTGCCATACACGCCTAGTTACTAGCAATTGATAGGATGCGGAAAGTAAAATGCGGAATGTAAAGATGCGGAAAGGTAAATCCTACGCTATTACAAGGCTTTGGGGCAGATACATAATTTAAACTTGCGGAAAATAAAAACCTAATTTAAACTATTACATCCCATGAGCAATTACATTATTGGAAAAAAGAAAACAGTAAAAGAAACCGTCTGAAACGGAATAACCTGTGAAAAGATAAGAAATCGGAAAATACGAGAGAAATCGAATAAGAGAAAAATGTTAGCAAAAATGCAAATTTTTATATGAGAAAATTATTACATGCTGGAAATAATATAAATATGCTAAAATAAATTTTGGGATTTTTTGGATGCAATTTAATAATTTAAAATGAATTAAAAGTGATTAAAATGCAAAATTATGAATAAAAATAAATATGCATGCAAAAATATATTTTTTAATTTTATAAATTAAATAAAGATTTTATGAAAATAATGCAAAAAGAAAATTAATTTTTGATGATTTTTTAATGCAGAAATAAAATTATGAAATTAAATTAAAATAACATGCAAATATTAAAATAAAAAGAAAATAGGAAAATAGTTGAAAAGTTGAAAGTTTGAGAAAAAGAAACCAAAATCGGTGCCAGTGGGAATCGAACTGGAGACATGGGAGAGTATCTTTGCACAGGAAGTGTCTTAACCACCACGCCATCTGTCATTTGGTGATATGGAACGAAAACGTGGGATGATGAGCAACACGCGTCGCCATCTGGAGAGGTCAATGCACGATCAGCACGGTGGGGTCCTCGTTGGATGAGAGAGCGAATCAGAAGGCTCCATTGTGCCACGCTTGCCTCGTGCCGGAGTCAACAAGTCGCCGACGCCGGAGCCCTAGCTCCGGTCGTCTTCTCCGGCGACGTTAAACCTCAAACCTACGAAATAAGGAAAATCAAAGCAAAAGAAAGACCTATCCCCCCTAATTCGACCCTCCTGAGTTCGATGGTGCGCTTAGTTTTGATTGAAAACGGCTACATCGTGAGTTTCGAAAGAAAGAACAAAAACTGCCCTAGCCATGGCATGTTCTGATTCTGGCATTAAACCTCCCATGTAATACGTCAAGCATGTTCTAATGGATGCCCTGATCTCAAACAAACACACCAAAACAGTTAAAGATGCATGGATTTTAAAATTCGAAATTGTGAAAAATGCAAACCGGTGAGAGTTCAAGCACGCGATCTGGGCAGTTCTGGGCACGAGTAAAGGTTACTTTTGATTGCTGGGAACCTCCTGAGCACGACAGAATGGCCAAATTGGCCTGAAACTTGCTGGAAATTGGAACTCGATTTTCAAAAGTTTGAGAAATATTTTGGCAAAATAAGGGCTCTTTCTTGGGCTAGGGTTTCGTGTCTGTGGCTTGTGATCTTGCTGAGCATTTATAGAGAAAGTTTGGATGGCAAAAGGAGTGAAAAAAGATTGATCCATCAATGTGCAAATATTTTCCATTAAAAACAAATCAAATTTTGGAAAAAAATTGATTTTCTCATGAATGCAAAGTGAAGCAACTCGATTTTCAAAAATCTTTTAATTCTCGAAAACTAGTGAAATCGCCACCTAATTTTATTTGTTCCAAAAAAGAACGGGAAAATATAGATAAAACCCAAAACAAGCGGATAAGACGGTCTACGTGACCAAAAAGTGGGATCGGGAGTCGATTATGTAAGGGGAAGGTATTAGCACCCCTTACATCCATCGTACTCGATGGGACCCATTTAATTCTACGCGTTTGTGTGTGTGTTTATTGCTAAGTTATGAATGCTAAAAGAAAAAGAAATTGTTTATTATTATTTTGAGTTTGGCACGGTTTCGGAACCGTGTGCCTACATATTCCCTTGTGCAATGGGAAAGTCAAAACTCTGTAGTTCCTCTTAAAAAGGTTTTAAGTTTGTTGTTCTTGATTTTATAAGAAAAATCGTGTATTTAGACATTTCAAATACTTTGAACTAGGACTTGTTTTGTTTGTTTGAAAAGCTTAAGTCCTCGTTCGTATTTGAAACGACTATTACACCCTCTTTATCCGAAAAGAGTTTTTGCAATCGCATATGAGCGATAAAAGAATTTGAGTGAGTTGAATTGTTTTTTATGTGGATGAAAAAGTACCGAACAACGAGGCTAGCGTCTCACGATTCAAATACTAGAAACCCGAGGAACGAAAGTTCGCCCAAGTCGTCTATCACCCAAAAAGGTTTTCTTGAGAAAAAGTGAAATGAAACGAGTTCACGTTATTTAGGAGTCTTTAAGCCACGGGTCTAGCGTCCAACGACTTAAAGACTAAAGTTTGTTTGGGGGACAAGTTTTTTTAGCAATTAGTCTAGCGTTTAACGACTAAAAAACTTGTACTTTATTATGAAAAAGATTTCGAAAATGCACTCGACGTTGGATCGAGGTTTGAAACTTATTATGAAAGTATTTTTGCAATGCGAGTTATGGTTAATTGAATATATGGTCCTAAGGTGTGATAATGGAAAAGAAACACACAACTGTATACAAGCATTAAATAAATTAAAAGCCCATACAAGGTGGCTTAACAAATCTATTGTGTAGGTGCATGCACGAAATAAATTCAATCGATTAATTAAACAAAACTTAATCAAGTAATTAGTTTAATAAAATTAATTAGGTAAACTAATTAATTTTAAATAACCTAATTAGATAATTAAATAATGTTTAACCACTCAACCAAAGTTTCATTGTAAGCCCAAGAGTAAGCGTGGTGTGTGCGTAAATGTGTGGCCGTTGTGACGCTTCAAAGCTTTGTCAACTCAGGGTTTAAAAGATGGCTCGCACGAGTATTAGTTGAAAAAATGTTTTTTTTTGGTTTTGTGCTTTGTGAATGAATAAATAATAAAACAATAAAATTATTTACTAATTATTACAACAAGTGGGGAATGAGGGTATAATTTTACAAATGGGAATAAAATAGGTAAAAAAAATGCTAGAACTTTCCTAATAATATATACAAAAAAGTAAAATGCCTAACTAATATTAATATTATTTTTTATTTTTGTGTATACTAAAAAAAGGAAAATGTAATAATAATAACTAAGAAAAATAATAGTAATAATAAAAAACATAGTTGTGATAATAATAATAGTAAATATAATGATATGTTAGTTATAATAATAATATTAGTAATAATGTAAATATATAGTAATGATAATAGGACAATTATAATAATAGTAATTATTAAGTAGTAATAATAAAATAGAAATTAACTAAGTAATAATATAATATAATAATAGTTAACAGTAATAGTATTAATAATAATCCTAGTTATATTAACTAAATTAATTAAAAGAAACAAAAAAGAAAAAGGAAGAACACAAACGTATTCTCACGCTCTTTCTCCGTGAAAACCCAGAAGTTCCAATCTCTCCTCCTCTCTCGTGACCGTTCGTCATCTCTCTCGCTCTCAACGCCTATCGCGTTTTCCTCTCGTTTTTTTTGGTGTCGCCGCGGTTCTCTCGCTCTCACCGTCACCGCGATCCTCTCTCTCGCCGTCGCCGGGATCCATTCCCTCTCTCACCGCGATTTCTCGATTCTCTCTGCCTCACTCGCCGTTATCTATGGCTTGCATGTTTGGGTTTCTGATGCATGTTGATTTTTTTGTCTTACAGATGGCTTTGGCTTTTGGGAACCCTAACAGGCTGTCAGCATCGTACCTTTCGGGTGAGACCTTTCCAACTTTTCTTCCTCTTCTTCTTTCTCAAATTCAGAACTGGATTTCTGAATAAAAAGACTCTGAAGGGTTGTGTTTTAGGAAGATGATGACTATATGCTTAGGTTTTGATAAATTGTTCTGTTTGGTTTTTGTTAGCTTGAGTTTGAAAGTTTAGAACAGATACTCTCTTGATCAGTGTTTGTTTTTTGGTTATCTGGTTTTGGAAATTGTTTGGAAAGAAAAATGGTTTGGAAAATAGTTTTCAATCTGTTTTTTTGAATCGACCCCCTTTCTTATATTTAACTCGGTATTTTTATAAGAACAGATGCCTCTTGATTTTCTGTTGGGGTCCCTTTTTAGTTGTGGAACGGATACCCATTTGGTCTTGGTCCCGAGTCTTTGCTTTGGTCTCTCGGCTTTAACCTTGTTTGATGATATCTCTTTCTTCTGCTATACTTTTTGAACAAATACACACCTATTTCCATTCCGTGTATTCTTGTAAATGATACTATGCTTGACCTTTAGAATACCATGCCTTTCCATCATTAAGAATGACTTTGCCTTGGTCTTTGCATTGGGATCACTTTCATCTGTGTTGCTTGTTATTAAACTCCCATTTCTTCTTTCATTTATACTTACTACTCGTCATTTGGGATTTGAATTTGGCATCTTTCTTTTCTATGTATGCTCATGGGTGAGAAATAGTTATGTGGGATGAAAAAAATTGTTTTTTTTTTGTCTCACGATGCATAACTCATTATACTTTTCTTTTAATGAATCAATCTTTTGACACTATTGGGCTTTTCTTTTGGAAAATGATGTTCCATGATTTCCAAAGTGCACCTCTTGTGAACCAACAACGAAAGTTGTTGTGATTTGCAATGGAGGTAACGGTAACGGCCGATGAAGGAAGTTCGATTCCGAGGCTTTTGAAACGATTAACCTTGCAAATCTGATTCCTTACACAACCCTCGTGATGAGTCTAAAAAGCAAACATAATTCTTACTTCCGTATGAAAATTGCTCTGTTGCTATTAATTATATCTCTTTCCATTGTTTCGATGACAAGTGGACAGCATGGAAGTGAAGAAGAATGCCGGATGAAGAGAAATTCAAGGAAGCCGTGAGCTTACGGCGTTAGGATAGAATTAATACATTTGTACTTGTAAAACAAGAATTAGAACATTATGTAATAACGGACAAAGTTCCGAAATTAATAAATCTCAATTACTCTTGTAAAAAATGTATTCCTTATGAAACTTAAATATTTTTATCACATCAATTTGATATAAGAAAAGTATTCAAATTCGAACTATAATTCCGATTTCTCTTGCGAAATTTGTATTCTAAACTTGAATATTTTGTAATATCAACTTGATATAAAAAAATGCTCAATTTTGAATTACAATTCCAATCTCTTCTTGTTGTGAACGAATTCTTCGTAATGCCTCCCCGCCATAAACAAAACCAAATTCCACAGGACACGATTTTCCTTTTATGTATTTTTCTCGAAGCATCCAATAATTATTTTTGGCTAGCAACTTTATACAGTGAAAACGGTATTTCTACTTACCGAATAAGAAAAAGGTATAATTTCTTTTAAAACTTAAATTCTCAAATGATTATTTTTGAATTCAAGTTCTAAAATAAATAATCCTTTTTCTGACCCATAATTCCAAACAACCCTTTTGCGCGAGAACAATTCGAAGTCATTCGAAACCTCTGGAATATAAAATAAATCGGTTACCACTTTTCCATGAAACATTCTCAGTAAGAATTCCTCTGAAATCATAATCAACAGATACATTTTTTTGAAAATGATAGGACGAATTTGGTAAGGATCATGGGCTTTCTTGGACTTCAAGGAAAATATAAATCCAATCCTTTTCAAAAAATATCTTATTTTCATATTTTATATGATTTAATTTTGAATTAAATGTTTTAAAATTCAAATATAAATCACAAAAATAGAAAACTACCATGGCCAAGCATTTATGGGTCAAGAATAATGTCATGAACAAGTTTGGATCAAAAGATTATAGGCCCATTTGGAAATTTTTGCATTTTGACCAAAATGTCCTTTTGTGCAATTGTCCAAAATTTCCCAACTTCTGAATAGTGTATCTTGCTCAATTTTCCACATTTTTGAGTGTTCTTGGACTTTTTGGAAATCTCTAAGAGTCCTCTAACCAACCTTTTTGGTCTCATCTCAATTGGAGTTTCCATACTCAATATATCTTCAAAACAAAAAGTTGACTTTTTGTTGAATTTGAAAATGACCTGTAATGTTTTGAGCTATACCTCTCAAATGAAGCATTTTTTGGACATTCTTGTGAGACATGAAGTTGTAGAGAATTGAATTTCCTTCAAAACAAGAGGTGGTGGAAAAATTTCTGAGAAAGTATGAGAAAGTTATGATCAGTCAAAGTTCAGTTGACTTTTCACCTAGAAACCCTAATTTAGAAAGTTTGACTTTTGAGCAAATCTTGAGTTTTCTTGATGAATCATGATCAACCCTTGATCAAATGATGAATGTAACTTCAAAATGAGGATGTTGACCCAAAATTATGAAGTTTGACTGTATGTTGACCATAGTTGACTTTTTGTCCAATACAACTGATTTTCAACCATCTGAGCAATTGTCTGAGGAAACTTGATCTGTGAAGCTTGAAACTTGACATGGAGGATATTTAAAGCATATGAGGAGGCATGAAGACCATTGGAGATATTGGAAGTCCATCTTGGCCTGAGAGATACCAAACCCTAGTTTGGGTTGATTGTCTAGGAGAGAGTTTGTCTGATCAACTCTTGAGGAATCTTTGAGTATAGATGTATGAAATCTCTTGAGTAGATGGAGGGAAAATTTTGGGGTATGACATCTGGTCGAATTGGGGAAACAAAATTTGCTTGGTGGAGACAAAGTCGAAAAGCTAAAGTTTTGTGAACCCTGTGTACTTGGAAAATCTTGTAGAGTGAAGTTCAACAAAGGCAAACAAAGAACACATGGATCCCTTGATTACATCCATGCTGATCTTTGGGGGCCTGCAAGGTGTCCATCACATTCAGGAGCAAGGTATTTTCTATCCATAGTAGATGACTATTCCAGAAAGTTATGGGTATTCATTCAGAAGACTAAGGATGAAACTTTTGAGAATTTCAATGGTTGGAAGACTCGGTCGAAACCAAACCGCGTAAAGGTCAAGAGGTTGAGAACAGACAATGGTCTTGAATTTTGCAATGAGGCATTCACTTTTGCCTGCCTGTATTGCAAGACACGAACCATCGCAGCACTCCACAACAAAATGGTTTGGCCGAAAGGTTTAATCGAACCATCTTGGAGAGAGTTAGATGCATGTTGACTAGTCGGATTAAAGAAGGTGTTTTGGGTCGAGGTGTTTCGACAAAGAACATATCCGATAAATAGATGTCCTTCGACGCGCTAGATATGAAGACACCAAGAAGTTTGGTCGGGACATCCACCAAATCTCGACAAACCGAGAGTATTTGGTGTAGCCTATGCTCACATTAGGCAAGACAAGGTCGAACCTAGAGCTCTTAAATGCATGTTCATGGATATCCCAAGGAGTCAAAGCTTATAGGCTATGGTGCCTAGAGTCGTCACGTAAGAATTATCACCACGAGATGTTGTTTTCAATGAAGTGAAATGGCTTTCAAGAAAACGGATGATGTTGGTCAAGTGCGTAAGTATTTGACGAAGAGCTGGAACAGGTAGATATTCCTGTTGAGGTGGAGCATGTTGATGCTGAATTGCATATCCCAAATAAAGTCGAAGAAGCAGATGATGCTGATGAAGTTGAGGAAACTGTTGATGACTATATATTAGCAAGAGATAGGACACGAAGAGTCATCAAACCACCTCAAAGGTTTGGGTATGCAGATCTTATAGCTTATGCCTTAATCTCTGCAAGTGAGGTTCTGGACGAAGAACCAAGAGACCATAAGGAAGTTATGAGGAGTCGAATAAGACCGAATGGTCAAGGCCATGGATGATGAGATGAAGTCTCTTCATGATAACAACACTTGGGAATTGATCAAGAAACCCGCTAGAGCCAAAGTTAGTCACCGTAAATGGATTTTCAAAGTTAAGAAAGGAATCAAGGAGTGGCCGAAAAGATATAAGGCAAGGTTGGTTGCAAGGGTTTCACCGAAAGAAGGTATAGATTTCAATGATGTGTTTTCTCCTTGTGAAGCATAGGTCCATTCGAATATTGCTTGCCATGGTGGCACATTTGATCTTGAATCGGAAGATGGATGTGAAGACGTGTTCTTGTATGGTAATCTAGATGAAACAATCTCGATGAGGCAACCCAAGGGTATGTCGAAAAGGAAAGGAAGATCATGTGCAACTTGAATAGATCTTTATATGGGCTGAAACAATCTCCTCGACAATGGAATAGGAGATTCGACAAATTCATGACACGCATAAGTTTCGTTAGAAATCAGTTCGACCACTGTGTTTACTTCAGATTTCGTCCTGGTAATTCATTTGTTATTTTGTTGCTTTATGTTGATGATATTCTCATAGCAAGTAACAATGTCGAAGAGGTATTGAGGTTGAAGGCTGAACTCAATAAGGAGTTCAAAATGAAGGATCTAGGAGCAACTTCCAGGATTCTTGGAATTGACATTCGAAGAGATAGAAAGCAGTCGAAGTTATGCTTATCTCAGGAGGCATATTTACGAAAGGTTCTCGAAAAGTTTGGTATGTCAAATTCGAAGCCTGTTGTGACTCCAACAAACCCTCAATTCAAGTTGAGTATTGATCAATGTCCCAGTAATGAGGTCGAAAGAACTTATATGAATAGCATCCCATATGCTAATGTAGTAGGTTCTTTGATGTATGCTATGGTTTGTACTAGACCCGACATAGCACATGTAGTAAGTCTTGTAAGCAGGTACATGGCGAATCCTGGAAAGGCTCACTGGCAAGCATTGAAGTGGATTCTAAGGTGCATAAATGGGTCTCTGAACAGAGTCTTAATTTATGGTGGAGCCTTTGGTGAAGATAGTAAAGCAGCAATCGAAGGATATGTCGACTCTGACTATGCAGGTTTTATGGATTCTAGAAAATCTATTTCTGGATATGTTTTCACTATGTTTGGTACAGCTATTAGTTGGAAAGCAACACTTCAGAAGGTTGTTGCATTATCAACCACTAAAGCGGAATATATTGCTTTAATTGAAGCTGTGAAAGAAGCATTGTGGCTTGAAGGTTTTGCTAAGGAGTTGAAAATTCAAGGGGAAGTTATCACTGTTAAATGTGATAGTCAAAGTGCAATACAACTGTCAAAGAATTCAGCCTATCATGAGCGAACCAAGCACATTGATGTGAGGCTGCATTTCGTCAGAGGGGTAATCGAAGGTGGAAAAGTCCAAGTGCTGAAGGTTTCGACAGATCATAATGTTGCTGATATGATCACCAAGACATTGCCTAGTTGCAAGTTTTTCCACTGTATGCAGTTGATAAAGCTGCATGAAGAAAACTAATTCGTTAGTTGATAATAGAGTTTGTTCCAAGGTGGAGATTTGTGAGATATTGGATCGAACTCTATTGGGTTAAAGGATTCTAGGATTATTAGCATCGAATTGGGCTTGTTTGTTATGTCCAATTGGTTAAGTTAGCTTGTACCCTAAGTTAGCTTGTAATGGGTATTTGTGATAAAAGCCCATTAGTTTAGTATGTTAGGTTTATTATAAATAGCATACTAGTCTCTCATCATTGTATACTGCAAATCCTAATTTAGGGTGAGAGGGTTATTTGTTATTCTTGTATACTTGTAATCTTGTTTTAAGATAAAGGAAAGAATAGCAGTTAATAACCAATCCTTGTGTTCATCGTGTTCTTCATTCTTTTTCCCTACAAGCTTATATATATTTATTTCAAGGCATCCGAATCACAACATACCAAATGTAAATATTATATACAAAACCATTCATATACAAAATATATATACACCATGGTAATTCAATTAATATGTTTTTAAACATAACAAAATCAACCCGAACAAATCAGCTATATAACACTAAGTAAATTAATCCTAATGTACATATATCCAAGGTCCCGATCCTGCAAGATATGAACATAATAACACGGTCAGTATTGTATACATAAAACAATGTATTCATAACCATTTTCACACAACAATGTATTCATACCTTATAAGATTCCTAGCTCAATAAAATATTGACACAACTACTCTTTGAGTTCTTCCAATTGAAGTGGCGAGTAATATGGACACTTGTATTGATCAAAATACTACATTACAAAACAAAAAATATTCATGATTTAGTTAAATGTAATAAATTATATGCAAAACCCGATAAATAATAAAACAAAGTATAAAACCATAATAAGTTATAAATCCATACCGTGATTGGAATCTCGATTTCATTCATTTGAATGATTTCTTTGATAAACTTCAAAACGAAGTATCCGCAATCTATGCCGTTTTGTTGTTGAGGGCACTACATAGAAAAACAAATAAGATTATTTACATGTATTGTTTTATCAAGTAGCATAAATATTATAAGCAAAATTGTTGAAATTTATATACTTGTACTTTGATCCAATTAATTTTGTTAGATTTAGACCGTGGTACCCGTGCTTCCCTTTGGCATCGGAATACTTGTATTGAACTGACAAAATTAAAATATTTATTTAGAACAATGACATTGAAATTGTTAAATATATAAACACAAACGAATATTTAGAATAATGTCCCTTATGTATCAATCATTAGCTTCATTTCCGGATAATTTGTCCAATCACCGTCAACCGAATTCAGGTAATAGACCACTTCTTTTATGGGATTGATAGCAAGCAACAACCAGTGACATCTATAAATTAAAGCAACAATTTAGAAGCGAATTTTAATGTAAAAAATACAAATATTAAAAGGAACTTAGAATGAAAATATAACCCTGTATTATACGCCAAAAGATACAAGTTTTCTGAACTGGCAGTTGTCATGAATCTTTCGACCAAGTGCTCTTCTCAATCGGTTCCTAGAAATTGTTGCTCCAACGACACGGAGGAAGACACAACGGAATCTATTTGACAATTGATTCCGCGCATCAATTTGTCAAATAACATCCTTAAATAAAACATAATTAATATTAGACTATTTCAATTAAATGTTTAAAAAAATGTTCAACCAATTAAATAATATATTGATCGGGTTATGGATGTACGAGTGCATCACACTGACGCCTAATTTCGATGATGAAAGATTTGTTCCATGTCCTCTAGTCCAATTGTTTCGTACATGGAAAACCAAAGACACATGCATCCACATCGATTTGATGAATTCCATCATTCATCAAATCGATGCCAACTAGTGTTTCCGAACGCAAATCTAGGCACAAATTTACTGGACAGAACCCTTTCTTAGGTGAAACCCTACCAACTTTTTGGTTCACCAGTTGTGATTCTTGAAAAGGTACCTAAAAATCATATAGACTTATGTAAGATACAAAGTTATGCAGTTTTTTTATTCTGATCGTGAAATTAACACTTTAAACGCACTCTCTTTGCGATGCAATAGACTCGCGTCGCAAAATTCCTTTATCCTTAGATGCGGGTTTTGTAGGAGTCTAAAATTACCATGTAAAAATTGAGGTCGAATCACAATTGAATACTTAAAGATTCATAATGGTTTTCAACATACCGATCATCTATGAAGATGAGGTCCGATGGCCATGCCACAAAGATCCCATCGCATCTCGCAGAACGTGGTCTCCGCAACAATGTCAGGTACCGGTAGCAATGCATTCATATCTAAAACAACATCAACCGATAACTTCATGTGGCCATCCGGGAGCGGTCTATGGTGAATTAAATCTCCCGAGGTGTTATGCACTTTTCCCTTGCCAACTACCCGATAAGTCGGCGACGATAGATACAGTTGACAACATGAAATGCCCTAAACCAATAATAACCGTTACACTTCCTTTAATGTTGACAATAATAACCAATAATAACCGTTACAATTATACTTTCTCTAATATAATGGATTATCATCTTAATTACCTCGGGAAATTTATGTTGACAGTTGATACTAGCCTTGTCACCAGTTGATACTCCTTTCCGCCATATATCTCTCTTTGTCCCTCTGCAGTTCACGGACTTGTGCTTGTAAATCCTGTAATGTTTGCATCACTTCTGCATTGCTAGAATTTCTTTTTCTTGGATTTTTATATAGAGAGGTAGGAGTCACACCATGACCTTTACCCCTCACCCGTCCCGGATACTCAGCAACACATAGTGCTCGACTGAGTATGCTCCTGATATCCTGGTCATCACCTGTGGATACCGATTGCGATATAGTCTCCTGTAATTCATTTAAATATCGAAAATTAAAGACACAATGTTAATTATATATTAATAAACATTTAATATAATTTAATTAAAGACACAATGTTATACTTACACACTCATCATAAACATGTTGCAGGTCAGGATTAACAACTCGATCTCTGCCATAACGAGCTTCCTTCCACAGCACAAGTGTAGGTAGTGATGTTTCGTCACTTTGCGTCTCTTCCAACTACGCATTGTTACAAATAATAAAATCATCAATTATAACACATTGAGAGAATTAATAAGATCGTAGAAAAGATATTTACTTACAATTTTTCTCAAGCGTGCATATCCCAAACGCCTTTTTATATGGATATGCGGTTTTGACGCCTCTCGCGATTTACAAGACTCACTTTCTTGAAATTCTCGCTCTTCTTTGGCCCACAAAAGCAACCCATTGTTCGGTGTAATGAAGCTCTCATATTTCTTTGGACGTTCGTGATCCTCTTCAACAAAATTTCCTTCCTCGTCTTTAAGAAACTTATTTGTCAAAAAGTTCTCCACCCTCGTGTCTTTATCCGCCAAGCCCATTATATACTTTTATGGGCATCTTCAATGTTAAAGGACCTCTACAAAAACATACGATAAAGGGTGTTAGTATATGTAATTTAAAAACATTATTGTCAATATAAAGCAAATAACAACAACCATATATGATACCTTTATCTCAGTCCAAATTTTTTCTTTAGCCTCGTCCAACTCTCCTTTTTTCCATCTAGGAGTGGTGATCGGAATGTGCATACGAACAAGCGTACCGATGTAGCTTGTCAGCTTTGCAGAATTAGACCCAATTAGTTGGTCATCATTATTCCAATCTACATTATATGTAATACCTCTATCTCTATCACGGATGATTCCCCGCATGATAGTTATGCCTCGTGTGATATCCTTATCTGAAGTATCTTGTGGAACATTATCTTGTGGAACATCTCCTTGTGGAACATTTCCTTGTGGAACATTTTCTGAATTATCTTGATTACTAGCCATTTGACCTGTAATAAAGAAAAATTAAATTAAATTAAATGACATGTATAAAATTCCATAATCATATATACTATAAAGGCTATATATATGACATATATTATACTATAATTTAATTATATTGGATGATATAGGTTATATATATTATACTATAATGAAAAAAAATGAAATGACATATATATATATATATATAAATTTTATTGAATGATATAGTCTATAATTATATATACTATTACATTTTTCACTAACATCTCTTTCTTTTCTTGGTAGGAATATGTTCTACTCGTCTCTTAACAACGCAGACGGTTGGATTGATCCAAATACCCTCATTATGATCATTTCTAATGCATGATTCATTCTCATTTTGATCATTTCTGGTAAAAGATTCAATGTCAATACCAGTATCGCCTTGATCTCCAATCTTTTCATCAATTACTTTGTTAGAGAAAAGCACTATAGACCATTTCGTACTTGTCGGATCAGTGACATAGAACACTTGTTTAGCTTGAGAGGCTAGAATGAAAGGCTCATCTTTGTACCCTGCCCTGTTAAGATCCACTTGCAATAATCCTGACTTATCCATCCGGATACCATTATTATTTTCAACCCACTTGCAACTAAATATAGGAATCTAAAATCTCTCGTAATCAAAGACCCAAATGCGCTCGATAACTCCAAAGTACGACAAATTTGCAAATTTCGGGTTTAAGTCCTTCACACTAGATATGTGCATTGCTTCAGCTACCAAGGTGACACCCAAGGTGACACCACTATTTTGCATAGTACTTTTATCATCTTGTTCTTTGGTATAAAATGTGTATCCATTAATTGCGTATGCGCTATAAGAAAACACAACCAAACATGGATCATATACTAAACATCTCAACCTTTCTGTTACTGAGGCGGGATCTGAACGATACTTTGAATAACTATATTCCTTAAACCATGGTATGAAACTTCGATTGTGCTCTCGTACAATCCAATTCTCATTTCTATTCGAGTTTAAACCTCGAAGAACACCCTTGTGCATTTCAACATACGGCTCAACCTCAATCTCATTGTGCAGAACATACAAATACACTTGATCCCGTTCGACCCTTGATACTGTCACAACTTTATTTCCAATTAGCTTCTTACCTTCTTTTTTTTCAACAACATGAGATTTGGGGAGTCCAATTGATTGAACATTTGACAAATATTCAGTACAAAACTCAACCGCTTCTTTAACAATGTATCTTTCGTCAATACAACCCTCTAGTCGACTCCGGTTATTCACATACCCTTTTTAATATTTTCATATAACGTTCAGCAGGGTACATCCATCTCATATAAGCTGGTTCGCACAATTGTGTCTCTTTCACAAGATGAACGACAAGATGAACCATTATGTCAAAAAATGAGGGAGGAAAATACATTTCAAGCTCACACAAAGTAACAACTATTTCTTTTTGCAATGTTGGTAAGATCTCAGGATCGATCACCTTACTGCAAATTGACTTGAAGAAAAAACACAATTTAGTTATTGCGCTTCTTACCTTTTCTGGCAGAATAGAACATATACCTATCGGTAGAAAATGTTCCATTATAACATGGCAATCATGCGTATTTAAACTCTTTAACTTGAGGTCTTTCATAGACACAAGTCTTCTAATATCTGATGAGTAGCCTTCTGGAACTTTAACTTCACTCAGAAACTTACACAATATTTTTTCTCCTTTCTAGATAGAGTGTAAACAGCAGGTGGTAGGTATGTTCGTCTTCCTTTCTTCACGGGTGTTGTAGGATTTCCCGCGAACAAGTATTTTTAATTATCGATTCCACAGGGATTGGTGTATATTGTAGTCTTTCAATAGAAAAGTGTATTTTAAGATTAAAGTAACCAAAGGGTTTGTTTCCTAAGCTACTAATAACATGAATTTCCAAACAAGTAACTAAATTAATCTTTTCAAAAGAGAGTTATGGTTTGGATTCAAGAGAGTTGGAGATTGTTTTCAATTGATGGAAGCATGTCAAGATTAGTTTCATTGACCTAATTTCATATATATTCAATTAATCAAGTGATGAACATAGTAGATGATTTCTATAAATACATATCCTCTCAATCTTGTAGATTTCCCACCAAGATTGTGAATGTTATCATGTTAATCTTTGTATGATCCCTCACTACAACTATTGACATGATAATCATTAAGTTCAATATTTGTAAACACTAACACACAAATCTATTCCTAGCATTTGTTCATTAGTGGATGAATATCCTAGGTCTACTTTGAAGCATTCTTTTCCAAGCAAAACTCAAAGCATAAGAAAATAGAAGAACAAAGATATTCAACATATATTAATCATCAACTATGTTCATACACAAATGGATTAAGAGAAATACATATTAGTTAGATCAACTACCTCTAATCTTGACACAAAAAGAACTTAGCCACTCATTTCCATGGTTGCTTTGTTCTCAAGATTGTTGGTAGAGATGATGAACATGAAGAAATCAAGATGAAAAACTATGGTTTTTCTTACAATTTATATGCCCTAATTTTTACAAATGAAAGATTATGATGATGAAGTGAAGCTCCCTTGCCTAACACACCAAAAGCCAGCTGGAAATGATGGAGTTGGTGGCCAAAAAGGTGAAAGCATGGGTCTGTCCTTTTTCTGTTTTTCGCAGACCGCGCTAAGCCCGGTTATGCGCGCTGAGCGCGCTCATGCTGCAACCGCGCTAAGCGCGACCTGTAGCATGCTCCTTCATCCAAAAATTTCTTCAAAAAGAATCATCCCAAGAGCTCTTCAAGTGTCCTTGAATCCAAGCTTGGGAGAATTAATCAATAAAAACCTACAATTAGAAGTAAACTAAGTTAAATAATATATTATAAACAAAAACTAAATAAAAACATAATTAAACCAAAATACTAGAATAAATACTACTAATTATATAAAAAAGGCATTGTTAAGGACCACAAAATCATGTACAAAATAACTACAATTTGGTCCTTAACAACGGGTCCCAATTCAGTTCTTATTCCCATGTCTACCATGTCCTCCCTTACTTTAAGGTCATCCTTAGACTTCCCTTTTATATTGAGTAACGTACCAATAACACTGTCAAATACATTTTTTTCAATATGCATCACATCAAGAAAATGTCTTACGTACAAAGATTTCCAATATGGCAATTCAAAAAAAATCGACCTCTTCTTCCACCCACCTGTGACAACTTTATGTGCAAAAGGCTTGCCAAACTGAATATTCACATCTTTCACCTTTTCAAAAATTTGATCACCTGTCAATCCAGGCGGAGCTCTATGTTGTTAGGTATCTCCATTGAACGCTTTTCTCCATCCATGATACTGATGTTTAGAAGTTAAGAATCTACGATGACCGAGAAAGACATTCTTTTGACAAAGTTTCAATCGCATCGTATCGGTTCCGTCTTCACAAATAGGACACGCTTTTTCACCTTTAATGCTATACCCGGATAGATTTTCATATGCTAGAAAATCGTTAATTGTTCCAAAAAACATTGCCCTCAAGTTGAAACTTTCTTTCCTATAACCATCATAAACCTCCACACCGTTCTCCCACAAAATCTTCAAATCTTCGATTAATGGTTCCAAGTATACGTCTATATCATTTCCTGGTTGATTAGGCCCAGAAATTAACATAGATAGCATCATGTACTTACGTTTCATACATAGCCATGGAGGTAGGTTATATATCATAAGAATCACAGGCCATGTGCTATGCGAGATACTTTGAATACGGTGTAGGTTCATTCCATCAATAGACAATGCTAAGCGAAGGTTTCTTGCTTCTTTTCCAAATTCAGGATAATCATTATCAATTTTCATCCACTGTGGAGAATTTGCCGGATGTCAAAATTTTCCATCAATAATTCTTTCATCTGAATGCCAAGTCAAGTGTCTTGAATCGGTTTTACTACGATACATCCGTCTAAATCTCGGGATTATAGGAAAATACCATAAGACTTTTGTCGGAGACAACTTTTTCTTATATTGAGGGGCACCGCATTTAGGACACTCATTTAACGATGCATACTGCTTCAAACAAAACGCAATCTTTGGACACGCATGTATCTTATCATAGCTCATGCCAATAGAGTACAACATCTTTTGGCCTCATACGCTCGATTGGGAAGAACATTATCCTCCGGTAGCATATCTTTCAAAAGGGCTAATAACTCGTGAAACTTTTATCCGACCATCCATTGTCGGCTTTTAAGTTGTACAACTTTAACACCGCATAATCTTGTGAATTTTGTACAACCATTATACAACGGTTTCTCTACATCGCTACCAACCTCTCGAACATTTTGGGACAATCGTTAAGATCTTCTTCAAGCGCTCGCAATTTCTTCGACTCGATCATAATCGTATGTATCTGCAATCTTCATTTGAAACATAGGTCCTCTTATCCCCGATTCAACATTCCTTACTTTTCTCACCATGCATATTCCAACATGTATAACTTCTATCAATTCCATACCGAATTAAATGCGATGCCAATCGAATCGGTCAACCCGGTTCCCATAACAACAATACAAACAAGGACATGTCATTCGACTGGGTCTTTGCGCAAAGAAACTTAACAAACTCCGAAACACCATTCTCGTAGTCTTTCAACAATCGATTGGAATACATCCATGTCTTATCCATATCAACTAATTAGTACACAAGATATCGTCAAACGCGAAAGTATACACGGAATGGATCCGTATCAAAAAAACGCAACATATGAAAGGCAATTTAAGACAAATTCATCACAATACCAGTAATTTGAGGAAGAAATTTACCTCGGATTTATCGAACTTAAAGAAATGCGGAGAATGAGCGTCGTACGTTGAATTAGGCCGGGAAACGCTGTTAAATCAAAGAAAAGAAAACTTATATTATAAAATAAATTAAATAGGATGAATGTACATTAACATTTCACTAAACGACATGAATGAATGCAAGTGAAACTATCATGATAAACCAACGGCAGTTACCAAAACTATGCTACAATCGATTTAAATTATCAAAACTATCATGATAAACCAACAACATATCTATTGAAATTATCAGAGCTACTTGTTATCAAATAATAATTTAAACTAAACTTATTTGATAACTTCATTCATGTATCTTACAAAGTCGCTTATTTATTATTCAATGCAGAAGTAGGTTTATAGCATCAGATTTTTCACAACCATACTACAGTTGTTTATAGCATCAGATTTTTCACTAACAACATACTAACACCAGCATACTAACACCATAGAAGAAGAAGAAGAAGAAGAAACCTTTCTCAAATTGTCCCATGGTAAGACAATTTACTTTTAGTGGGGAATTGTCCCATGGTAAGACAATTTTTACAGCATGTGTTGCAAATGAATTTCTAAGTTAAATCAGTTCATAATGCAAACCTTAATGTAAACTTTCTTCCACCACACATCTACTCTCAAGATCCAAAAACACATCAATGGAATACTCAGAGAATGCAGGTAAGTATAAATGAATGATGGTAAGTATAAACAAAGAAGAAGAAATCCCTTTATCTATCCCTAGAAATCGGAACAGGTTGCATGCATATGTAACTAAACGGTCAAGAGACGGAACAGAGAATGGAAGAACGGCTGAAGAAGAAGGCAGAACAGCGGCGACGGTGGAAGAAGAAGGCAACAGTGAACGAACGCAACAATGGGATTCTGGAAACGCGGAATGGGATTCTGGAAAAGAAATCGTTTTTAGGGTTATTATTTTAATTTTAAAATAATCTACGAAAGCGCTTTCATAGGCCCAGGTATAAGAGCGCTTTTGTCTCCAAAAGCGCTTTCGTATGATAGGCTTATGAAAGCGCTTTTAAAAGCGCTTTCGTAGGGCCCCCTTTCAAAGCGCTTTTCAAAAGCGCTTTTATAGGGCCACCTATAAGAGCGCTTTTCAAAAGCGCTTTCGTAGGTTAGATATTTCAAATACCTATGAAAGCGCTTTCTGAAAAGCGCTTTCATAGGGAACCCTATGAAAGCGCTTTTTTAAGCGAATTTTTTTTAAAGGCTACGAAAGCGCTTTCTCTTAAAAGCGCTTTCGTAGATGCGCTGCCAAAAATTATTTTTTTTGTAGTGTCAGACATTGATGAATTATAAAGAGAGCTTTATAACTCTTCTTCTCTGATTCTACGTGTTCTTGCTTTTCTTCTTCTGAAGCATCTTCTTCAAGCTCTTTTACTCCATCCTTTACAAGATCCCACAGACCTTGACAACGGAATAAAACCTTCATTTGCTTGCACCAATTCTCATAGTTATCTACTTTCAAAATTGGAAGACTTGTTGGATAATTTGCATTCCCATAGCCCACTACCATCGTGAATTCTTCTTCTACGATCGTTCTTGATTGTTCTTGAATATTCTTCCCTTGAATCGATTAACTGGAGCTCTTGATACCAGATGTTGAAAATCTACCAAAACCTATGATGAATTTCTACCAATCTTGATGAACAAGATTGATATCACCACACAATGATAATTAACAATTAAAGAAAGAAGAATAAATAATTATTTTCTGCAGAGTTTCTCTCTGCCCACAAACCGTGGAAAACTTTATTATTCACTTTGCAACTGCAAAATACTCTGAATGAATTCAATTATAAAAATAGGGGTTACTCTCTCTATTTATAGATTTAGGTTAGCTAGCTACCTAAGCCAAATCAAATATATTTGATTTGTTCCCTAAGTCAAATCAAATATATTTTATTTTAGATTTAAATCAAATCTATCTAAATCTAAAATCAAATATATGTATAACAAACTGTTTCCACACTCCTAAATCAAATCTAATCAAATATTTTCTGATATAAGAAATTATATTCATCAATAATAAGTTGTCACATATTATTCTTTTAACAGTTAATATCACTTATGTTTTTATATTTAGTTGATCTTTTGAAAGACTTTGATTTATTTCTTATTTTATACTGGAAATTTCTTGCTGAAATAGTTCACGATACTGTTATCATCTTATATTGAAAAGAAAAATCAATCATGGTTCATTTTTCGGTCACGTTTAGCAATTTTAGCAACTTTGTTAATCACTATCACAAGATTCCCAACCAATACACACTTAAACCAAAATGACTAATAGCATAAGTTCATGGAAAAAAAAAAAAACTACCTAATACCAATTGTTGGAGTTTCAAACCATACTCAGATCAACAAAAAAAACTAACAACTGCCTTTATTATCCATAAAAATTAAGGAAACATGAAAACAAAATAAGGATGTAATTGACCTTCACCGCACACACATATCTGTTGCATGTTCATGCATGTAGTCATACAGCTTATTAAAGAAACAAACAACTATAGCCAAATTAAGAACATCAACATAGCCACTGAAACCTCCAAAAACGCCATGAATCCACAGCCCGCAGCAGCTCCGGACGTATTTGGTGCTGGTGCCGGCGAAGGTGAGAGTGGCAAGGTAATCAAAGGTGGGAGAACTAGAGGCCTCTTTGTAACAACCATATCACCTAGCTTGGAATGAATCTTTGTATTACAGTCATGATCCTTATCCTCATTGACTACATGCATACATTGTATAATTAATCAAAAAGTTTATATAAAATAATAATTTTTGAAGAATGATAATATCATATATGACTTACCAACAGTATCACTGTATGTGAATTGGTGTCTAGTGGCCCAATCGATGAGTGCTTCTCGTGATGGAAAGTTAACCTTCCATGAACTTTCAGAGTCTCCAGCAATATATTCTGTGGATTCTGAGAAGGAAAATAGAAGCCACATTGAGAAAATGATCATCAACAATATTGGAGAAGAAAAGGAAGAAGCCATATTGATGACTATGTTAGAATTGAGTGTAAGGTTTTGGTAATAAATATAGTAAATAGGTTTGAAGTTTTAATACACACTGAACAGAATATATCATTATTAAAGTGGTAATAATAATAGTAACATGTTTTGGTGAAATGGCGAGCCATAATTAACATAAGATTCCTTGCATGAGTAGCTGTTCATATTGTGAGGGGTTAAGTGTTTCTCCATTCAAGAGTAGAGGCAGGGCGTTATGTTTCACCTCTGTCAAATTCAATTGCTTGTGAGTTCGTTTATGTGACTTATGACAATTGTAAATGGTACATATTTATGTTTAATATTTTACATTTTGTACATTATTATAATCTTGTGAGTTAGAACACATATACATGTGACATGTGGTGAGTCTTTATCAAGCACTCCAGCTTGTCTATTACTACAATCTTACTAATATTTAGAGAAAAGAATCTGATATTTCTTTTTTAAGATTGGTTTACATCTGATATTTCTTTTTTAAGATTGGTTTACAGTTTGAGCATTTAAGATTGATTTGGGATTGATTTTGATATATTTGGTTGCTCTCATAAAATTTACTGACTATCCAAACATAAATCAATTATTTTCAACTCACTTTTAATCAGAATCAGAAGATTCAAAGACATGTTAAAGCATAATTTTATTTTATGAGAATCAGAACTTTTTATTCCAACCTAAAGCAGTTATTAAGCATTTGATCAATTAGCGTTGCGATCATTCTTTTCTTTTTCTAGACAACATATGCACACAAACTTCTTTACACTTGCATTCTAGTCACCCACGTGATATCTAAATTTGCAACAGAATTCTACCTGATTGTAAACTTTGAGATTTCCTTATCAACTTAATAATATGAACTTAATTATTATCAACTACACAGACATTTATGAAGTTGATCTTTTTCTCAAAATCACTACTTAGTTATTGTTTTCTCAACAAAACTTTTAAGGAAATTAATGTTAAAGAATAACATAATAGTAACTCAAATTATAATTCACAACGTTACTCTTAACCTTTTTATTTGTGAAGCAATCTACCAAATATAACATTTTTAGATAAGGACATACTGTATAAGGTTTCCAAAATAGATAAAGGGAGGACGAAAAGTTTCCAAAATAAACAAACCAAAGTGCATCTAAAGTCATAGCCACGTTGTTTGGCATACAGAGTAATAAGATTAACAAGGATCATCAAGATAATTATTGCAAACTGAAAACTTTCATGACAGGTCACGGGTGAAGAGAAGAGTCTTGCAACCGAAGATAAAATAGCTTGTTCCTTATTTGAGGAGTGTCTTCACAATGGACTTGACGTTGAGTTTCTTGAGGTCAGTATAAGACTGTCCGCATCCCACAAACATGACTGGAGCTCCAGAAATGTAAACCATTGAAAGTGCAGCTCCCACCTGACAAAACAAAAACATAATTAGCAGACCATTTCAAGATCCTCTGTTCAAAACAAAGTGTGAATATCCTTGCAGACTAATAAACGTTCATCAAGAATACCCAAATGCTTTTCAAATAATTTACTTGCAATTGCAATTCAGGCACTTGCATACCTTATCATCGATAGTGTCAAACTTTGTGAGCAAGATACCATCAATCAATCTGGGTGTAGGAGATGTGGCGAGGTCGGCCAGTTTCTGCAACAAAATAGATTGTTCAATAAATGATATAATGATATATAGGGAAAAGTGAATCGAAAACCCAATTGTAGCTGGACAAAAATACTAGTAAAAATATAGAACCGGACCTGGTTGAACTTTGAAAGTTGATCAACTGCATCATTGCCAACCAGTGCTTCTCCAACAAATAAGACCAGGTCAGGATTGTTAAGGTAGATTAGCTTTGACAGTGCTCTCATCAATGGTTCATTATCCTGAAAACCAGCAGTGACAAGATGAAGTGATGAATATATAAATACATCTAAATGAAAATCATCAATGGTATCTAAATATCGTCAAAACCATTCAACCATGAAGATTTTCCTCTGTTCCAGTTTTACATAAAATAAATGCAATGTTCATTTTTAGTAATCATTTTTAATGGTAAAGGCCTAGAAACTGAGATCACCAATACAAAAGTCACTTCGTATATTGTACACCCTCGTAAAACCAATAAACTCACTACAACAACTGCAATAATTACCTGCATGCGACCAGCTGTATCAACTAGAACCACATCCGAACCATTACGAGAAGCTTCCTGAATTGCTTCTTTTGCCACAACAGCAGGATCTTTTTCATAACCCTTCTCAAATATAGGGATCTGAAAGGGGAGATTATATATGTATTAATATTTAAGCAATAAAATCAATGTATTAATCTTTGAGCACTGAAATCAATGTAAACCTGAAGTCTACGAGCATGAGTCCGCAACTGCTCAACAGCTCCTGATCGAAATGTATCACAAGCAGCCATCATGACATTGACGTTGTGTTGCTGAAGCCAGTAAGCAACCTGCACAATTACACATAAAATTGAATATCACATCCCAAGTCAAAATGCAAGCCCAAAATATGGAATCTTATATAAATAGGAGAAATAATGTGTATTTCCTTCACCTTAGCAAGATTAGTAGACTTCCCAACTCCATTAACTCCAACAAATACAACAACATATGGTTTCCTCTGCTCTTTGGCAGCATGGACATCCCTCAATATGTCAATAGAACGCCTAGGAGTTAAAATACGAACAAGTGCTTCTTCCATTGCCGTCTGCATTATTTTTTGAAACATAGAGTAAGTGCAACTGATATGAAATTGTATATAACGAAAAAACCAGCTTCAAATGTCAAAGGGGATAAGATAGAAACATACCTGCACCGTTGAAGATATCCTTGTAAATGAAGCCAGTTTTTTGCCTTCAAGACTTGCTGCCACTGATTCACATAGCTTCTCAGCTATTTCCTCAGCCTACAAGTGATGCAGAATATAAAAAATATTAACTAACTAAATGATAAGAGAAAAAAGTAGCCAATGGACAAAAATTTAGATACTGAAGCCACCACTTTTAATGTTGTTGAGGATAAATACATACCACATTCTTGGTCATGAGTCTATCCTTCAGAGCTTTCAAAGCTGGTTCCAAGTCCGACTTCTCCAAATTGGCCTTCCCAGCAATACTGAGCACAAGCATGTAAATAAACATTATTAGTATTCATTTCAGTGAAATGCTGAAAATTGAAATGAAGTAGAAATTATAGTTTCAAAGTGAAGTTATAAAATTAGCCAATCAAGGGATATAACAAAATAAACCTCACTCCGGCAGATACCGACAAAGGGCAATGTGAAACATGACATCATCCCAAGATTAAACAAAAACAGAAATCAAAGCAACATGCAAGAGGAAATGCATTTATGACCAAGAATAACAATTTAATTTTTCAGATCCATATATTCCCCCGATCTACCCTTCCTAACTGTCAAACAATAGTATTAGTATTACATGTTAAATAAGCTTTACATCTCGATGATGCATGCACATATATCTTAAAGCAACGGATTGTTGATGGTACCATAGGCCTCATGGAAAAAAAAAATCAATAAAGGTTTCAATCTAAGGAAGTTAACTATGTTATTCCTGTTAGGCTGTTACTACCATCAAATTGCAGTAAATCATCAATAGAATTAAAACAATTGAATTGTCAAGGATCACGAATCAGAAACAAAGAAACAGACAACAAAATCTTAACATGATCCAATTCAAAGCTATACATCAATTTTCATTATTTTGAGCCACAAAACATCAACCCCATAATTCGAGGCAATATGCATAAGATAAATCTGAATGAAGCCATTGAAACAAACAAACTTAACAATAAATAAAATAAAATAAAAACTAACAAATCTAGTTCAACAATATTATTACCTCTGAAACATAGATGAAAACCACCCCTTCTTTTTAGCATCAGGCTTATTGCTATTCTTCCCAGCATCATCACCCTCCTCCTCTTCATCCTCACTGTCACTACTAAAAACTTCATCTTTATCCATCATACTCTCCCCTTGTTCCTTAGCCAAATAATCAACTTTCCTCTCCACATCCGCATCCCGATCAACCTCAACCTGATCAGTAAAATCCAATTTCGTATCCTTGGGTTTCTCATCCCAAACCCTATTTTTCTTAACCAATTTCTTCGGCTCAGCCTTAGTTACACCAGTATCTGTTTTCTTTCCATTCCCACCTTTGTTCCTAACCTTCTTCTGGAGCCTATTTACATCAAAAGCTCCATTATTCAAACTATCATTATCTTTACCATTACCATTACCATTTACACTAACATTACCATTACCATTACTCTTCAAGTTAGAACCGTTATTATTATTACCATTGGCAACAACAACACGGTCACGGTCACTCTCAGATTTAACCCAATTTTTTCCATCTCCGTCATTCTTCAAACCACCTCCTCCTCCACCAGCACCATTTCTCTTCCCTTCAGATCCATCTCCCTTCCATGTAACCTGACTCTTCCTACCCCCATTCACAACCACCGGATTCGAATTCGACTTCTTCAACTCCTCCGCCCGCGCCTCAGCTTCAATCTTGAGCTGCTTAAAAACCTCATCGAAATCGTGATACACGGTCCGCGTGGGATCATAAACCTGCGAGAATTCACGCTTAACAGCAGCAAGCAAATCATCAACATACAAGAGATGCAGAATCCGCTGATACACCGCAACGAAAACCAAACCGAGATCATTATGGAAGATCCATTTCAGCGAGTACGAAGCTCCAGGAGCGTCGTAGTTGTACGAAGCCGCACCGGATCGCTCCTCGAGAAGACACGATCGAATCAATGTATCGATCGGTGAACCCTTCAAAGCGTTGCCTAATTCTTTGCATGACCACAGAATTAAACCTCCTCGCGTGAAAATCAGTAACTGCTCTAACATTTTTTTTATACCTAGATTCAATCAAATTAAACAATTCAAATCATCAATTCAGAAACTTATACAAATTATTATGATTAATTGATTAATTCCAAGTTAGGTGAGAATTAGGGTATTGTTATTGGGAATGAAAAATCACGTACCTGGGTTTTGTGCAGAGAAAAATAAAAATAAAAATAAAATTGAGAATTATGAATGAAATTGGGGTTTTTATTTGGTTTTAGATTCAGATTTGGTTAGCGGTGGAAAATAAGATGACACGTGCTATACGCGTGCTGCGATGTTCTTGTTGACTTGGAAACTTTAATATCACTACTCCGTTGAAAAGGATTTTATTTTCAGTATTTTTCGTTCTGAGAAATGAATATATATTTGATTTTTTTTCTTCTTCTTTTTGACTTAAATCAAATCTAATCTTTTCTGATTAACCTTAAAAAAAACATTTGTGATTAGGAAACTGGTATTGAGCACAAATAGGTAAGGGTTCTGAATTAGGAAATTCATACTGCTCAAAAAAATGTCTATATTAAATAATACTTTTCAAATTCAATGTTATCTAATGTTAATATTTTTATTCTTTCTGGTCAAAAAAATTAATTGGATTTTAAACTTATTTATTGGTATTTTTTACTAACAATTTTTTTTATTATGGTTATGTTTGACCAGACATTTTTTATTAACTTTTTTTCTAGTATATTTTTATAGAGAAAATTTAGCTACAAATGAATTAGATGTTGTTTATATTATTTTCAAAAGAAAATAAGATAAATATATTCAAATATTATTTAAAGAATAAAAATACAAGAAATATTTTTCTAGTCTTTTTTATAGAGAAAATTTAGCTACAAATGAATTAGGTGTTGTTTATACTATTTTCTAATAAAAATATTTAAATATATTTTTTAGCTTTTATTATGATTATGTTTCAGCTTTATTTTATAAATAATTTGATACTGTTACATTTTTAAAAAAAAAATAATTTTATAGAAAAAAATTTCAAATAAAAAGTTGGTTTAAATAGTTATATAAAAAATATTATTTTAAATATTTCATCATATTAATTATATTTAACTATCAAATTTTTAAAAAACCACTAAAATTCAAACTTATTTCACATAATTTTTCATAATTATTTTGAGATATATTTTTTAAAAAATATTGTAATTTCAATTATGTTTTAATCTTCAATAATATATTTATGTTATAAACTATGAAATTAATATTTAAATTACTTAATTGAATTTTAAAACTTTTAATATTTATTAAGATTTTTATTAATAATTTTTTTATTATGATTATGTTTGACAAGACATTTTTTATTAACTAATTCTTTGCTCGATATTTATTTATAAGTAAATAGGTAAGGATTCTAATTAGGAAATTCATACTGGTAAAAAAAATGTTTATACTAGATAATAGTGTCAAGTTCAATGTTATCCACTCTAATATATTTATTCTTTCTGGTCAAAAAATTATTTATTTCAAATTAATTATTGATATTTTTTACTAATAATCTTTTATTATGGTTATGTTTGACAAAATATTTTTTATTATCTTTTTTTAGTATATCTTTTTAAAGAGAAAACTTATTTGTTTATATTGTTTTTTAATAAAAAATATGATAAATATATTTAAATATTATTTAGAGAGTGAGAATAGAAAAAAAAATTATAGAAGAAATTATATATTTATCACATTTTTATTTGAAAATAGTATAAATCACACATAAAATAGTATATAAGTTTTTTTTCTATTTTTTATTATGATTATGTCTCAACTTTAATCTTTAGAAAAAAAATTCAAATAAAAAGTTAGTTTGAATAGTTTTGTTAAAAAAAATATTTTAAAATTTAATCATATTAATTTAAATTAAATATCAATTTTTAAAAAAAAAAACTGCTTAAATTTAAACTTATATCACGTGATTTTTCATAATTATTTTGAGATATGGTTTAATCTTTAATAGCATATATTTATGTTATAGAAACCAAAATTAATCTTTTAAATTATTTAAAATGAATTTAAAAACTTCTAATATTTGTAAAAAAAAAAATTTATCAAAAAAAATTTTAAAAAATTGAAAAAACATGTCCTAAAATTTAGTTTGCATTTGTTTATTTGAATTTATCTATTAAAAGAAATTTTTTGAAATTATTTATTTAAAAATTTAAGAAAATAAATTATGATATTGTTAATTAGATTTTTTTAAATTTCTGTATTTTATATATATATATATATATATATATATATATATATATATGGAATTAAACAAATGGTTATTGTTTTGTATAACAAAAATATAATATTTTCTATTTTAAAAAAAATCTAGACTTAGATAGGCTAGGTATTCTCATTCCTATTAATAATATCTGTTAATAAACAAAGATCTAGACTAATCTAGACTTAAATAGGTTACGTATTCTCATTCATATTCATAATATGTGTTCATATTTATAATTATAAAAAAAATAATAATAATGCATAAACTAAATCTTTTATATTAGAGTACCAATAAAAGAAGACACAAGATTAAGACACTTTAATTTAATGATCACATTATTTATTAAGAAAATGACTAAATTAAAGATATTTTTATTATTTAAATATTTAATCAACAATTATTTATTTGACTATTTTAATATAATTTATCCTCATTAAATAATCTTTCTTTTCTAAAATTCATCATAATAATTTTCATTTTATAATATACTGTTAATAATAATAAATCATATATTTTACCTATTAATTTTTAGCTTTCAATTTCTATAAATTAAAAGTAACAAACAAACGACTTTAACTTTATTTTTTAAGCTATTATTTTATAAAGTGAACTTTTGAAATAAACTAACAAGCGACTTTAGCTATATTTTTTAAAGCTATTATTTTATAAATTTAACTTTAAAATAATTTTTAAGCTCAAAGAAAGGGAATAACTTTGTGGTGAGGAGAAAGGTATGGTTGTAACTTTAATGTAAAGTCACCCAAATCTATCCCAAAAAGAGTGGGCCAAACGTCATTCATAAAAAAATAAAATAAAAAAAAAGGAAGAACAATATTGCAAATTTGATAAATAAATATATAAAAAAAATTGTTAATATTACAATTTGAAAGCTTGTTCCACTTATTAAAGCTTCCACTAGAAAAAGTATCAAACCTTGAATTGTATAAGACAGGGATAAATCCTAAACAACATTGATAATCCATAATCTCACAGTAAAGGACAGAAAACATGAATTCATGAAATGGTTTTCTATGCAAAATTGATGTTCCATTCTTCACTGTCATCATTTGAAACCATCACCGAGACCTGGTGGCATTCCCAAACTTTGAGCAAGATCACTCATCCTTTCCTTCATGGCCTGAAAACATATGCAACACCACGTTTAAACAAATCAATATCAACAAGTGCAGATGAATGTCCATTCTTCCTACAGAAATGTTAGTTTCACCTTAACACTTTTCTGGTGCGCATCCTTGTAAGCCTCTGTGACTAAAAGTGAAACTTTCTGCAACACAGAGAATGAAATATGCTATTAGATATAATCTGATTTGAAAAAGATGGATATGAAGTTATGAGATCATTTGAATGTTGCATACTCACTTCGGATCCCAATTCCATAGCAGCCTCCGTGATTTGTGTTCGTACTGGTTGCTGATTGCCCGATAGTGTCACCTAAAAAATAAATTTATTCAGAATTAACTTAACAAATGTTTTCAGACATGAAAAGGCTTCTACAACAACATTAGAGAGAGAAGAGCAAGAAAATATCATACCTTTATTAACTCGCCCTCACAGTAACCATCAAACTCTGCTCTGTATAGTTAAACAAAGACAAACTCTATCGTGAATAACTCGTAAAACTGGGAAGGGAAAAAAATAAATGTAATAATTGTTAGGCAAGTATTTTATACGCTGCAAGTTCTTTCTGTATTCGGCTAGATTCAGTTTGAACAACCGCTTGCGCCTTCTTCACTGTCTCAAACAGATTTTGCATGTTTCCGATGTTTCCGAGCATTCCTCCCTATATTCAATGCACAAAACCGCAATTAATATAAATATTAAGACAAGTTAATGTCAGATTGACAAAACACATAACATAATACTGCCACATGATTTTTAATTTGACAAAACACATAACATAACACTTAACAACCTAATACACTTTAAAATCAAGAAGTTTACAAGTCCAAGAAAGTTGTCGACGGAGATCCATGGCGGAGAGCCAAAATCTCGCGTCTTAGCGGATTATGGCAGAAAAAACCGCAACATGTCTGATATTAATCATTACAGTGAGCCCATAAACCACCATTGGTATTCGCTAACACATCTAAATAGTTGTGAACTTATGAAATATGGTTAAGAACTTTGGGAACACGAGTTACCAATTACCAATTAATCCGCTTCCAAGTAAACATTAACATGACAGTTAGCTAGCATTCTTTCCATGTGCCGCTCATGATCATGTGCAATTGAGTGAATCACGAACATTATCGCAAATATAAAAAAGATTTTTTTGCATTGGACTTTTTATCAGGTATATAGTGCACATTCACAATGATAATATCACAAATCATCCAACACAGAGGCATGAGCTACTTCAATACCACTGTTTTGGCTTTGGCATATGTAAGGCAATGAAGGATAGAAGGTCTCTCATGGATCAGTGTTATTAATAGGGGATGGCGGACAATAGCAGGTAGCCAAAAGTCCGATATAAGAAATAGTGGATAGTGTGGCAGGCATGTAGAGGATTGCGTACCAAAATCCAATATAAGAAATAGTGGATAGTGTAGCAGACAAATATCAGAAGCCGCAAAGCGGTTGAAATAAATGATTACATAAAAATAAAGTATGTTGCACACAAATAAAAGCTACATAAACAGAAGTTATTAACGGGAGAGAGAATATAATAGAAAGGAAATAGTTTGGGAAAAAAAATTGAGGAATAGATGAAAAACAACAATAGAAAATAAAACAGAGAAAAAAAAATCAAATTAGGGATGATAGGTGAAGGGGAATAGATGAGAGTTTACCTAGGTTGTGGGGTTTAGGGGTTATATAAGATCCCATCTCGCAAGCTATTTATATGTTATTATTAGGGGGGGAAAGAAGGGGAAAAAACAATAACTTGCGCTATGTTAGCCATATCCGCAATCACCGATATGCAAAAAGCCACTGTTATGGCAGTGGCATCAAAACTGCAACAGTGTATCGGCTTTCGTCACGGTTGCGCAAGGTCCTGATATGTAATGGTGGTATAGCGGTGCTATACCGGTTCTTTAACAACACTGCGTGGATCAATATCATGATCACATGTCCTAATTGGGAACCTTATAAAATATGTTGTGCATCAAAAATGTCTAAAAAAGTATCCTTGTGAGTGCTAGAAAACTAAAAGATCTTACTAGTGCTTCTACGGATTAAGTCCCTTGGTGAATCGAAGGTGAATATCATCATAATTTCTACACTATACAAATGAGGGAAAAAATTCAACATGAAGGTGACTGAAAAAGAAAACTCACTTGACCCTCATTATCTTTTTTTCCTCCTCCGAAAAGGGCTTGGACTCGGAAACATCTATGAGCAGATCCAACTTTTTGTAGTCCACGCCGGGATACTAGTCTCATGTCAACTACATTGCTACTGGAGCTTAGTTTACCTGCAACAATGAATAAGTCATCGCGATAAAAAGTAATTTGATAACCAAAGCATGAAGATATCCAAACAAGTAAATGTGTTAGACATTATCACCAGAGTATCCGAATATACTAAAATAACACATTTTTGAAGCCCAAAAGTCACTAAGGTAAAAAACACACACACATTCATGACTGGTTTTGAAACATTCAATAACAAAAACGATTATTTACTAATAATTTTACCTCTTAATTTTTCTGGCTAATTTCAAAAGTTAACCTTATTTTCAACGAGACCATCAAAATTCAAAGTAAAAGTGCAAAAATTAAGGAAATTTTCATAAATTGAATTAAGAATAGGAAAATTAAAAAAGTGAAACATGAATTGAGTTTAGAAGCAACCAAAAAAGAAGAGTTACATAGAGATGATGAAGGTGGGAGGTTGTTTTTGCATTGAGTGGCGGCTCCATGGATGTGGCCTGTGAGAGAAAGCGTAAACGCCATTGGTTAGGTTATTGTTTTGACGTGGTGGTGGGGAGGAAGAGAAGAGAAAATGGGTAGGAGTGAGAAGGAAATGCAATCGGTGTGGAAGATAGACAGATAGATAGATAATTGGATATTTTTATGTATCAGTTAAAACTGAAACCGAACCAACACAACACTATGTGAATAGGATTGTGTTACATTAACTTTAGCGAAACTCGATTCGGATTACTGTTACCACCGACCGATTAACTGAGTTGTGAGGATAACATTAACAAGTACCGCCCCGGCCCAAAATGTTCAAAAACATAGGTTCCACATCAAACTAAACATGTTTATGAATTTTTTTAATTTATTCCTTAGGGTTGAAAGTCACCTATGCAATTTTAAAAAATATTTTTGAAAAATCTAAAATATATTTTCGGTATACATCATCCACCATATATCATAAGATCAAAAGTGGTTTCACCTTATTGTAAAGAAAAAATCGAATATATTTTTAATTTAAATTGGAAATGCGTCTCTAGTTAATAAGTATGGGAAGATTGGAAATTCGATCACCTTAGTATTTTATTTAAAATCGACTGTGTATGTCTGGAATACTCAAAAAGTCATATTGTTTAAAATAGTAACCAGCATGTGTGAGTACAACTTCGTCATCAGATGTTTTGTATGATGTCAAAATTAGAAAAAGTTAGCATTTCTGTATATTGAAGAATATCTATATGTCTTGTGGTACTCCTTTCCTTTGCATTAGGGGTCTTAGAAGCCATTTTGAAAACATAATATTCGCGTAGACACATACAACTCAATTTTGAAGCTTGTAGTCTCTAGAAAGCTCAGGTCGACATGTGCATTACATAGGTCGATACATACTGAAACTTTTCTGAAATTGCGAAAATTCTTATTATATGTGCCGACATATACGAATTTCAAGTCGACACATTTACTTGTTGCTTTAAAGTCTGAAGCCTCTGACTTTTTTCAGTCGACACATATATTCCTTCAGGTCAGGTCGACACATACAGCTTAAACTTAACGTATGTGTCGACACATATTATTTTTAGGTTGACACATACTTATTATTTTGGTCAAATTTTTAAATCTTAATTCCGAAAAAACTCATTTTTGCCCTAATCTTCCAAAACTATAAATACATCATTCATGCATCATTTCAACTTGATGATACCATAAAAATATCTTGCATTTGCTCTTCATCTTCAGCCTCCAGCCTATGCATACACACTAACAAACTATTGTAATGATCTTTTGTTGGGTGTCATCTAGACGAGGTTCGATAACGTCCAATTAGATTTTTGTGTAGCCGAGAATATTGGGTTGAGATTTGTAGGGGTCTTCATCCGAAAAAACCTCGGGTTTGTCCTCCAAGATCATTGAGTGACTTGGGGGTTTTGTGCAAGACATTTAAAAGAGGATTGCGGTCAAGTGAAGCCCTTTGGAGATAAAGAATGCAAAAGATCCTTTAGAGATAAAGACCGCAAAGGAAGTAGCGAGAGAATGACATATAAAAATTTAAGTCTTGTGTTGCAATAGGTGAAAATGACGATGCGCAAAAACTTTGGAGATAAAGTACGCAAGTGAGTAACAAGATCAAACATTATATTTGCAACTATTGTGTTTTGGTCTTTTTTAAGATCAAAGGAAGAGAATGGGTTGAATCAGCAACGAACATTAGGGTTTGTAGAGTTGTTCTTGAATACTTCTCTTGTATCAACTTTTTGCATAGTAAGAATTATCCTAATTTCATTGAAATTAGGTGTAGACGTACCCACACACGATGATGAAAGTGAGGAACTGTGAAGACAAATCCCTGTGTCTCTTTTTCGCATTATTTTACTTTCTTTATTTTCATCAATGAACTTGTCTAATAACATTGAGTAATCGATTGATTCGTAGGAATTTTTTGGAACTATTTTTTGTTTTGAATTAAATGTTGATATTGCTTATAATCACTTTTGATTATAAGTGCTTTTGTGTCAACACAACTAAAAGGAAAATTCTGAAAATTCAATTGCACACCAAGTGTTCGACAAATTATTTTGTTAAGTTCTTTTGATAATTGCCATTGGAAATAGCATTACTAATAACTTGATATAAACAATTGATAAAGTGTTACTTGATTGAAGTCCAATTAATTCAAATTATCATATTCATTCAATAAGAAATTTTATATTTTCATATCCGAGTTCCAATAGCTAAGGTTTCATATGAAGTTGTGTCATTATAAGAAATACATCCTCTTGAAGCTGAAATTAAAGAATTGAAAGATTAACCAAAGGAAGATGAAACTAAACTTGAATTGAAGATGTTACCCTTGCACTTGAAGTATGTGTTCCTTAAAGAAGGGGGTAACAGACGAGTCATTATCAACAGTTCATTATCCGACAAGGAAGAACATAAATTTATTTAAGTTTTAAAGGAAAATAAAAAGGCAATAGGTTGGGTGTTATCTGGTCTGAAAAGAATCAGTCTAGCCTAATGTATGCACAAGATCTCGATGAAGTGGGACTACAAACGTGTAGCTTAAGAACAACGTCATTTGAATCCTACCATGAAAGAGGGGGTGAGGAAGAAAGTGGTGAAATTATTAGAGGCCGACATGATTTTTCCTATTTCATACACTGCATGGGTAAGTCCAGTTCAAGTGGTGCCAAAGAAATGAGGAATGGTGATGATTACTAGTGACAATAATGAGTTGATTCCAAAATGAACTGTGATGGGATGGAGAATATGCATAGATTATCGGAGGCTTAACCAAGCCACCAAAAAAGATCATTTTTCTTTACCATTTATGGATCAAATGCTTAAAATATTGTCAGGTTAATAATTTTATTGTTTCTTGAATGGTTATCCAGGATATAATCAGATTACTATAAACTCGGATGGTCGTGAAAAGACAACTTACACATGCCCCTTTGGGATCTTTTCTTATAGAATGGTGCATTTAGGGTTATGTAACACACCAACAAATTTTCAACGATGCATGTGAGCCATCTTTTCTGATATAATTGAAAATTGCATTGAAGTCATCATGAATGACTTTTGCATATTTGGTCCTTCTTTTGATCAGTGTTTAAAGAATATGGAAATTATATTGAATTGGTATGTGGAAACTAATTTGGTTCTGAAATGGGAGAAATGCAATTTTATGGTTACTAAAGGCATAGTACTTGGTCACAAAATCTCTTCTGAAGGCATTGCAGTTGATAGAGCAAAGGTTAAAGTTATTGAAAAGCTTCTGCCACCATTAAATGTCAAAGGAATCAGAAGCTTTTTAGAACATGCAAGTGTCTATAGGTTTCAACAAGGATATCTGTAATACGGTGGGAGAACTGACTTTGAGATTTGTTTTGCTTTTTATCGCAAATGTTGTGGATAGCAAGAGTCGCCACCGACTTTTCTTTTATCCAATTAAGGGAAGGTGAAAAGAAGAGAAAAAGACCTTCGTTAGATTCTGAGTAAGGGAGAAGGTTATGAAAAGGGAAGGTATTAGCACCCATTTCCATCCGTAGTTATCTACGGGCTCTTAGTTGCTTCTAGTTCATCTTTAAAAAAAATTGCTTTCTGTGTGTTTGACAAAAATGTTTTGAAAAGGCATTTCGCTTTGAATTTGTAATGATTCACGTTGGAATGTATACAAAGTGTTTGGAAATGTTTCATTTTGAAAAGAGTTTGAACTTTGACAAAAGTGTGAGGTGTGAAAAGTATTTTGATAGAGCAAACAACTAAAAGTCTTATTTACCTACTCAGAATGGTCGTTTTCGTGTTGTTTTACTTTCCTTTAGAATAGTGTTATTCGTACCATTAGTTGGTAGGTAACCCTATTCGTTGGATGTAAAAGGGACATTCGAAGGGACATCGGATGGTCATAGAAGGCAACTTGTAGGAGTATCCTAGCACATTCGAAGGGACGATCATCACTTTTTCGTAGGCAACAATCGAGGGACGAGATCATGTTTTCGTAGGCCACGTCGAGGGACTCATGATCTTTGATTTGAAGGGACTATGATGATATGTTTGTAGGCAACGGTGCTAGGATACATCTACGTTCGAGGGACTTGACCATTTAATCGAAAGGCAACGAGAGAGAATTACCCTAAGGGGTGCATGTGTGAAAAGAGTGTGTTAAATTCGGATATATTATCTTGCAATTAGAGGTGATCTACGTTCGTTTTTATCTTTCCATACACGCCTAATTACTAGCAGTTCATAGGGTACAGAAAGTAAATTGCAGAAAGTAAAGTGCGAAAAAGTAAATGTCCTAAGCTATTACATGGCTTTGGGGCAGTTACATAATATAGGAGTGCGGAAAGTAAATCCTAATTGAACTATTACATCCCATGAGCAGTTACATAATATTGGAAAAGAATGCGAGAAAATAAATCCTAACTATTACAACCTGTAAGCAGATACATAATAATCGGAAAATATAAGAAATTCGCATAAGAGAAAAATATGTTAGTAAAAGAAAGTTTTGAATGAAGAAAAATGTTTTTGCGTTAGTAATGATAATTAGATGATAGAGTAATTTTTTGAGAATTTTCTGGATTGGTTTTGATGGAGAAAAACAATTAAAAGTCAATTTAATGGTTAATTAACAATTAATTAAAATATGCATGCAAAAATATTAATTTTAATATAAAAAATAAATAAGTATTTTTCTGATTAAAATGCAAAAGGAAAATATTTTTAGTGATTTTTAAATGCATGAGAAAATTATTTAAAGAGAAAATAAATAAAATAGAAAAAATATGAAAAGAAAATATAAAAAGAGTTAGTTTTGTAAGTGGTAAAAAAAGAATTATCACTGCCAGGGATCGAACCCATGCCATGCCTTTCACACGCGCGCGCTGTTACCACTAAGCCAACCTGCGTTTGGTGTTAGTATAATGAAACGAAAATGTTTTAAACGAAATTGAATTATGAGAATCCAAAATACGCGCGAAGATCTTCATCTTCTTCGTTTGAATTTTCAAACCTCTAGCGACGGCCTGGTTCGACGCTAAAGCCCCTGCAAATTTCCAAAATCACATACAAGCAATATAAATTTATTGTGAGTACATGGTTCGACTGGATTTTGTCTCCTGAACACAATGGTGGTCTTAGTTTTGTCCAATTTTTCCTATTTCAGAAAACCCCAATTAGAGCAGATGAACCCTAACCATGGTGAATTTCGATTCAGGTGTCTAAACTCCAATTAACCTATGCAGAAAGTTTCGAAACTCCATTCTAAACACAAACAAAGCATCAAAACATGTTAAATATGCATGAAAATCAAAAAATTGAGTTAGAAAGTGCAAACCGAAATCTGGAATTCGTGATTCTGGATGTTTGGGTGACTTGTGAGTATCTGGATCGATTCAAGGGACCTCCGGGAATGTATTGGAATGCTTAGAATTGGCTGAATCGATCTAAAACTAGGGCTGCAAGTTGCTTGAGTAGCACGATTTTTTTGAGCTTTGTTAGGGTTCTTAGAGGCAGAATTTTTGTCCTCTATTCATGTAATAACATCATGTATATATAGTGGATGGATTTAGGTCAAGAATTATGAGGAAATAATGAACCAATCAATGATAAAATATTTGATTTGGTATAAAACCAAATATTGCCTTTTTGATCAAATTTCAATCAATTCTCTTGCCAATCAATGCCAATTTCGAATTTGCCAGCTTGTGTGGATTGCTTGGACCTCAAGAATGAGAGAAAAATCCAATTTGCATTAATTTTGATTTTCTACCTTTTATTTTAATTTAATTGGCTTTTAAATGATTAAAATCCAAAATAAATAGAAAATAAAAGATAAAATTTATGGCCTTGGGCTTGGAGGTTCCAAATTAGTTGAGGAACCAGTTTGAATCAAGAAAAGTTAGGCCCATTTGCAAAATTTTGGATTTTGACAAGTATTTCTCTTTGTGCACCTCTTCAAAAATGCTTAACTTGTGCAAGGTGTATCTTGCTCAATTTTTAACATTTTTGGGTGTTCTTAGACTTTTTAGGAAGCTCTAGATGTCCTCTAAACAACCTCTTTGGTTTCATCTCATTTGAAGTTTCCATGCTCAATAACACTTCTTTACAAAAAAGTTGACTTTTTGTTGACTTTGAAAAGGACCTGTAATATTTTGATCCATATCCTCCAAATGAAGCATTTTCTGACCAAGCTTGTGAGACATGAAGTTATAGAGAATTGAATTTCCTTCAAAATGAGCTTTAGTGGGAAAATTTCTGATAAAGTATGAGAAAGTTATGCTTGGTCAAAGTTTTGTTGACTTTTGTCTAAGAAAGCCCAATTTAGAAACTTTGACTTTTGATCAAATCTTGAGTTTTCTTGATGAATCATGATCAACCCTTGATCAAATGATGAATGTTACTTCAAAATATGGATGTTGACAAAAAATTATGAAGTTTGACTGTATGTTGACCACAGTTGACTTTTTGTCCAATACAACTAATTTTCAACCATCTGAGCAATTGTCTGAGGAAACTTGACTTGTAAGGCTTGAAACTTGACATGGAGATTTTTTGAAGCATATGATGAGGCATGATGACCATTGGAGGTGTTGGGAACCACCTTGATATGAGAATTGCCAAACCCTAGTTTGGGTTGATTGCCTAGGAGAGGGTTTGTCTGGTCAACCCTTGTGAAATCCTTGAGTATAGATGTATGCAACATCTATATATCTTTTCCTTCGTCTTATATACTTACAACCGATTATATTTCAAACTTCTAATGGGAAAACTTGCCTATTGATTATACTACTTTAAAAAACATTTATTAGAAATTCCTTTTTGAGCCAAGCTCTAGCCTATAAATAGAGGCCTTATTTCTTATTTCATACCATCCAAAAACGTGTTTTGACACGCCTCTTTATCTCTCTCTCTCTAAAATTTTATTTCATTTTCTCTCACTAATATAATTGCCTAAATACTTTTGTGAGAAAAGTTCTTTTGTGAGTGAGGATATATTTGTAATTTTGGAAAGGGTAGAATTGTAAATTCACCAAGAGAATATATTTTTTATACTCCTTGTCCATTTAGGGATTTATTTGGTTTAGAAGCTAAACATGTTAAAAGCTTTAGTTTGGGATTGTGTGATTCAGCTCCTGTGTATGTTCGAGATTTACCCGTTATAAAATCTCATAGGTTTTTGGTTAGCCCGATATTAAAAATAATCTTAGGTTCAAGCTTAGCCCAATATTAAAATCTTGGTAGGTTTGAGATTATATTGGTGTTAAATTCTCACGGGTTACAAGTTATCCCATGTAAAACCAAGGTTTAAGGTTCGTGAGCTCAACGCGTGTAAAAGCTTAAAAGGTTTGTGGAAAGAAGACTAACTTCTTCAATCTATCGTTTATGGATACTAATCGCTTCAATCCATCATTTGTGAAGAAAGGACTAACCGCCTCATTTTATCGTTTGGAAAAGAATACTAAAATTGTCATATTCCAACTCTTTCATCATTTGGTTAAAGGTCAATCATTATTTCCTTGTATAAGAGAGTTTGTGAGTCTTTCCTACTAAAAGCTCTCAATGTTTTTTGGAAACTCTAAAGATCAATTCTTGGGGAGAGGAGTAGGTCATTTTATTTTAACCAAACATCTATAACTCTTGGAGTTCCTCTTATCCTTTAACTCTTTTAATTACTGCAATTTATTTTTCAGCTTTTTATTCTGTGTTGCTAAGTTTTAAAAAAATGTTTTTAAACTCTAATTATATTTTCCAAATATATTTAAAATCACATTTTACTAAACCACATAATTCACCCCCTCTTGTGTGTCAAGTCACAAGTCCAACATATTTTCTTTAACCAAATTTGTCTTAGTGCCTTGTGAATTAAAACTACCTGTGTGAGAGGAGTTGTACTTGAATCGTGTCATTGTCTTACTTTCAAGAGTGTGATACTCCTTAAGAATTGAGTTTAGTGGTAATATGTTTTAAATAGTGACTCGTGAAGAGAGATACACATTATATTTTTGTTGTATTAAAAATTCAAGATGAGAAAATGGGAAAGTTAATGAGAACTTATCTGAGAGGAATATGTTTGAGAGCAACAAATGTAGTAGTTCAGATAGTGACTTGTTTAAGGATAATTGCGTAATTTGGATCTTTACATTCTCAAGAACTTCAAAAAAGGTGGTAAGTATTAGAATAATAATGCAAATTTGAGTAAGTGGAGAAATAGTTCCACATTAGATAGGAATGTGGAGACTTTAAAGTTTTAGGTGGACAAGTGGTGTGTCTCTCACAAAGGTGTTGTCTAGTCCTACACTATATATCAACGCTCCAACAAATAGTATCATGAGCTTTTGGTTCGAGAAAGGTACCAGCTTAGTATTGAAATGCCCAAGTAGAGGTGTTCCGTTGCAAGGTGTAAACGACGGTACAAGTGGGGAGCATTATGAAGTAGAGTTATTTCGTTACAAGGTGTCAGCGGCGCGCTGCGGCGGTACAAGTGGGGGAGCATTATGGACTCACACTTTAGGAGAAGTATTAGATTAATAATGCAAGTGTGAGTAAGTGGGGAAATAGTCCCACATTGGATAGAAATACGAATACCTGAGAATATTTAAGTCGGAAAATCCACTCTCCTATCACCTTAAAGTTTTAGGTGGACAAATGATATGTCTCTCACAAAGGTGTTGTTTAGTCCTACACTATGTATCAATGCTCCTAAAAATCCCCCAATAGTAAGTGCTTTAATAAAAAAAATTAAATTATTAGTTGTAAAATTGGTCAAATTAACACTTTAAAAGTATTTACGAAGAAGAGAGAAAACACATAGAAAATAAAGAAGTTTAGAAAAAGAATGGAGATGAAACTAGCACTTAAAAATTGTGATGGATGTTTGGAAACATGGTTAGTTGAATAACATTAATGTGTTTAGTTTAAATAGGAGAATTTTTTTAACTCACCCTATAGTGTAGAGGTACAACCTATAAAATCTCGAAAATGCCCTTCATAAAACCGGAAATGTATTTTCGGTTCACACCTTTTTTTTTGTGCACAAAACAAGCCAATTATGGTTTCACCCTTCAAAATGTAAAAAACAATATCGAAAATGCACTTCTGGTATAAACCGGAAATGCACTTCCGATTTATAGTTTTATAATATAAAGTTCATCTTTCTCAAGTTCATCTTGAAGCAACCCCTTCTCCGATTTCCATGACTGAGCTTGTTGAATCATCACTAATGGAAACATGGCATATGCCTGCTACACTAACTCGTTTTTCTACTTTACTAACTCCTTTTGTATTTGACGAGCCGCATTTCATTTTCTAATTCGGAACTTCAGATTATGGCTTAAGTCATTTTTCAACAATCAAACCACTTACACTAGTAAGCTTAGCTAATTTAACACCCCTTTTTCCACAAGATTTAGTTTTCTCCATATGAATGAACTTCTGCCTAAGTGCAAATGCAAGTACCTTTCTACTATTCAACTTGGAATTAGATCCTGATTTAATTTCCAGGGAGCCCTTTTGGCCAGTTTTCCACAAGATTTGTAGTAGTTTGTACTTTACAGAAAACCGAAAGTACACTTCCCGTATTATACCAGAAGTGCATTTTCGGAAGAAAAAAATTGTTGTAAAATAAGGTGAATTTCAGAAAACGAATTAATTAGTGCGCACCGGAAGTATATTTCTAATTTTTAAAGGTATATTTGGAATTTCACATGGTGCGCAAGAAAAGTATGGGGTGGATAAAGAAATTTCCTAAAAAGAGGTTTAGAGAATTAAATATTAGTAGTAGTTACCAAGAGCATGAAAAATTAAATTAACATAGGATATAACAAAAAAAATTATGTTTAAAAATAGAAAATGAAAATTTGAGTTGAATAATAATTCAAAATAGAAAGTTAGGTTAGCTTAAATGATATGTGACTAACACTTACACACACCAGCTGCATGTGACTAACTATCAACCTTTAAGACGCACTAGTCCTAAACTTCTTAAGAATTTTGACCTAACTGGTCTCTTAAGAAACAATCAAACAACTGTTTGAATAGTAGTTTTGTTTACAAGTAAATTGCTTCTACACAAGCTGAATGATGTAAACTGATTCTTAACACTATGACTTAAGAAAATTTACAGCTTTTTACAATAGGAAATGTGAGTGTTTGCGCGTAGTGAATTAGCAACTTTTTCTTCAAGTCTTCAAGCCTTTATATAGAGCCATGCATAAGATGTGACCGTTGAAGAATACATATGGAATTATCAGATTATGGCAGCTTGAAAGAACGTGGGGAACAAGATCACCAAGAAACTCAAAAGTTACATTGACATGCTAATCTAAAAGTTGCAGGATAATCATCATACCCATCATCATCTTCTTCGCCAAATGAGTATTCGAGGATTTCAACATCAGAATCCACACAAAGTTCATGAATAAATTAGTTGAAAGAGGACACTTCACTGGAATAACAAAGCAATAGCCATCGCCAAATTGCGTTCATGACAATAGATATAAGGTTATTTCAAACGAATCATGGTGCTTGCTACAACTTGTACCCAAAAAAAAAACACGAGGATTAGCAGAGTGACGGCGAAATCGAAAATGACAGTGACGGCGAAATCGAAAATGACACTACAAGAAAAGAATAATCAGGGACAATATTGAAATAACCGAAGTTGAAAGATTAATGGATGTTGAGAAAGAAGAGAGTGAATGAGGGCGTTGAGATGAGAGGAGAAGAGAGGCGGGTGTGAGAGACAATTTTGGAATAGCCTGGGGTAGTAGAAGGTGAGAAGATGGAAAGTCATGCACACGTATTGAATGGTTATTTTGTAACTGCTATGAGAAGAAGTGGTGAGATAGGAAATGAGCAAGGAGTATGATGTGTTAAATTTTTTGTGGATTTCTCAATTCTTAGGATTCCAATTATCCTCTGCTCAACCCTTCTTAGAAAAAGGCACACAACACACAATAATTCCATCTCCTTGATGATTCCTATGATGGATAGAGAAATATGTATCACCAAGAAAAGTGGGAACAAGATTTCCAATCAAAAAGATCCTCATGGAATTGATAAAAACGAAGTCTTTGACGTTAGGAAACAAAACTAACACATAAATAAGCAAAGCTAAAATAGCTTCAAAAGCTACCATACTACCCGCTTTGGCAAAACTAAAAGCTTACTTCATTAGAAACTTTGAAGTTAGTCCTAAGAGACTTCCATTAGTACTTAAGTTTTTGTCTATCTCAGATTTCCTTAAGTGAGTCATCGTTGTAATGACTCGTGGCTTTGGAATGGCTTCCAAACCATTGAAAGACACTTTGTCAGACACTAGGATACCTAAAAGATTTGCGTACTCTTCCAAAGTAGGCATCAACTAATAATCAAGGAAAGTGAAACAACGATAAACAGGATCGTAAAACTGAACCAAGGTTTTAAAAAGTCCTTCATCAACGTTAGTGTTCAAGATAGTTAAAAAAGTACCATAGCGTTTTCTTAAATCTGAGGGATCTTCTACCAAGGATGCTAAATTTTTTAACTTTTTCAGATCATGAAATCTAAAACCGTATCTCTTGGTATTTCTTCTTCTCAAATCCATCACTTTAACCAAGAATATTTGCAAAGAAAAATTCTCTAAATTCTTTGGAAATTTTATGGAAAGAGAAAAAATGGAAAAATTTATGAATGGATGCATAAATGTCACAAAGACACAAACATGGTTACACACAAAATAGGTTCAAGCGTTCGAAGTCACGAGAATGAGGTCAACGATAAGAACCAAACATGGGTAAGTACTATGGGTTTAATCACCTGTAATACATGTTCTACTGATAATACAGGGTCTATGCATCTCTTTGAAATATTATCAGTTTAAACAACTAACTCGTAGTCCAATAATATTTTTCAAGAAAAATTCACCTGATCGTAGTCTCGCATGACAACTAATCCAAGTCTATACCTGAATAGTTTCTGCACTACATCCTAAATGGCCATGATGAGTTATGGATTCTACAGCCAACTCAGCTTCGCTGGCTCGCTTAAAAAGACAAAATGGCTTCGCAAATAACTTTCTAAACAACATTACCCCCAATAAAACCTCCACTGAGCGAGGGATCTCAAATTAACTTATTAAGGACTGAGAATCCTCGTAAGTTAATTGGACTATACCCCCATCTAATTCTTAAAATGTTTCTTAAATCCGGGTTAGGATATTTTTCCATCACATGAAATCGCGAGTAACAGAACAAAACACATAAGAAATAAAACAAACATATGCACAAATGAGGCTTAAACCCTTTTTTCTTTTTTGGAAACAAAGAAAAGCTTGGTGACTTCCCAACAGAGTCGCCATTTTTCTATTCGCGGTAAAAGTGAAGAATGAGGGAATCGAATCGGAATTCGAATCTCTGACTCAAAATGATTTACTCTTTGATTTTTTTGTTTAAAAGATGACACGAGCACCAAGCTTTATTGTTTCCAAACAAAAAAGGAAGGAAAAGGGGAAAGTTGAAATACCCTAAAATTGATATGCAATGCGATTAGTGTGAGCTAAATGCAACGCATGGGGGGGTGACCTGGGCAAGAGGGTTGGTTATATAAAGGGAAGGTACTAGTATCCTATATATCTATAGTATTCTATCTCAACCTTTTGTGCGTTTTTTTTATTTGCTATGTTATTTTGGGAAAGTTTCACCTTTGAGATTTAAGAAGAGTAGGTTAGGCAAGAACCTAAGTTTATTTATTATGATTATGCTCGCAAAGATTATTGGGATCCTCTGCATACATATCACCTAGTAGGAATTAGAGCATTTGTAGCTCGGATCTAAGGGAACTAAGGTTTGTTTGGTTTGAGGAGAAAGAAGTATGCTCGCCAAGGGTGAGACCTCGTGCCCTACGTATTCTCGAATGGAGGTTGAGAAAGTCAGAGCAATCGTAGTTCCCACTTATGTGCTAGTGGAAGCAAAGAATTTAAGAGACAACGACAAGTTTCATCTTAATGAAAAATGTATCTAATCTATTTCATCACATACATTTTTTGAAAATTTGATTGATTAAATCTTTCATTGTAAGCATTGGGTGTTTTGCTTGAGTGTACAAGCGTTACCACTTACAAGTTAAGAAATATGTTTGAAAAAACTTTGAATCTTTCATTGTAAGCGTTGCCACTTACAGTTAAGAAAGATGTTTTGTTTGTTTGAAAAGTGTTTGATTTGAAAAATGTTTGTTTTGAAAAAATGTTTGATTTGTATGTGATGCTATAGATGAGATACTTCTTCCATAAAGATGATTCATGTCTAATCTCTTAGGAGAAATGTTTTATTATTGATTAGGGGGATGCTTTAAAGAAGCTCATGGGTCCTTGTATTGTAAGCCCAAGAGGAGGCTATCTGAGGAACATCGAGGGTCCTTGTATTGTGAGCCCAAGAGGAGGATTTCCAAGGGACATCGAGGGTCCTTGTAATGGGAGCCCAAGAGAAGGCTATAGGGTATGGCTGGCTTGGCTTTAAGATTGATTTCACCTGGAAACCATACTCTTAGGGTTCTATCCTAGCGAAGGTGATTCTTTGTATTGGAAGCCCAATAGGAGGCTGTTAGAGATTTCCATATCTCTTTCTTGTATGAGGCCCAAGAGAAGGCTAAACTTAACGAGGGAGTTATTTTATATGAAGCCCAAGAGGAGGCTAACTCAACAGGGGAGTTCTTTTGTACGAAGCCCAAGAGGAGGATAACTCAACAAGTGAGTTCTTTTGTACGAAGCCCAAGAGGAGTCTATGGGGAACCTAGTTGTTATAATAGTTTTTTTTTTGGATAAAAGAGAATGTTATTAACCAAAAACAGTGAATACAACTAGGCGAACAATAATGTATCCTGCCTAACAACTAGCAGAGAAACCTATGTATACCTAAACACACTCACATCATAAGTTTTGCTATGTGTGTTCTATATTTACGTCTCATCCAGCTCCTATAAACAATAGTATCAATGATAGTATTCACTATAGTATTGCTTTGTCTTCTATGTTGAAACACCACTTCATTGCGATGTTGCCACACACAGTATATAGTTTCTGCCAATGCCAACTTCAACAAACCTTGTTTCCAGCCTTTGCCTTTCGTTTGTGACACAAGCCACTTCATCTCTTCATTCCACGCTAAGGGTGAGTGTTGTACCCCTAACCATTGTAAAACTCCGGACCACACCTCCACAGTAACTCTACATTCAAAGAACAGGTGATCATGGTTCTCTTCAGACCGATTGCATAACACACAATCCGTGTTCCCAATCATCCCCATTTTTGCCAACCTATCTTTAGTTGCAAGTCTTCTGTGACATCCAAGCCATAATGTAAAAATGGCTCTTGGTCTAGCATAGTTGTTACGCATGAGGTTACACCAGTCTACTATACTCTTATCATCAATAAGTTGTAAGTATACCTCTTTCATCACAAACCGGCCCTCGTTAACCATGCTGTTCCATTGTTGCTGGAGAAGAGGAACGAGGGACCTCTTATTTATAATTGCTTTAAGAATCCATCAACAAGTATTCGGACAATTGACACTCTCCACTGTATTGCTCTTTATGAAATACGCGTGCACCCATTTGACCCATAATGTATCAACTTTTGACTCGGGTTCCAAAGACATTTCAATAATGCAATGAATTCCGGTATCAAGATTAATTATATTCAAGCCACCTTGCTGAACTGGGCTACATGTCTTCTTCCATGCCATAGGACATTTGCGGCTCACCTCAATTGCCACTCCAAATAAACGATCGGCACAGATCAATTTTGTGGATGACAACCTTTGGTAGGAGGCAGTTCATCCAATATTGTGTGATTGCGGTTGTTATGCTATTTACCGGTTGAATTCTACCACTCTACTTAACAACTTTCTGTCCAATGCCTTATCCTACTTGTGATTTTCTCCACCACGGAGGTAATGAGTCACATTCACCTCTTGCTAGATGGAACCCCAAGTACCTTATAGGCAATTGGCGGTTGTGAAACTCACAACCTTTGAATAGCTCCACCACATCCCGATCCATCCCTCCACGTAAAATTCTACACTTATTCGATTGACGGGTTGAGTCAAAAATCGATGGAAAGCCTCCAACATCTTTCCCACGAATTGACATCTCCCGGTGAATAAGAGCACATCATCAAGAAACGACAAATGGGTGATGGGTTTTACACTTGCTATGATGCTTGAACTCCTTACTTTTTGCATATTGACCATGGTTCGATTTAAATACTCCATCGAATGACAAAAGCGGGAGATTGGATCCCCGCCTAATCCCCTCTTAGCATACAAGATATCGTAGTACTCACCATTTATATTGAATCAGAGCTCGGTGAGTTACCATTCTCATAATCCAACTTATAAATTTTCCAGAATCCCAATCTCATGAAGAATACAATCAAGTGCATTCCAATCAATCATATTGTATGCCCGAAAGTCAATTTGCATCATGGTACCACCCTTTCTAGCATACCCTTCATTAACTCAAATGCTAGAAGAATGTGGTTGTGAATCACTTGGCCGGAACAAAGGCTGGCTCGTGGATGATATCATGAAGAATCATACCCTTGGTCATAACTTTTGATGAATTTTGTAAAAGTAGTGCAAACTGCGATTGGTCGGTATTCCTTCACAGTTTTGGTATGTTCTGTCTTTGGAATAAGTGTGACCACTGTTCCATTAAAAGCCCTAAATAGATTTCCTTTTTCAAAGAATTCTCTACACAACATCTTTTTGATAATATGCCAAGTGGATTTGAAAACTTTCATAGCCATCTATACGGGGCCTTCATGTCCAATCCCATTTAAAGCAGCATAAATTTCCTCTTCAGTTACTATAGCAATGAGACTATCACCTTGAGCCTTTGTGATTTGTTTTCTGCTTCTCATAATCTCAATATCAACATGTTTAAGAGATACAGCTTTCATCCCCATAATACTACTATAGTATTGCAGACTTCTCGGATGTCATCTTTATCGCTAGTGCCATCACTTTGCTCTAGGACTTGCAAACCATTATGACATTTGGTTTTTAGGGATGCATAAAAGTAAGCATTATTGCCATCTTGCATTCTCAGCCAATCTATTTTAGTTCTTTGCAGCATCATGCTCTCTTCCAGTTCATTCCACTCAATGACTTTTTTGGTTAGCATCTTAGTTCTTTCAATTGCCTCAGTATCCATCCTATTCAACATTAGGTTTTCCTGAGCTATCTCCAGCTCCTTCCTCGCTTTAACAATCTCAGTAGCAATATTAGATAGTTGTCTCCCTAATAAAGTAAGATCCGGTTTCAATCTTTGAAGCTTGGTCCACAATATATACATAGGGTCTCCCTGTATAGGCTTTCTCCATCTCTTCCTTACCACTTCGTATCTGGTAAATCAGCCAAGTAATTATAATACTTGAATCTACGAGAAGAATTTCTTCTAGGGCCATTTCCTTCCACGCTAAGGTGGCATGATCGTGGAGGAAGTATCTTCAATGTGTTATGCAAATTATCTTGAAACCATGCTACATTTCCCGAGACTCTATCAATCCTAGAGTAAATAGCCGTAACATGTTTATTGTTCCAAGTGAAGTAATCCCCACACCGTCCATCTCACTTAAACACGTGACGTGCCATCATATCCACAAAGTCTTGATATTGACTTCCACCACGGTTCCCCTATTCTATCTTGAGCCCCAGCCACATTATTGAAATCCCCCATAGCACACCAAGGCTCACTAATAGACTGGTGAAGAGTTATCATATCCCTCCATAAAGCTTTCCTCCTTTCAAGTTGGTTATGGGCATATATGGCGGTTAACCAAAACTTTAGACTGCCCTTCTTATCATATACTCCGCAGCACATCGGTCGATCTTTGAAACAAGCGGATCAACAAAATTAGCATCCCAGTTACCCATACGCCATTTGCATGATGTGTATAGTTGTCAATATAGTTTTGATACAGATTGAGTTTATTTCTGATCTGGCTGGCTTTATCTTGCTTGACTCTAGTTTCTACCAAAATGATAATCTCAGATTTCAGGCTTTTGAGACGGGAGCGTATCTCAGCGTTTACGATTTATTTAACCCCTTAGATTCCATGACACTAATATGGATCTCTAACGGTGCGACAGGTCATTCGAAACCTTTAACACATCAAAACATTTGCACATTACCAGCAGAGGAAGATCCAAGGAGAATCTTTCTTATTGGTTGCCACGGTAGTCCATGTTTCCGCCACTTCCTCATGCTCCTTGCTCTTATCTTGAACACTTAGTTCCTCCACTTGTTCATCCTTCTCCGGGCCTCTTGTGGTTTTTGTTTTGGCTGCCAATGTTTTTCCTTCTCCTTCCTTGAACTTGCTATGCCCAATTTCGACATTGCTCACAATACAACGGTCTCCATTCATACTCCACTTTTGAGCTATCTTTCGCCTTCACGTCTTTAATAGAAATTTCATGAACTAGTGTCTTGGTGATATCTACCTCCACTAGAATACGGGCGTAGGATACTCTCAATTTACTCGCATTCATCCGTAACCAATGGCACTCCTAAAGCGCCCAATCTTACTCAGCTCTTTGCACCCCATAAATGAGGAGGAAGCTGGGGAAGTTTGATCCATAAGGGGAGTGTTCGGAGTAAGTCCTGTTGGAGGTCAAACCCAGGTTTCCATTCTTTGAGAAGCATGAGAATGTTTCTCAGAGTATAGGGGCCTTTCATAAGTACAGCATCCATATCCGATTGAGAGTGAAATCGAAGGATAAAATAGCCGTCATCGTGATAGTACATATCTGGGAGTTTTACAAAATTCCATGTCCTCACTATGAAATTCTTCACCGTAGTCATACTCAGATCTTCTCCCAATGCATACAAGATCAGGGCAGTTTCCCAGAACTTCACTTCAGTAGCGATATCCTCTTCTTCAATTTCAATTTCCATAGCTCCATCAACTAGGTTAGGGGCAACGTAGTGAATCGAGAGTCCCTTCATAGGATTCCGATTCTCACTTAGAACATCCACCCAGAGCTTGCGTGGTCCTTCTTCCTCGTCCTTCTTCAATGGTGAACCTAGGGTTTCTGAAATTTCCGGTAACACTGCAGTAACGTTCTTCTCTCCAGATCCAGAGGGGATTGGGGATCCCATGGCAGAGATTGACGGCAATGGTGTGGTCATCGACGGCGACGGTGGCACCAGATGTGGACGCCCTCGTCCCCTTTTCCCTCGAGCACCCATTCAAATTTTAAAGTGTTGGTTATTTGTTGTAATGACATAAAAATGAACAAGTATATGAACAAGTATATTTATGATAAAGTGTGTGTGTGTATGTGTGTATGCGTATTTATAGGAGTTTATGAAGGAAATATATAAACAAGTGTATAAAACAAGCAATTAAAGCTAGTGAACTTGAATATATACAAAAGGAGTGTGAAAGCAATATATAAACAAGTGTTTAAAACAAGCAGATAGGCTAGTATACTTGGATTTATACAAGGGAGTGAGACTTACACCTTAAGGGAGGCCCACTAGAATAAGAGAAGTTTCATCGAGAATAAATATCCTCTTAATACCAGTGGAATTGGTGTATAAACAAGCGGATAAAACTAGCGAACGATACTAGTTATGCTTGAATATTTGCAAAAAAAGTTGAATATGTACAAGGAATTGAATATGTACATAAAAGGGTGGATATGTACAAGGAAACTAAATATGTACATAGGGTTGGGACTTACACCTTAAGGGAGGCCCATGATCAATTTGATTTTGAATTCGAAAGATTTTCGAGAAAGAAACCTAGTTCGGTTTGTATTTTCAAAGATTTAATCGAATTGATCATGGAAAAGAGGTGCGTAAGTCAATTAAAATGTTTTGAAAGTTTTTAAAAGGTTTGAAAAGCGAAAATTACTCACATGATTGTTTTGAAAAAGATTAGGTTGAAAAATCAAGAAGAAAACATTTTTGAAAGCATTCAAAATACTTTAAAACGTCTATTTTTAACCTAATAAAAATATATCAAAAGAAAATATTTTTTGGAATTTTTTGACATAATCATAAAATAGGTATATTAAATGACAAGTGTGCAAAAAATATCTCAAAATGAGAAGTTTTGATTGGTTTTTGAAAATGTTGAAGTTTGATAGAAAAATGAAGAATACAAGTGATAAAAATTGGTTTTGGTCCTAAGGAGTGTTGAAGTCATGACCTAAACTTGAAAGTTGAAAAAGTTAACCATTGGGCCACACGCGTGGCTTGTTAAAATAAGGCTTTGATTTGATTATATTTGAAAATAAGTTTGGAAAATGGTTTGAAAATAGTTGAAAATAGAAAAGTTGGAAAAAGATGAAAAAATAAAAAGGTCTCAGGGGGATTCAAACCCTGGATCTAAGGCATGTCAAGGGACTAAGAGCACGCATGCTGCCACTGGGGTGGCTGTTTCATCCATTTATGAAAAAACAACGAATAACTATATAATAAAACAAGTTTTTGAATTTTGAAGAAAAAAACAGAAAACGCGCGAAGATCTTCATCTTCAACCTCACGCCTTTGATTCTTATCTCTCTTGTTTCTCAATGAAATTACACGATTCAAACATCAAACTTGCTCAAAATTTTACCAGGAACATGATGGTTGTAAAGTGACACCCCAAATAATTCGATAATTAAATAATTATGATTTTTAATTATTAATTTAATTGAGAATATAATTTATTAATATATTGGATTTATTTGGATTAATTATGGAATTAATTGAGGTGTGTTGAGTAAAGTGAGGGTGTGAGGAGTAAAAGACTCTAGTCACATTATTGAATTTATTTTATTTATGTTAAGAGGAATAAAAGGAATAAAATAAGGAAAGAAGGAAAATATAGTCATTTTGGAGAAAACAAGAATACGTGAAGTTGAGAAGAGGAGAAAGAAGGAAGAAGACCTAGAAGTGTCAGAATTCGAAGAACCCACAAGGTAAGGGGTGATTTCGATTGATTATTTCATATTATAGGTTTTGATGTTTATGCTATAGATCATAGCATGTTAGGAAATCCCAGTTTAGGAATTCCTAGGTTTCCATGGATGTATCCCTATTAGTGTCAGATTGTGTCAGATTGTAGAAATTTATGGAATTGTATGATATAGGATCATTAATGGCGAATAAAACATGTTATATGGTATTTTATTGGTGATGAATGATTGATTTTATGGTGTCGGAACGTGTGAGTACGTTTTGGAATGAATGAGAAAATGGTTTGGGAACTATTGCTATCAAAACTGAGTTTTTGGGTCTGAAGGTCGTGGGAACCGGTTCCCCAGTGGGAGAACCCGGGTTCCAGCTTTTAAAATGGTGAAAAATGGCATTTTTGAACTCAAGAACCGGTTCCTATGTGGGAGGAACCGGGTTCCACGTTAATTTTTCCATAAAAATGTGATTTTTATTTCTGGGAACCGGTTCCCTACCTGGAGGAATCGGGTTCCCCATACATTTTTCCAGGGGCGTGTATTTTTGGACTTGTGGGAACCGGTTACTCCCAGGAAGGAACCGGGTTCCACTGGAACTTTTTGAAAAATTTTAAAACTTTGAAAATTCATAACTTTCAAACCGTAAGTCCGTTTTGAGCGCCGTTTTGGAAGTTGTTTCTTAAATTTAATGCTCTATCTTATAAAATGAAAAGATTTTCTAAAACTTGAAATTATTTTGAAAAAGAGTCAAATTCCCAAATAAACAATTATTGACCGATGCACATTGAGGGGTATGTAGCAGTGGAATTGTAGTAATGGATGTATTGATACTGAGTGAATGTAAAGCATGTTTATGATGTTGTTATTTGTATGCATGATGGTTGGAATATCATGCTTTTGGTTGGATTCGGTTTATGATAAATTGGTGTATTTCATGATGGTATTTGATATCATGTGTTTTGTTGGTGTTGTATATACCTGATAGCTGTTGATCTTAGTTGTTGTTGTGATGTATATACCGGTGATAGTCTTACCAATTGAAGGGTAAGTGTTTGGCATATTTATGCTTTGTGGTGAATTATTTCACGATAGATGATGATATCATGTTGTGGTTGATGAGGGTTTATGATGTCTGATGTGGTCATAACCTGTGTTGAATGTTGCATGCTAGTGATGTGCGTGCATATGCATTGTTTTGGTGAAGTTAATTCCCATTGTACGGAATTTGACTTGGATTGCCGATAACCGATACCCGAGTGAGGATGGGTGGTTATGGATTCGTGTCCGGTGTATGGACGAATCGATATTGTGATATCCGGTTGAATGGATCATGCATTTTGTATGGAATCGTAACATGTTAGGATGTCTTCCGTTACTATTCTCCGATTGATGATTGTTGTGCATGATGATTATATGGTTGTAATTGTGTATCAATATGATGAAATGGGTGGATTAATATGCTTGAAAAATATTGTTAATTGAGAAGCTTATAATATGCTTTAATTATGAGAAGTCTCACCCTTACTTTACAATTTCGATTAAAGTTAATGAGGAGTTTTCGAGGATGGCTCTAGAGCTTATCATTTAAGTCCGCGTGTGTGTCATGCTCGATTAGATTGTGGGGAACGTTAGTTGAGGAGTTAGATAGTTGTTTAGTTGTTTTCTTTAATTTTGTTGGGAATAATAATGATTGGATTATTCCGCTTTTTATGATGTTTTCCGTGTAAGACATGGTCTTAATTTGACTAAACTATCTAGAATTTGATCCTCGTAGCATGGCCGCTTAATTGAAGTTGATTTTATTTATTAATTGTGACATCCCTCATTTTCCGTGTTAACTCTGATTAAAGCTGATTTAGATATTAATTTAATTAATATATTCGGGGTATTTAGATGGGGTGTTACATGTAACACCAGAAAATTATTTAATTATTTAAATAAAATTATATAAGGAATTATCTATTGGAATTGTCGAAGTTGGAAAATTAATCGGAGTAATTGGATTTGTCGGTATTACTATTTAAGAGGCATATTTGAATTATTAAGTCGAATTTTAGTCGGATAAACCGAAAGAATCACATTAAGGATGATATTATTGATTTAATTGGAATTATTCGGAGAAGAGCCGAATTATGGGTATTAGTTGATTAGTTGGTTTAATCGGAGAATTACTATTATAATATTATTTGCAAGTTGATGTTATTTAACCGATGGATGAGAAAATGTAGAAAATAATATAAGAAATAATATTATTATATGGAATCATTATTTAATTAAATTGGATTTAGTGGAGGTGTGAATAATAGATCCAATATATTATTATTATTATTATTATTACTATTATTATTATTATTATTCTTATTATTCTTATTATTCTTATTATTATTATTATTATTATTATTATTATTATAAGTTGGATTTAATTATAAGAGATATAAAAGAAAAATTATAAGGGTTTAGTGGATATTTTTGGGAAAAAGTTGTACGTGGGAGAAAGAAAAGAGGAACAAGGGTTTGGAGGAAACTGCCGTCGGAATAGGAATTGTAGATCGGAAAACCAAATTGGAATTCGACCGGAAATTATAGAGAGACCGTAAATCCAAGGTAAGGGTGGGGTTCTAACTCTCTAAACGGGTTTATGATGAATGGTATATGGGGATGGAATTATATGGAATTATCTCTGTTGGTGCAGATTGTGTGTAGAACAATTGTCTGTGGTTGTGTATCAGTTCTATTGAATTTGATTGTCCATGGAAATTTCATTATATGTGAATAATTTTATTGGTTGTGATGGTTGAGACTAGCTGAGAATTAAATTGATGAATAGATGAGAAAATAAATTAAATCGAAATAAGTGAAGCGAAGAAGAGGAATTTTGGTATGGAAGAAGAGGAATTGGAGACGGTGGCTACAGGGGAGGGGACGAGCGCCCCTTGTGCTACATAGAGGTGAGGCAGACGCCTCATAGTAATGAGAAGGAAAGGGCGGACACCCTAGTGGGGTGGGGTGGACGCCTCCCAATGTGTTTCGTGTTTGTTTGGATGTTGTTTCTTTTGTTTGTAGATCCTCTGTGTTTTTAAGTTGTAGTGCAATAAAAAAAATGTAATAGTACAGTTAGTAGCCCTTATATTAGAGGAATAATCTAAAGGACAATAGCAGTTAATCTAAGTATCAGTTAATTATAGCAGAAATTATAAATGCAGATAGTTTAATTGCAGTGTAGAAGAAATAGCAATGTAAATAAACTAGCATGAAATTAGTTTTTTTTTATAACAGTGGTGGAAGTAATTTGGTACAAGTAGAATATTATACTACTGATAGTATGATATTTTAATTGCAGACTTGGAATAAATAGCAGGTTATTATTAAATATTAGCATATGTAGTAATAGAGTTGGATTTTAATACTAATATGAGATTGAGACGCAGAGAAATAATTTAGCAGGATGATAAATTAATAGAAGCTATTTAATAATTAGTTGCAATGCAGGAAATTAAATGTAGCAGTTTAGTAAATTAATAGAAGCTGTATATAATAATCGGTAGTAATGGCAGTGAGCGAAACAGTACCGTATTGACCGATTTAGTAAAATTAAACGGTAAAACTAGTCGTCCGAAGTTAACCGAAATTAGTTGGAAACTGTCGGAGAAACTCGTGCATGCATGTAGTTATTATTGGTTGGTTGAGGAA
>CM038796.1:247500570-247561551 GCA_021764765.1 Vicia sativa | reverse complement strand
CACGCCGGATTAACTAAACTGACTCAACTCTAGAGCTATCCTCACGATTCAAGCATTAATCCGCGGATCTGGTCATTAAAGTAAGGGGTGATATTTCTATCAATATAAAATGCATTATCGTTTTTAAATACAATAGAATAATTGAATACATTAATCCATTATCCAAACACTACGATCGTGGTCAATTCACAAAGGCATCTCATACAATGAACATGTAATATAACAACAATGGAATTTGCAACGAAACCATCCTGGCATGTTACAATCCATATGCAATCGCGACTCTATGCATGTGGTACCAAACGTGAACCGAGTTCTTTGCTCCGTTTACATGTGGAAGGCGAAATCCATGATTCGCCCATAACCGGGGTCAAAATCAGCCTCCTACCTCTAAATCCGGGTAAGTCTATTGGCTCAGCTAGTTCACTTCCGCACAATGGGAATGAACCAATTAACAAATGCTTATGCATGCATCATAAAAGCATGCAATCATCACTTCACAGATCATGATATCAATATAATTCACATAATGCCAATTCACCAATGTCACATTCAATCATAATGAATATCAAAATACAACATTATCAGCGTTAGTTCTCATCCATTAACTTTCGGACCATTTGTATTAATTTTCCCATTATCCTTAACTATCCACACTTTTCAAAATCGGAAGCTCGACTCTTTTAAAATAATTTTGCAAAATAATATTTTCCTTTTTAAAAGATAGTATTTTAAATTTAAAAATAATGCAAAGCGGCACCGAATCGGATTCTGGTTTAGAAAATATGAATTTTGAAGTTTAAGTATTTTGAAAAATTACATAGTGGAACCGGTTCCTCCATATCGAGAACGGTTCTGTAATCTGAAAAACACGCTTCTGGAATTTGTATGGGAACCGATTCCTACCTACTGAACCCGGTTCCTACATACAAAATGCCCGATTTGAAAAATTCCCAGGGAACCGGTTCCTCCCCAGGAACCGGTTCCTCCCCAGAACCGGTTCCTCCCCAGGGGAACGGTTCCCATTTCCAGAGAATCATTTTCTGCTATTTTTGACAACATTATGCATTCCAATCATTCCCAATTATTCCTATCACAATTATAGTTTGGAACACCAAAATTCAACCATTATACATCATTACAACATCATATATCATTGTTTCATCATCCTTATCATTCATTCGACACTAATGGTCTTAAATTCTATAATCCAGCACAAAATAGGGTTTAATCCTACAAACCTATATTCACCTAAATCAAACTTCCTAACATACCCAATCATCCGGTTGATTCCCAAAACCCATAAGGCATTAAAATTGAATGAAATCACCCCACCTCGTGATGATCTTGATTTCCTCGTTAGCTTTCCTCTCTTCTCTTCTCTTCTCAATTCTACGTGAAAATAACTTTTCCCAAAAAACTCTTTTCCTTCTTTTCCTTTTTATATATTTCCTTTATTATTTCAAATAAAACATAATTAATAATTAGTAAAAGTAGAGTGATTTACTCCACACCCACTATTTACTCTGCACCTCAACCCTTCTTCCTTCAATTAAATCGATTAAATCCAAAAATATAAATAACCAATTAATTAAATAATTAAATTCCTTATTATTTAATATTCGAATTAAATCGGGTGTCTGACTCTAAGCCACTAAAGAGTTTTCGTCCTCGAAAACATACCTTAAACGAAGTTCGGGATACTGAGTCCTTCGCTCTCCAGCTCCCAGTTACATTTCCTCGGCTGGTCCTCCCAAGCTATTCGCACCAATGCGATCTCTTTACCCACAATTTCTTCACTTTCCGATCCTCGATTCTCGTAGATGCTTCAGCAAATTATCTCGCACTGTATATCATCTACACGAATCTCATGAGACGGATCCACAATGTACCTCCTCGGTTGAGATACATGAAAGACATCATGCAAATTCGTAAGTGGCGGCGGTAAAGCAATCGATAAGCAACCTTCCAACTCTCTTGGTAATTTGAAGCGGACCAATAAAGCAGTCAACTTTCTTGACTTCAAAGCTCGACCAATACCGGTCATCGGAGTAACTCGCGAACATGTGGTCTCCTTCACTAAACTCGAGATCTTTTCTCCTCTTATCATGATAACTTTTACGGCGACTACGAGAAGTTCTCATCTTCTCTGAATCATCTTAATCTTTTCTAAAGTCATTGAACAATCTGGGGTCCAATCATGACACTTTCTCGATTCGTACCAACCAGCGGTGTCAAACATCTCTACCATACAATGCCTCAAGCGGAGCCATACCAATGCTCGAATGAAAACTATTGTTGTAGGTAAACTCTATCAACGGTAAGTAGCTATCCCAGCTCCACCTTTCTCTAACACAGCCCTCACAAATCTTCTAACGTGAATCGTTCTCTCGTCGACCATCGGGCGTGGATGATATGCGGAACTCGATCGTAACTTAGTACCGAGCTTCTGCAATCCTGTCGAGAACTTGGCGTAAACCTCGGATCTCTATCGACCTGATGCTAGATGGAATACCATGCAAACTTACAATCCTCTCAACATCTGATTACTTAACCTCTCCATCGGATAATCCATTCTTATCGGAATAAAGTGAGCAGACTTTGTCAATCGATCGACAATAACCCAAATAGAATCACAGTTCTTCGCTGTCCTCGGCAAACCAGACACGAAATCCATTGAAATGCCATCCCATTTCCATTCCGGAACAAACAACGGTTCCATCAATCCTAACGGTTTCTGATGTTCAATCTTTGATTTCTGACAAACCAAACCGCATACACAAACTCGGCAATTTCCTTTTTATTTCCAGGCCACCAAAATAACTTCTTCAAGTCATGGTACATCTTAGTAGCACCAGGATGAATACTCAACCCGATGTCCTTCTTCCAAAATACTCTTTTAATCTCGGCAACATCAACACACACTCTATCACCAAATCTCGAGCGCCATTTCATCAATTGGACTCACCTCCTTGACCTTGGTTAATCAATGTCGACTTCCACCAAACCAACATCAGACTTGTCCATTCGATCTCTTCCGAATACCACTTCAACATGCCCAATTTCACACTATTGAGAGTAGTTTCACATACTAAACTTAACTCTACGAATTGTTCCACTAAATCAATTGAACAATTAACATCGACATATGCAAGGACTTCACATAGCCAACGTTTGCCTTACTAGGATGGTAATTCAAACCGAAATCATAATCCTGAAATTCTAACCACTTTCTGCCTCATATTCAACTCTTTGGTCAAAAGATACTTGAGCTCTTGTGGTCACGACACTTCAAGCCGTGAACCATACGATAATGCCTCCATAACTTCAAAACAAACACAACTCCAATCATGAGTCGGATAATTCCTTTCATGAGTCTTTAACTGTCTTGAAGCATAAGCCACAACTTGCCTATCTTGCATCAAACACCACTAGACCCATCAAGGGCATCCTGATACACCACAAAGATTCTGCGGATTCGGCAAAATTAAAATCAGACACTAGTCAACCTCCTCTTCAACTCTTGGAATCCTTTCTCACAATCTGCATCCCAAACAAGCGCTTTTTCTAACTTAGTCAGCGGTAAAGCTAACCGAAAATCCTCGATGAATTTCTGTAGTAACTGCAAGACCAAGAAACTACGAATCTACGAAGCATTCTTGACGCTTCGAGATACAACTTCTACTTTTGTAGGATCAAGCAATACCATTCTTGGAAATCACATGACCAAGAAAGCTCAAACCAAAACTCACATTTAGACAACCCAAAGTTTCTTCTCCTTCAATAATTCCAATACAATCCTAAGATGCTTTACATGCTCTTCATCATTCTTTGAATAGATCAGAATGTCGTCAATAAATACCACCACGAACTTGTCAAGATACAGATGGCATATCCTGTTCATATACTCCATAAAAACGTCAGGTGCATTAGTAACTCCAAATGGCATAACAAAATATTCGTAATGCCCATACCTCGTTCTAAATGCAGTCTTCTGAATATCTTTCGCCTTAACACGAATTTGATGATATCCAGACCTCAGATCAATCTTACTAAATACACAAGCTCCAACTAACTGATCCATCAAATCATCAATCCTCGGCAATGGATACCGATTCTTGATTGTCACTTTATTCATTGTAATCAACACACGGTCTCATTGTACCTTCCTTCTTCTTAACCAACAATACCGGCGCACTCCACGGTGAAACACTAGGCCGAATAAACTTCTTCTCAAGCAACTCTTCCAACTGTTTCTTCAACTCAGACAACTCAGATGCCGACATGCGATAAGGCGCCATCGACACCGATCTAGTTCCAGGAATCAAATGTATAGTAAACTCCACTTGTCTCTCAGGTGGTAGCTCACTAACATCTTCCGGAAACACTTTTGGAAATTCATTCACAATAGGTAGTTCACCACTCTTAGCCTTTCCTTTCACTTCTGTCGAAGAATGTAACATAAACACTACAGCACCTTCTCTAACGGTTGAATTCATACCTTATGACATAGTCACATCCTCGACTTTAACTTCTTGGGAAATATGGTTGTCTTCTCAAAACAATTGATATGAACTGGTTGAAGACCAACTAGTTCATTCCAAGGATAATATCAAGTTGTTCTAAGGTAGGCACACTAAATCCATACCGAAACCTCTACCAAAAATAACAATGGGACAATTCCTACAAACATCAGTAGTCCTTTGAACACGCAGGTGTCAATAACCATACTTCCATCCAAATTAGAAATTTCCAGATTTAATCTTTTAGCACAATCCAAAGCAATAAAAGAATGTGTCGCTCCAGTATCAATAATCTCAATTAAAGGTATGCCATTAATAAAACATGTACCTTTAATCAACCTATCATCGGCAACGTCGATCGACAAAGCGAACACTTTCCCACCAGCTTGCTCTTTCTTTGGCTTAGTACACTGCGGACGAGTGTGTCCTTCTTCGCCACAGTTGTAACAAGTTATCCTTCGGGATCTGCACTCAGCAGCTAAATGACCAAATCTTCCATAATTGTTGCACTTCCTCGCATCATTCTTGCATTCGGGGCTCGGTGACCCAATTCACCACATCGTAACACTTCGGAAGAACCGGAAGAACGAGTCTCCCCACTAACTTCTTCCAACCACAGTTACGATTATTCCTATCATAAGGCTTACCACGATCCATCATCTCAAGCCCTTACGGTCGGCATAACTTTGAGCATTCGACTTAGTACTAGCAAGATCTTCTTCCGAATCCTACTACGATCAACAAATCGAAACCTCTAATCGGTGATACGATACCTGCGATCTCATCCGAGACCATTCTCAAACTTGATACATTTGGAAAATTCTCCATGCATCGTTAGTGTAATGAGCATAATACTTTGCTAACTCGGTGAACTTAGTAGCATACTCACTCACGAGACTTGTTGCCTTGCTTGGCTCGAAACTCAACCTCTTTCTTACCCGAATGTCTTGGAAAGTACCTTCTCGAAAAGCTCTCACGAACAACCCAATTCAATGCAATGCCATCTTCTTCCATCTCGATCTGGTAGAAACCCACCGTCATCGACTTCCTCTGCCCGGCATGTGTACCATACCTCACCTTGACCCCTCGGCACAATCAATCACTCGAAGATCCTCTCGATCTCCTTCAACCTTGAGCACCCTCGGGATCATGTGCACCCTTGAACAATGGAGGATTATTCCTCGAAAATTCCCCATTTATCGGCACCAATAACTCCTGCGATTCCCTCCGAGCACTCCAGCTAACATTCCCAAAGCTTCAGCAATAGCATCGTCGTTCCTTCCGTTACCTCTTCCAGCCATTGTTCTGTAACATTACAAAACAATCCACATCAGCACACAAGTATCGACAGTGTTATCTTACACTAGTCGCATACTAAAGGGATAACGACACTAAGACAAGACCGACTATGCTCTGATACCACTATTATAACACCCCTTCTAAATACCCACGATTTATAATTTAATAATCAGAGTTTATAGCACATATCAAGAGGCATCACAATTTTAATATTTTTCAAAAATATAATCAAACAGATGTCATGCTTTCACTGAAGGAAATCATTAAATAATAATACCAAAAGTTATGTTTAACAGTGGAAATGAAACATAACAACTCCTGGATACATCATCCATATCTATTCCAGAAAATAAATCAAAACATAATTCAAAACCATTAAGGATATCCATTAAAGTTTCAAAACAACGTTTCCCAGTGTTACATCTACGAGCACGACAACGACCGCAGATTAACTAAGCGACTCGACTCTAGATCCTCACCGATTCCAAGCTAATCACTTGGATCGAAATCATTAAAGTTAGGGTGAGATTTCTATCCAATATAAAATGCATTATACGTTTTTAAATACAACAGAATAATTGAATACATTAATCCATTATCCAAACATACAGTCGTAGTCAATTCACAAAGGCATCTCATACAATGAACATGTTATATAACAACAATGGAATTTGCAACACTGGAAACCATCCTAGCATGTTACAATCCCATATGCAATGCAGACTCTATGCATGTGGTACCAAAAGCGTGAACCGAGTTCACCTTTGCTTTTACATGTGGAAAGACAGCGGAAATCCATGATTCGCCCATAACCACTGGGTCAAGAATCCATCCTCACTATCTCTAAATCCGGGTAAGTCTATTGGCTCAGCCAGTTCACTTCCGCACAATGGGAATGAACCAATTAACAAATGCTTATGCATGCATCATAAAAGCATGCAATCATCACTTCACAGATCATGATATCAATATAATTCACATAATTCCAATTCACCAATGTATCACATTCAATCATAATGAATATCAAAATACAACATTGTACGCATTAGTTCTCATCCGGTAACTCAGACCATTTGTATTAATTTTCCCATTATCCTTAACTATCCACACTTTTCAAAATCGGAAGCTCGACTCTTTTTAAAATAATTTTGGCAAAAATAATATTTTTCCTTTTTAAAAGATAATATTTTAAATTTAAGAAATAATACCGAAAACGGCACCCGAATCGGAGTTACGATTTAGAAAATATGAATTTTTGAATTTTAAGTATTTTGAAAAATTACATAGTGGAACCCGGTTCCTCCATATACAGGAACCGGTTCCTGCGAAGTCTGAAAAACACGCTTCCTGGAATTTGTATGGGAACCCGGTTCCTACCCTACTGGGAACCGGTTCCTACATACAAAATTGCCCAGTTTTGAAAAATTCCCACTGGGAACCCGGTTCCTCCCCACAGGGAACCGGTTCCCACGACCTGCAGAATCATTTTCTGCTATTTTTGACAGCATTATGCATTCCAAATCATTCCCAATTATTCCTATACGAATTATAGTTTCAGGAACACCAAAATTCAACCATTATACATCATTACAACATCATATATCATTGTTTCATCATCCCTATCATTCATTCGACACACTAATGGTCTTAAATTCTATAATCCGACACAAATTAAGGTTTAATCCTACAAACCTATATTCACCTAAATCAAACTTCCTAACATACCCAATCATCCGGTTGATTCCCAAAACCCATAAGGCATTAAAATTGAATGAAATCACCCCTTACCTCGCGATGATCTTCGATTTCCTCGGCGTTGGCTTTTTCCTCTCTTCTCTTCTCTTCTCCAATTCTACGTGAAAATAACTTTTCCCAAAAAAAACTCTTTTTACTTCTTTTCCTTTTTATAACCCTTGTTATATTCCTTTATAATTTCCAAATAAAACACATAATTAATAATTAGTAAAAGTGAGTGATTTACTCCTCACACCCACTATTTACTCTGCACACCTCCAACCCTTCTTCCTTCAATTAAATCTAATTAAATCCAAAAATATAAATAACCAAGCCTTTAATTAATTAAATAATTAAATTCCTTATTATTTAATATTCGAATTAAATCGGGGTGTCACAGTCAACCTCCTGGTTTTAAAGATTTAAAATCTCCTGAACATTTTTTTAAATTGAAATAATCTTTATACGGTTTAAAACAAGCTCCCAGAGCTTGGTATGAGCGTTAAGTAATTTTATTTTAGAAAATTTTACCGAGAGGAAAGTGGACACAACCTTGAGAGTGAGAGGACTAGTGCACGCACGTTGAACCACTGGGGTAGTGATACATCCATTAATATTAGTGCATTGATAAATATATATGGGAAAATCAATCCCTGATTTATGATTTTCAAAACAAATGCTCGTTGGGGCCCAGGATATGCAAACGAGCCAATCGAAACATTACCTCCCCGGGTCAAATAAAGTCGAGGGGAGGGACGCGAGGAGCCAGCTCGGTCGTCTTCTCCGGCAAGCTTGTTCCTGAAACCTGCAAAAATAATGCAAATAAATAATCAAAAGGGACCTTACCCCCATAAATCAAGGGCTACGAGTTCAATGGTGGGATTAGTTTGATTTGAATCGGCCTGGAAAGAAAGATACGAAGCTACAGAAAAATCATCCCCTAACAATGACAGGTCACGATTCAGGTACTCTAACCTTCATGCGATGGATGTAAGATTCTTTATGACATCTCAGAAAAACATTAGCAGGGTTAGTTCTCATTAAAACACGATAAAAACAAAAAATACGAAATTCATGATTGTCATGCAATCAGAGTTCATGATGTGGGTGATTCAGGCATGCTTGGCCATGGTTTTGGATTTTTACTTACTCTACAATGCCTTAGGAGCACGAATCAGCGCTTGGAATCGATTGGATGTGGCTGGAAATTGAAACTCGATGGCGCAAGTTTGCTTGATATTTTTGAGAAAAAACCTAGCTTTATGGCTGCAAGAACTCGTCCCCTAATAGTCTGAATGTGTTGAGTATTTATAGAGCAAGAGAATTAGGTCGAAACACGAGAGAAATATATTGCATTGATAGGAAAATATTTGATTTAGAAATCAAAAGAAAAGTTTCCAAAATTGCTCAATCTCATGCAATCATTCCTTGCGATTTGGCCGACTTCTGCGACACTGGACCTCGAGCGATAAATATCCAGCCTTGCATTTATTAATATTATTTTTGGCATTTTATTTTAACTAAAATTGGATTTAAATGAATAAATTCCAAAATAAATAAAATAAATTAAAGAGAGGCGTGCAAGTGGGCTTACAAGTCATGGAATATCTTTGAAATAAGTCCAAACTATAAAAACCATGGCCCATTTGGAAAAAAATTGAGTTTGCTTAGTGTTTCCCTTCATGCCCTTCTTCAAAAATGCCAAACTTGCACAAGTTGTATCTTGCTCAAAATTTATCATTTGGAAGTGTTATTGGACTTATTATAAAGCTCAAGATGTCCTATAAACACTGCATTTGGTTTCATCTTCATTGAAGCTTCCGTGTTCATGTACACTTCTTTGGAAAAAGATGACCTATAATGTCTTGATCCATAACTTTCAAATGAAGCATTTTTTGCCAAAGCTTGTGAGACACAAAGTTGTAGAAAATTGAATTCTCTTCAAAATGGGATTTGGTGGAAATTTTTTTGATAAACTATGTGAACGTTATGCCTGGTCAAAGTTTTGTTGACTTTTTATCAAAAAACCCTAATTTAGAAACTTTGACTTTTGATCAAATCTTGAGTTTTTCTTGATGAATCATGATCAACCCTTGATCAAATGATTAATGTGACTTCAAAATATTGATGTTGACCCAAAATTATGAAGTTTGGCTGTATGTTGACCACAATTGACTTTTGTCAATACAATGATTTTTAACCATCGAGCAATTGGTGAGCAAACTTGAGTTTTGAGGCTTGAAACTTGGCATGGTGATACCTTGAGACATATGAGGAGATATGATGATCACTTGATGCAATAGAAACCATATTTGACTTGAGAGAATCAAAACCCTATTTGTGGGTTGATTGCCTAGGAGTGGGTTCATTTGGTCAACCCTTGAGAAATTCTTGAGTATGGAGATGTGAATTGACTTGAGAAATATGAGGGCAATTTTTGGGGTATAACAGTTGCCCCTGTTCAATCCTCTTGTACCTGAAGGGTTAGATTGGTATGCTTGCCTTTCGTGACCTGAAGGTAGAAGATGATTGAACACTCAATACTACACAATTTGCACTCAGGTATATGGAATGAGATCGTCGGTGACGATGTCTGGACCAGGCTTATAGATGCCATTTGGAGAAGGCGATGTTATGCTTATAGTACATTGATTTTTAACCGGATATGCGACATTCTGGTGGAGAAATCAGCGTGTAGTCGGAGATGGGCCATCTGGAGTAGTTGATGATAAGAGAGAGTTAGAATAAACCTTCGTCTTGGCTTTATCTGAAATGAGTATTCGTCATGATGTCGATAGTTTTCTCATCTTGTTCGGGTATTATATCTTGTATGTTGGTAGCTCGTATGGTCGTTCATATAGTTTTCCTATCTTGTTTGGGCATTAATCTCGACCTTACATCTTAGGAGTTTGCAAATAGTCTTACTTTGTATTGAGAATTTAACACGAAAGAACCAGTTAAATTTATGCATATTACTATGCATGCAAGTATATAATGATGCTTTTGATTATGTATGCACACATTATGATTTTTTATGAATGATGTATGAATGTAGATGTTGTCGTATTTCAAAACATATCCGTCTTGAAGAGGATAAAAATGTTACTGCTCGGGGATAGAGATAATTGTTGAGGACCACGACTAAGGATAAAGAGATGTTGATTCCTCTTATGCACTAATATCGACCAAGTTTGAGATGCGGATATTGATGTTGTTAGGCTGATAATCCTTAGGATATACTCAGCTGGGGATGAACATCTTGTGTATAACCCTTGTTGGGGAATGATGTAGTTTTGAATAGCTTATTACTGCTCGGAGACTGACATAACAAATTGGTTGATAATTTGTTACTGCTCGGGGACCAATGCAACAAATTGACGTTCACTGCGTGGGGACTGATGTGACAATATAGACAATCACTGCTCGGGGACTAATGTGATGTGTTGATACGATCACTGCTCGAGGAATAACGTGATGAGTTGATAGGATCGTTGCTCGGGGACTAACATGATGATTTGATAGAATCACTGCTCAGGGACTAATGTGATGAGTTGATAGGATCACTGCTCGGGGACTAATGTGATAAGTTAATAGGATCACTGCTCGGGGACTAATGTGATGAGTTTATAGGACCACTGCTTGGGGACTAACGTGGTGAGTAGAAGCGTTGGAAACTGATGAAAGGAGATGATAGAGGAGTAATCTTGTTGGGAAATCTGTCTTTGTCGAGGGAGCGATGGCTCTGTGGGGATTGTAGAGATTTTCTTATGGAAATTTGCGAGGATGTGTTGGTGACTTGGGTTGTCATCTCAATTCCTAAAGCCTATGGTAATTGTTGTTTCTGTTTTCTTTTCGTGTATTTGTGAATAGATATTTATTGTCAGATATTCAAAGCAAACATTGGACTTTATGCAAACAAAGCTGATAAAAGTAAAAGTTTGGGCGGAAAGGGTGTATTAATTTTGAAAAGTAAGCCTATAGACAGGCAGTTTGTGTACAAAGATACAAACATCCTAGTAAGAGGAAATTGTCGAAAATATTTGGAAAATAATAAAAGCTATGTGGAAACAATCTCGTCGAGTTTCAACTCTACTATTGCTCATATATTTTCGACTATCTCATCTCCTTGAGCGAAGAAGGTGATTGAGCAGTTTGCGCTATTTGAAGTAGTAGTATAGTTTGTCGTTAGATGATCTTGACGAGACATAGTCATACGCTTTTATTCCTAACTTTTGCCTAGACCACCCTTTCGGGTTTTCAGTCTACCGGGATACCCTTTTTTGACCAAACCGCCTTTGCAGGTTTTCGACTTACCGGGTGTACATTTTTTTATATGTATGTCCCTAACTTTTGCCCGAACCTTTTTGGTTCGCTAGGATATATAGTTTTTCCTAGGCCAGTCGACCTAGAAAACCTCATTTATGCGTAGTATTTTTTGACTATATATGCGTTCACAGGGTCCAGGAAGTCTTCTTCATCCATAGTGCTTAGTGTAACACGGTGGGAGAACTGACTTGTTTGTTTTGCATTTTATCACAAATGTTACGGATAACAAGATTTTCCACCAACTTTTCTTTTATCCAATAAAGGAAAGGTTAAAAAAACAGGAAAAATATTTTATCGATTCGACTAAGGGTAATTATGAAAAAGAAAGGTATTAGCACCTTTTCCATCTGTAGCTATCTACGGGCTCTTAATTGCTTAGCTCACTTTTGAAAATTTGCTTTTTGTGTTTGTGTGATTTGAAAAGTATTTCTCTTTGACTTCGTAATGATTCTTGTATCAGTCTTCAAGAATGTATACGAATTGTTCGAAAATATTTGTTTGAAAAAAAATATTTAACTTTGTAATGATTCTCGTTGGAATGTATACAAAGTGTTTAAAAAGTATTTTGAAAATAAGTGTGAGGTGTGAAAAGTGATTTGTTTGATTGGAGCAACCAATAGAGTCTTATTACCTACTTAGAATGGTCGTTTCTTGTTATTTTCCTTCTCCTTTGAGATAATGTTATCCATACCATTAGTTGGTAGGTAACCTTATCCATTAGATGTGAAGGGACAATCGTAGGGTCATCGTATGGTCATTGAAGGCAACATGTAAGGACACCTTTAGCAATTCGTAGGGACGATCATCACTTATTTGTAGGCAACAACCGAGGAACGAGATCATATAATCGTAGGCAACATCGAGGGTCATCGAGGGACTATGATCTTTGTGATGATTTTATTCGTAGGCAACTTTGCTAATGGTACCCCTACGTTCGATGGACATGATCATTTTTATCCGAAAGGCAACAAGAGAGGATACCCTAAGGGGGGTGCAAGTGTGAAGAGTGTGTTTGATTCGGATATTTTATCTTGATTGATAAGGTGATCTAACAGTTAATTTTAAATCTTGTCATGCAATCCTATTAGCCATACATCTAAGCAGTGTATATATGTACAGAAAATAAAGGTGCGGAAAGTAAAAGTGCGGGAAAGTAAAGTCCTAAGCTATTACAGGGCTTTGGGGCAGTTACATAATAGGATGTGCAGAAAGTAAATGTCCTAATTACCTATTACATCCCATGAGCATATACATAAATGATAAAAGGAATGTGCGCGAAAAATTATACATCATGGAAGCAGTTACAATATTATGCGCAAAACAAATAATCGGGATATAAGAAATAAAGTCGAGAGAAGTTTGAAAAAAGTTAGTGAAAAAAGATTGAGGTCAATTAAGCCCTGATTAAGTTGACCTAATTATTGTGAAAAAAAATCGGGTGAATCAGAAACCCTAATTCTAATTGTTTTTAATTAATAAAAGAAATTTAAATTAAATTAAATTAATTAACCTAAATTAAACTAATTAAATTAATTAAGAAAAATAAAAATAAAAATAAAAATAATTATTTACTAATCCTAATTAAACTAATTATTTAACCTAATTACTAATTAATTGATTAGTTAATTAATTAACTAAGTTAATTAAAGAAAATTTTAAAGAAAATTGATAAAGAAAAAGGTTAGAAAAGTTTGGAAAAAAGAAAGGTGGCCATAGGGATCGAACCCGACCCCGGATATCAACTCCCATGCATTGCCATCTGAGCTGCGCGTTTTTGTTGTCAATGAATCGCAGCCATTAGATCATATATATTCCCCACGTTTCATTTTGAATTTTCAAAACAAGTCAAGATGTGGAACCCAGTTTACTATGCAAGCTGATCAGAATGACATATGGTGTCATGCATGTAGTCAAATGGCCAACACACAGGTCAACCGGAACCTTATCGTCGATCATCTTCTCCGGCGGGTTCGTTTTTCAAAACCTGCAAAATACTAAGATTCAAAACTTGGGATTAAACCTACCCTCCCTAAATCGATGTCTGGGGATTCGATGGTGCCATCGGTTTGGCCTGAAATAACCTGTAAAGTGAGTTTCAAAGAAAACATATCTAATTGTCCTAGCAATGGCAGATCCTTATTCTTGAGTTCAAGCTTGCATGTTATGCATCAAACCTATTCTAATGGACCTCCTGAGATCATATAAACAATCGAAAACCATTAGCAATGCATGAATTAAAAGAATCGAATTTAAGAATTTTACCGAACCGGAGAGACTTGGATGGCACGTTCTGGGGTGCTTTGGCCTTGTGCAAGGAATTGGATTGATCGCTGGGACCTTCAGGAGGATGGTGTGAGGCTTGGAACTACTTGAGAGCAGCTAGAATTTGGAATTCGAGTTCGCAAGTTTCCTTTGAAATTTTGAAACAAAACCCTAGTCTCTTGGATGCAAGCATTCATGTCCTTGATGTCTGAATATCTTGTGTATATATAGGGCAAGAGAATTAGGTCAAGAGTTATGAAGAAAATATATTGCATTGAATAGAAAATATTTGATTTTCCAATCTTTCAAATTTGCATCAAAAGCTTCCAAATCTGCCTCAGTTAAGCCTTGTACGATATTGGCCAGCTATTTGTGCTTGCTTGGACCTCAAGAATGATAAATATCCAGCCTTGCATTTATTAATTTGATTTTTGGTATTTTATTTTAATTAAAATGGGATTTAAGTGAATAAATTCCAAAATAAATAAAATAAATTGAAGAGAGGTGTGCAATTGGTCTTGAAAGTCATGTACTATCTTAGAAATAAGTCCAAACTATAAAAACTATGGCCCATTTGGAAAAAAAAATTGAATTTTCTTATTAGTATTTCTCTTCATGCACTTCTTAAAAAATGCCAAACTTGCACAAATTGTATCTTGCTCAATTTTCAACATTTTCAAGTGTTCTAGAATTTTTTAGAAATCTCAAGATGTCCTCTAAAAACTCATTTTGGTTTCATCTTCATTGAAGCTTCCATGTTCATGTACACTTCTTTCGAAAAAGATGACTTTTGTTGACTTTTAGAAGGACCTATAATGTCTTGATCCATAACTCTCAAATGAAGCATTTTTGGCCAAAGCTTGTGAGACACAGAGTTGTAGAGAATTGAATTCTCTTCAAAATGAGCTTTGGTGAAAAAATTACGATAAAGTATGTGAAAGTTATGCTGGTCAAAGTTTTGTTGACTTTTTATCAAAAAACTCAAATTTAGAAACTTTGACTTTTGATCAAATCTTGAGTTTTCTTGATGAATCATGATCAACCCTTGATAAAATGATGAATGTGAGTTCAACATCTTGATGTTGACCAAAAATGATGAAGTTTGACCATATGTTGACCATATTTGACTTTTGTCCAATCTGTGATTCTCGATCATCGAGCAATTGGTGAGCAAACTTGGTGTGAGGCTTGAAACTTAACATGGTGATACCTTGAGACATATGAGGAGTTATGATGATCACTTGAGGCTATAGAAACCATTTTTGAATTGAGAGAATCAAAACCCTAGTCGTGGGGTGTATTTCTTAGGAGAGGGCTCATCTGGTCAACCCTTGAGAAATTCTTTGAGTATGGAGATATGAATTGACTAGAGAAATAGGAGGGAAAATTTTGGGGTATAACATTTAGTATCATGGCTCATGAAAATATCATCTTGACCACAAATGGTACTTCATAGGTGGAAGTCCATTTTCCCCTAGGATCACCTTGTGGTAGGATGATGCGCTTAACTACTAGATATCCAACTTGGTACACTCGATGTTTGACTTTCTTATTGAAGGCTTTGATCATTCGTTTTTTATATATCTTTCCATGGCAGATAGCTGCGAGTCGTTTTTTGTCAATCAAGTTTATCTAGATAAGTCGAGTCTGGACCTATTTGTCTTTGTGTATTCATCCTTCATACTACGAGTGAGGTCGAACCTCGATGGGTAGAACCGCTTCCATGCCATACACGAGAGAGAATGGGGTTGCCCCTGTAGATGTTAGTACTGAAGTTAGATAACCGTGGAGAGCAAACAACAACATCTCATGCCAATCCTTATACATCACTGTCATCTTTTGTATGATCTTCTTAAGATTCTTGTTGATGGCTTCCATGCTCCATTCATCTTCAGCCGATACGGAGAAGAGTTGTGATGCTTAATCTTGAACTATGTGTAGATTTCGGTGATCATTTTGTTGTTGATATTGGTACCATTGTCTGTGATAATCCTTTCGGGGACGTTGTATCAGCAGATGAGATTATGTTTGATGAATCGAGCCACCATATTCTTGGTAACAGATGCGAACGAGGCTGCTTTTACCCACTTGGTAAAGTAATCAATAGCGACGAGGATGAAACAGTGTCCATTATAAGCGGTGGGTCTGATTTCTCTGATCATGTCAATGCCCCACTGTCGCACCCCAAAATTTACCCTACCACCTCAATTTGATTGTTTATTTAGATTTGGTTGTCTTTTGGGTTATTATACGAGTATCAGAGTTTGCGTTCAAATTCAAAGAAATTTATCCAATTATTTGTGGTTGAGGAGTTAAAGCATGGAGAATATTATTTCGTGGCATCGACACTTGTGAATTCAATTGAAGATTTTTGAGTTTGAAGTTGGGTTTAGCAAGAAGTTGGTTAGTTGGCAAGATTCATCAGAAAAATCAGAACTTCTATTACTTCTAATGCCTAGAACTTCTAATGCCTAGAACTTCTAATAGCTAGAACTTCTAATAGCTAGAACTTCTAATGCCTAGAACTTCTAATGGCTAGAACTTTTGATGGCTAGAACTTCTGATGGCTAGAACTTCTAATGGATAGAACTTCTGATGGCTAGAACTTCTAATGGATAGAACTTCTAATGGCTAGAACTTCTAATGCCTATAACTTCTAATGGCTAGAACTTCTGATGCCTAGAACTTTTAATGGCTAGAACTTCTAATGGCTAGAACTTCTAATGGCTAGAACTTCTGATGGCTAGAACTTCTGATGGCTAGAACTTTTGATGACTAGAAATTCTAATGGCTAGAACTTCTGATGCCTAGAACTTCTAATTGTTGGAACTTCTGATGGCTAGAACTTCTAATAGCTAGAACTTCTAATAGCTAGAAATTCTAATGGCTAGAACTTCTAACAGCTAGAACTTCTAATGCCTAGAACTTCTAATGTCTAGAAGTTCTGATGGCGAGAACTTCTAATGCCTAGAACTTCTAATAGCTAGAACGTATAATAGCTAGAACTTCTAATGGCTAGAACTTCTAATGGCTAGAACTTATAATGGCTAGAACTTCTGATGCCTAGAACTTCTAATGGCTAGAACTTCTGATGCCTAGAACTTCTTATAGCTAGAACTTCTAATGGCTAGAACTTCTGATGGCTAGAACTTCTAATGGCTAGAACTTCTAATGGCTATAACTTCTAATGCCTAGAACTTCTAATAGCTAGAACTCCTAATAGCTAGAACTTCTAATGGCTGGAACTTCTAATGGCTAGAACTTTTAATGGCTAGAACTTCTAATGCCTAGAACTTCTAATGCCTAGAACTTATAATAGCTAGAACTTCTAATGCCTAGAACTTCTAATGCCTAGAACTTCTGATGGCTAGAACTTCTAATGCCTAGAACTTCTAATGCCTAGAACTTATAATAGCTAGAACTTCTAATAGCTAGAACTTCTAATGCCTAGAACTTCTAATGGCTATAACTTCTAATGCCTAGAACTTCTAATGGCTAGAGCTTCGGCGAGCTTCTGACGAGCTTGACAACTAGAGCTTCGGCGAGCTTGGCGACCATAACCACGGCTAGAGCTTCTGACAGCTAGAGCTTCTGACAACCATAGCTTTTGACGTCCATAGCTTCTGACGGCCATATCTTCTGACAGTCATAGCTTCTTACGGCCATAGCTTTTGACGGCCATATCTTACAGTTAGAGCTTTTGACAATCATATCTTAACGGCCATAGCCGGCCATAACCACGACCATAGCGGACGATTAGAACTTCTAACATCGAACTTACGGCGCTTGATGACCAAGAAACTTAACATCCATTCAATGTCCAACTTCACTCTATTTCACTCGTCATTTGCAAGTTGAATTCAATTCATCATCATCCATATTTTCAAGCTTATTTCAAAATGTTGATTATTACATTCATTCAAGATGATATTTTTTACAAGACTTTAACAAGAAAAGAAATGCAAGGTGTTCACAAATTCAAGTTTTATTTCTCTAAAGTTTACCACAAGAGTTGGCTCCCTAAGCGTTCTAATTACAAGTTCTGTGATTCTACAATACAAGGCCATTGGTTACAACTACAAAATTTCAAATTTACAAAAGAGTTTCCTAGAATTTCTAAGAAGAGTTTGCTATTCAAGTTTTCTTGCTCCATGAGTCATATCCTTGAAAATTCTTCAAGTTGCTAGCCTTGCTATCTTCGTCCATATCTCACCATCATTCATGCCGTACATGAAAAAGAAACAAGAGCTTGATTATTCACCAAGAAATACAAGGAATTCTAAATTTTACAATTAAAAAGAAACTTTGCCACAAGTTTTGTTCTGCCAAGTTCATCATTAGGGCTAAGTTCAAGGAATCAGGTTTTTCAAAGGGTTTTCAAATCTTGTTCGTAATCATTCATAAAGCCTCATACAAAAAAAACATAATGCAATCATTGGCTAAAAACCTTCGATTGCAAATCACAACAACTTTGTTGTTGGTTCACAAAAGGAGGTGCAAAAGGAAACAAGTGAACTCAGCATAGCATCATTGTTCAGCAATAACAACAAGTACAAAATTACATCGATGCAATGAGCAAAAAAGCGAGTTGCCCAAAAGCCCAAAATAGCATTGTTTCCCAAGGTCCATCAAGCATTTTTGTAAGGCCACTGTAGTAGAAAACCAAGTCCAAACTAACACAGCAAAACCCTAATGGAACATCAATATAAAAACCATCATGATACAGATTTCAAGGAGGAAGTCATTGTTCATACACAAACCCTACTAGCCGCTGCAACCAAAGAAAACTCAGAAACAATTATGGAAAATAGAGAGCCAATAAGCCACAAACAGAATCGAAAACCTAAACACTCATCATCATCTTCCTAAATCCTAAACTCTTCAGAAACTTGTTTTCAGAAATCATAAGTTCTGATTGCAGAGAGAGAAAGAAGAGAGGAAGATTTTGAAAGCCACAGAATCACAGGGAAATGATAACAATAACAAAAATCGGAAAGAGGTTATTGGGAGAAGTCTCAGCCATTTTATGAGCTTTCCTTCAATCGCGGCCTTCCTCCTTCATTTCACCAATCGCTCCATCATCATCTATTTTCAGCGTCAGAGGGGCTTAGGGTTTCAAAACCCCTTTCAATATCCTTTTGAAACAAGCCAACATCTCTCAAAATCAGACACAGTTTAACAATCAGAAGGAGAAGACAAATGGAACATGCAAGCAACGATCGAGACAGAGAGAGGGCGATTCAAGCGGCGACAGGAACCGGGGTTCGAAAACAAAAATAGATCGAACAACGGCGGTCGGGAGTGGCGGAGGCTACCGTGAGTCTTTCTTTTCCGATGAGAAACCGAGCCACGAGGCAGTGCGAGGCGGGAGGATGAAGTTTTCGATGAGGTGAGAAGGTTCAAGTAGAGAAACAATAGAAGCGAGAGCTTGATATAAAGAGAGACATACTTTTTTTGTTTGTTAAAATAATTAGTTTTAGTTTTAGTTTAGGTTTGTTTGTTTTATTTTATTTTAATCCTTAATCAGGTGGTGACACTTGTCACCACCTCTTGATTATATTATTTATGATCCAATAACATACACTCCACTGGTCCTATGGTGCATGCCACTCTGTAAGCCTTTTGATCAACATCAAACTCCATCACCACCGTCGATTCATCCTCCTCCTCATCATACTCAGATCCAACGCGCCCAGATGGAGGTTCACGATGGACCGCACAAAGTTGTTCTGGATTGTGGAGTTTGGGCTTGGTCTTCTTTGGGCCATTCGCCGGAATGGATTGCTTTCTCACACCCCAGTTGCTTGATCTGAGGGCCATTTCTAGCCTTTAACTTATTTCCTTTTATTTATTTATTTTGCAAATAAATTATGGTAATTTGTATTAAATAATTATTAGGCATTGCTAATTTTTATTTGATAACTTCCGATTAAACTATTAGTCGATTTTATCAAATAAAAATGATCTATTCTAACAATTATTTAAAATTTTAATTGTATTGTTTGGTAATTGTTTATCTTCTTTATACGCTTGTATGATTTATTCACCATTGTACACGTCACACACAATTAATATAAAAACAACTCTGATTTCTTTTGATTGGCTCATAAGCCAATTTCCTATAGGTTCTCATAGTTGGGAATGGGCATGGCCATTCTCACGAGGTTAATTAAAGCCCTTGTTGCTTTCATTAACCATAACCCGAATAAATTTTGGTTCATATACCAATTGTCCATGCACAAGGGTCTCATAGTTGGGGATAGGAGCACCTATCCTCACGAGATTAATTAAGTCCACATACTTGATTAATCATAACCAGATTCAATTTCTCTCGGTCCGTCACCATACCCCCTAAAAAACACTTTCATAATTAAAGTTCTAAACCTCGATCCAACGTCGAGTTTCTTTTCAAAAACATTTTCATAAATAAATACTCCACTTCTCTCTCTTCTGAATGTATGGTAGTCAGTCCTGTTTCGACCCTCGACTGTTGTCATACCCCAAAATTTGCCCTCTTATTCCTCAAGATATTTCACATATCCATACTCAAGGATTCCTCAAGGGTTGATCAGACAAACCCTCCCCTAGTCAATCAACCCAAACTAGGGTTTGGCTATCCTCAGATCTAGATGGATTTCCAACATCTCCAGTGATCATCATGCCTCCTCATATGCTTCAAAGAATCTCCGTGACAAGCTTCAAGACTTACAAGCCAAGTTTTCTCAGACAATTGCTCAGATGGTTGAAAATCAATTGTATTGGACAAAAAGTCAACTGTGGTCAACATACAGTCAAACTTCCTGATTTTTGGTCAACATCCTCATTTTGAAGTCACATTCATCATTTTATCAAGGGTTGATCATGATTCATCAAGAAAACTCAAGATTTGATCAAAGTCGAACTTTCAAATTAGGGTTTTCTAGAGAAAAGTCAATGAACTTATGAGCATAACTTCTTCATACTTTATCAGAACGTTTTCCACCACCTCTCATTTTGAAGGAAATTCAGTTCTCTACAACTTCATGTCTCACAAGCATGGTCAAAAAATGCTTCATTTTGAAGATATGGATCAAAACATTCTGAGGTCCTTTTCAAAGTCAACAAAAGTCAACTTTTTGTAATGAAGTGATATTGAGAATGGAAACTCCAATTGAGATGAAACCAAAGAGGTTGTTTAGAGAACATCTAGAGCTTTCTAAAAAGTCCAAGAACAATAAAAAATGTTGAAAATTGAGCAAGATACACCTTGTACAAGTTGGGCATTTTTGAAGAATTGCACAAAGAGAGATACTTGTCAAAATCCAATTTTTTCCAAATGGGCCTATAATTTTATGATCCAAACTTGATCATAATATTATTTGTGACCACTTGATGCCTTGCCATGACCTCTTTCTATTTTTTGATTTATTTTTGAATTTAAAAGCATTTAATTCAAATTTAAATAAAATTAAATATGAAAACAAGGTATAATTTCAATTGGGTTGGTTTTTTATCGAGCTTGAGGTCCAAGATAGCCCACAAAACATACCAATTTCGTGCTAGCTCATGCATGGGAAGAAAAATCAAATTTTGAAAAGATTTGATTTTATTTGAAAGGAAAATTATTTTGCATTGAGTGACATATCTTTTTTCTTTCTTTTTACTTCCAATCCTTGCTCTATAAATACTAAAGCATTCACAAAGACAAGAGGAGGAAACCCTAGCCCTTGCAAGCAATCCTTATTTTCTCAAAATTTCTTCAAAGTTGGCAATTTCTATTTTCAATTTTCAGCAAGTTTCAAGGAGTTCCAAGCATTCAAACGTGTTCCTTGATATCCCAACAAGCATTCCCAGCCTTTACACAAAGCCCAGACTGCCCAGAACACGATATACACATAGCTCCGATTTGGTATTTTGTTGAATTTCGATTTTTACAATTCATGCATTGCTAACTGTTTTCATGTGTTTATTTGAACTCAGGGCATCCATTAGAGTGCATTTGAACCATTACATGCAAGCTTAGGCGTAAAAAAGAATCACCATTGTTAGGGCATTTTGAGCTGTTTGCTTGAGGCATGCAGGCGTTTTCAATCAAGCGGACACCACCATTGAATTCGCAAGGTCGAATTAGGGGTAGGGTATCCCTTTGCTTTTTATTTTCGTATTTTGCGGTTTTGATTTTAGGTTGGCGGAGACCGAGAGCTAGGCTCCGTCATTGACTCATCTGAGATCGGCGAAGGCTTGCGTGGCGCGATCGAGCGTTCTCATTCGTCCAACCTTTCCACCACAGGCCCCTTGGCGTGATTGAAACTTCGGAAATCATGACACGCTTGCACTTATAATCCACGTTCCAGTTTCAAACACCAAGTACACTTGGCTCAGATGGCAAGCAGGGGTGTGTTTTCACCAGATGGTCCCTGGTTCAATTCCTGGCAAGACCACTTCTTTTTTGCTCCTTTCATGTTATTTAATTAATCTTTAAACATTTTTTTCATGCATCTAAAAATCACAAAAAATATTTTCCCTTTTGCATTTAAATCAGAAAAATACTTATTTAATTTTTACATTAAAATTAATATTTTTGCATGCATATTTTAATTAATTGCTAATTAACCATTATATGGACTTTTAATTGTTTTTAATTATCGAAATCGATTCAGAAAATTACCAAAAAATTATCTTATCATCTTATTGTCATTACTAATCTAAAAAAAATTTCCTCATTTAAAAATCATGTTTTTACTAACATTTTCCTCTTATGCAACTTTCGTATTTTAGATTATGTATCATTCACGGTTGTAACGTTTGGACAATTTTCTTTCGTTTTCTTTTCAATTATGTAGCGCCTATGGGATGTAATAGTTTAATTAGGAATTTTACTTTCCGCACTCTATTATGTAAGCCCCAAAGCCATGTAATAGCGTGGGACTTTATCTTTCCGCACTTTACTTTTCCGCAATTTACTTTCTGCACCCTATAAACTGCTAGTAATTAGGCGTGTATGGCAAGATAAAAATCGGACATAGATCACTCATAATGCCAAGATAACATATATGAACTTAACACACTCTCTTCACACATGCACCCCCTAGAGTATTCTCTCTCGTTGCCTTTCAAATAAATGGTCAAGTCCCTCGAACGTAGAGGTATCCTAGCACCGTTGCCTTTAAAACAAATCATCATAGTCCCTTCGATACAAAGATCATAGACCCACGATGTCGCATACGAATACATGATCTTGACCCTCGATTGTCGCCTACGAAAAATGATGATAGTCCCTTCGAATGTGCTAGGATACTCCTACAAGTTGCCTTCTATGACCATCCGATGTCCCTTCGAATGTCCCTCTTACATCCAACGAATAGGGTTACCTACCAACTAATGGTATGGATAGCACTATTCTAAAGGAATGTAAAACAACACGAAAATGACCAATTCTGAGTAGGTAATAAGACTTTTAGTTGCTTGCTCTATCAAAATACTTTTCACACCACTCACCTTTTGTCAAAGTTCAAACTCTTTTCAAAACAAAACATTTCCGAACACTTTGTATACATTCCTACATGAATCATTACAAAGTCAAAGCGAAATGCCTTTTCAAAAACATTTTTGTCAAACACACAGAAAACACTTTTAAAAATGATCTAAGAGCAACTAAGAGCCCGTAGATAACTACGGATGAAAAGGGGTGCTAATACCTTCCCTTTTCATAACCTTCTCCCTTACTCAGAATCTAACGAAGGTCTTTTCCTGTTCTTTTCACCTTCCCTTAATTGGATAAAAGAAAAGTCGGTGGCGACTCTTGCTATCCGCACATTTGCGATACAAAAATCTCAAAGTCAGTTCACCGTAGAAAAACATAATTAGGGGTGCACATTTAGGTAGAAAAACATAATTAGGATGTTTCTGTCCACTCATCCGAGCACTTGGGGAGTTAGCCATTGAATGCTTATGGTCCGATGCTTGTCTCCCACATAAAAATAACTCAACTCACTCAACTCTTTTTCGCTCATATGCGATCATCAAACTCTTTTCTTACAAAGAGTTTTCAATATCATTTAAACACGAGCGAGGACTTAAGCTTTTCAAACAAACTAAACAAGTCCAAGTTCAAGTATTTGAAATGTCTAATGCACGATTTTTCTTATAAAATCAACACACCCACAAAACCTTTTCAAGAGGAACTATAGAGTTTTGACTTTCCCATTGCGGGAATCGTGAGCACAAGGTTACGAAACATGGCAAACTCAAAATAATAATAAACAAACCCGCTTCTTTTTTTCTCGATTATAACTTAGAAATTAGCGAATATACACACACACACTTAGAAATAAACGGGTCCCATCAAGTACAATGGATGTAAGAGGTGCTAATACCTTCCTCTTGCATAACAGACTACCGATTCCATGTCTTTTGGTCACGTAGACCGCCTTATCCGCATCCGTGGGGTTTTCTCTATATTTTCCTGTTCTTTTTAAAACAAATAAAATTAGGTGGCGACTTCATTGTTTTTTAAACAACCGATGAAAAAAAACAGTCATCTCACCCACATTGCAAAAGGCCAAGGAGAAGTTAGAACATTCAATGGAACTGGAGGTATATGTACTTTATCTGCATATATCTTGAATTTGTGACAAGATCGATAATATCGATAGAAATTGGCTTCCATAGTGGACCAATAGTAACCTGCTCTCAGAATCTTCTTGGTCATTGTATGTCCACTGGAGTGAGTACTAAAAGCGCCTTCATGTAACTCTTCCATGATTAGATTCGGTGTCTTGATCTACACATTAGAGTAAGGCAAAGTCGTGGTTTCGTTTGTATAAGAGGTTGTTACTATGAAAGAACTTGTGGCGAACCTCTAAAACTTCTTATCATTGTGGATGCCCCGGGGTATTCTTGAGTCTCGAGATACCTCTTCGTAGAACCAAGGTTTCTCCTCAACTTCTTCGGTATCAAGTTCACAACAGTATGCTAGTTCGTCTAGTCTTTCAATAGTAATCTGAGGAGCTTCGTTGTCCCATCTGCCTTTGAACATAGATGACATGGTAGCCATCGTGCATGGTGATTCTCTTCTCATGAGAATATGCTCAAAAGTGATTTCTTTGAAGTAGGGGATCAGATTCGACACATGTTCTCGATATGGAATGAGATTCGGATGCTTCGTGTCCCATTCGCCCTTAATCTGACTAATCACCAAAGTTGAGTCTCCATATACTTGCAAGAATTTGATCCTCAGTTAATAGCGACTTTGATACCCATGCTTGCATGCTAGGTACTCAGCCATATTGTTGGTGCGGTTGAAACACTATCGGCGGTGAAATGTGTATGCCATCTTTAGGAGATGTAATTATAGCACCAATACCATTGCCAAGTGTGTTAGAAGCTCCATCAAAGACCATGGTCCATCGGGATCCTGGCTCAGGTCCTTCATCCAGTCCAGGCTCTACGTAATCGGTGACTAACATGATATCGTGCGGAAACTCGAAATGCATAGGTGGTAGTCATCTACGACGATGAGCCAAATGATCCTACAATTCCTTTTATCACTTTCTAGGTAGTATACTGGATGTCATTTTCGGTCAAGATCATTTTCAATCTTGTTATTCTTCAGGAGAGAGCAGGTTTCTCGAATATGTATTTTATCAGATCTATTTTAGAGATCAATAAATTAGTGTGAGTCAACATATATTGTCTTAGTCGCGAAGAAAAGCGTTGCAACTTTTCTCTAGTGGTATCTTGTTTCACAGTCGGTAAACTTTTTGCTAAGGTAGTATATTGCATACTCTTTTCGACCAGACTTGTCATGTTGCCCCAAACCGCACCCCCATTGAATTCTTTAATACTATTAAGTACATGATCAAAGGTATTCCTTCAACTGGTGGCATAAGAATAGGAGGTTCTTGTAGGTACTCCTTGATTTTGTCAAAAGTTGTCTGGAAATCGTCGTTCCATTTTACTACTTGATCTTTCTTTAGCAACTTGAAGATTGGCTCATAAGTAGTAGTTAGATGTGCAATGAATCTGGAAATGTAATTCAGTCGTTCCAAGAAACCTCTGACTTCCTTCTAGGTACGGGAGCTGGAATTTCTTGAATAGCTTTAACCTTATCAGGGTCAACTTCGATACCTTTACCACTAACAACAAATCCCAGGAGTTTGCCGGATCTGACTAAAAAAGGTGTATTTGTTCAGATTTAGTCTCAATCTGTATTTCTTCAGTCTATCAAAGAGCTTACGCAAATGATCAAGATGTTATTCTTGATTTGTGAGCGAGCTATCATGTCATCGGCGTGACCTCTATCTCGTGATGGATCATATCATGGAATAGAGCCACCATAGCTCGGCGATATCTTCTTGGAGACTTCTTCAACGAAGCGGCATGCCCTTGTAACATAAAGTGCCCACTTGTATATGAAGGTAGTCTTTCCATGTCCTCGGGAGCCATCTTGATCGTTGTAACGGAGAAACCATCCATGAAAGAAGACCTTGTCTTTGGCGATATTGTCAACGAACATCAATATGTGGGCGGAAATCATTTTGGGCTCTCCTTATTTAGATCTCGGTAGCCCACACATATCGCACTTTGCGTCCTTCTTAGCACGGGCACCGTTTACAACCATGGATGAGGTAGCAGCTAAGCTGTCATTGAATTGCTTCATAACTTCAACTTTAATTTTCTCAGACATCTTAGGACACATACAACGAACTTTTTGCTTCATAGGGAGAAAACCTTTTTTTGTTGGTAGACGGTGTACCACAATGTCGATATCTAGACCTGAAATGTCTTTGTAGGACAAAGCAAAAATCTCGATGTAATCTCGCGGCATCTGGATCAATCTTTCTTTAACACTGCTCTCAAGACTCGCTCCTATCTTGATTTCTTTTCTGTTTTCATCGATCCCTAGATTCATAACTTTGGGTCTTCATGCGGCTATATAGCCCTTTCCTCTTCCTCACCTTCATATTCGACATGGTAGATCGGATTATCAAAGTTATATTTAGCAATAGCATAGTTGTTATCGACGGGATCCAGAGTGAATATGGATTTGCAGTTCATTATGTGGGTGTGTGTCAGAATACATGGCATTTGAAAAGGTGATAAAGTAAAAGAAAGATAGAGCACAATATTTAAATGCAACGTCCAATGATTTATTGAATGAAAATATGCGAATGACAAATAATAACCCTCACAAATGAAAAGCATAAAGGCATAAAACAGAAGAAAAAAACAATTACTCCTGTCTAAAGGAGATTAGCATAACACCCTTAGTCGTCCAATTGTTGAGTCCATCGCCAGGAGTTGGGAATATCTAATTGTTGATGTTGAAGTCACCATCATCGTCTTCTATAGCATGAACTTCATTCTTGTTGATGTGGAATGGAGGTCCACTGGCACGTTCACGGCGTATCATTTTCTGGCCTTTGGAAGTGAAGCCTACACCAGTCTTGTTAGATTTGAATGGAAAATCGGGCGGTGGCCTAAATAGTATAACCTCTTTCTTCACCACTGACTTTGGCGTCCTTGATGATCTTTGGTGGAACTCTCGTAACTTTAGGAGTGACAGAAGAGTCGGCAGGCATGACTTGTCGGACTATTTCAAAAGCTTGACAGGGATTTTCGATAAATTCACCTTCCATTTCATTGTATCGAATGACTACGGATGGCTTACCATATACTCTTCTTCTCCGCTTCTTGCGATCTTTCCCTCATGGTACTTCAATTTTGATGCAAAGTTGAGTAACTGCACCTGCCCCATGTATCAGGGCATCAGAAGGCAAGAATAAAATGGACGAATATCCATCACAAAGTAGAGTCAAAAGTATGGGAACCCACTTTGATCGGTGAGTTGAGCTCTTCAAGTATTCTCTTGAACCATTAAAAGATCTTATCATTATGTCTTGGGTTTCATGACCACTTCTTGACATTAAGCCGGTCGAGCACTCTTGATGGGGCGTTCGAGGCGAGCCAATATCCACCAACACATGAGACAATGTAGTGCCCTTACACCCTACAGAAATGTTTAAGGCTTTGTTGTGTTTACTTTTGGAAGGAGTTAGATCAACATCAGAAAAGCCCAAACCATTGTCTGCAGTCAGGCTAACAATACAACTTTCGAATTGGTCAGCAGAAGTGTATTGCGGTATGTGAGCATTCTTCAAAAACCTCACCAAGGCTTTAACATGAGCCTCGGAGTACAACAATAGAGCTAGCATGTAAATCTTGGATGGGGTTTGTCCCAACTGCTCCACTATCTTGTTTGGAGCTATCTTCAGCAACTTCCTTTGGTATTTCCGTCTGAGCAGGTTGAGTCACTTTCTCTTTCCCTTGAGCCTCGGGCGTTGGTTCAATAGCATGAATGCGAACTGGTGTAGTAGTATCCTTTGGAGAGAGATATCTGGAGAAAACACACTTCTGATTCTGGTTACTTTGCTCGATTTGGTGATATTGTTGACATCAGGACTAGCAGCTTCAATTGTACTATCTCCAATGGCTAATGGCTCTTGCTTGACGCCATAGTAGTAAACTTCAGCTCCATAATTCCAAGGTATAGCTTTGTTAGAGGAATATGGAATTGATCGGGGCGAGGTAATAATTAGAGGTGCTACTCTAGGTGCAGGATCGGCAGAGGAGATCCTTATTGTGTTCACATCAGCATATTCTTCGGGATAGTCATAATCTCCCTATCTAGATTCTTTGATGTCTTCAGTTGCAATTTTGTAGCTTTTAGGGGCGGTATATTTCACCATGAAATCAAATTCCCCACTTGGCTTCCCCAAGGTATCCCATACTTCTGGTACGGCTTCACTTACGTCTTTGATCTTCAAGCTTTTAGAAACATCCTCGCACAAACTCTCTACAGACGACGTTTTCAGGAATAATACTTCTCGATTGTCTATCAAGCACTGAACACCTCTCTTCAACCAGGCACATCCATTGGGCTCGGACACGCAATAACGGCAGTTGTCAAAACATCCTGGAAATAAGTCGACATGAAATTCTTCTTGATTATCAAGGGAGTGGTTAACTCGTTCACAGCAACGACATATGAGTCGTTATCAATGGTGTTGACACTCTTGCCATGATCGGGCATAGGTGTGTTGATCACATTTGGGGTTTTGACATGAGGGTCGAATTCAATTTCCTGAGCTTTAATCATGTCCTAGATCTTGTTCTTGAGGCTGACGGTTGTTGGTGTCGTGTCCTGGGCTATTGGAGTGGTATGCACACCTTGCATTGGAATTGTATTTCGGAGAAGAAGTGTTGACATGTTGAGGATGATCTCTCAATGTAATTAGCTCTGCTTTCAACATGTGTTGTAATTCTTGAGACAACGACATGTTGATCTTCGTAAATTGTCTTCTTGGTGCATTCTGCCTACGTATACTGTCTTGTTGAGGTTGTACTGGCGTGGGATTGGAGATCAGAACTACCCCCACAGATTGATCACCTTTATCATGGTTCTTCTGACCATACACAACATTGGCTTCTTTCTTCCCACCAAAAGTTCTCTTTGCAGCATTTGAAGATGTTTCGACTTAAATCTTTCCACTCTTGATTCCAGCTTCAATATGTTCTCTTGTAAGTATGAACTCGGTGAATCCATCTGAAGAGTTTCCAATCAGATGATTGAAGAACGAACCTGTCAGTGTTCCCATAAACATGTCAACCAACTCCCTATTAGACAAGGGTGGTTGAACTCTTCCTGCTAGATCTCTCCATTTTTTGGCGTACTCTTTGAACTTCTCGTCACGGTCCATAGACATACTCTGCAGTTGCATGCGTGTTGGTGTCAATTCAACATTGTACTGGTACTGTTTGTAGAAAGCATCTACTGAATCATTCCAAGTATGAATGTGAGTATTATCTAGTTGATAATACCACTCTAACTGTGCTCCGGATAAACTCTCTTGAAATAAATGCATCCTGACTTTACGCGGATGTGGGGTTGAATCTTCTAAACATAGGACTTTAGATGAATCTTCGGACAAGAAATGCCATCGTACTTAGCAAAAGTAGGAACTTTGAACTTGCGGGGAATGACCACCCAGGAACCAGGCTTATGTCATCAAAATTCAATCCTGACATTTTCATATTTTCCACAGCATTCAGACGGTCTTCGAGTTGCTTATACTTCCCGTTGTCAGGAGGATACTTCTCGCTCATATAGTCTTCTTCTTCTTATTGAGACCCAATATGGCTTCCTTCATCGGCCTTGATACTTCCTTCAGTTTCACCACTCTTGTCTGAGAATTCAAGTTGTCTGACTACTTTGACCGGACCTCTGTACCTTTTCCCCATGTTGAGAATGCCAATGGTCTTCTTCTTTTTCTTCTTGATGATGAGCTCTTTCAAATCTTTCTATCCTTGGGCTAAGTTGGTGAACATCTCTTGGAACTGAAAGTTCTGATCCTGGAGATTTTGACAGTTTGTTCAAACCATTTGCATGTTAAGCAATGAGAGAATAAGAAAATCAGTCTTTAGAGTACCTGTTATGAAATAATATGCTATGATATGCAATGTTATGCAATGCAACGTTTTCAAGGACCTTAGGAATTTAAATTTCGTAAACAAGCAAGAACAAACTTTTTATTAGTTCGATTAGTGAATACAAAAGAAAGTTCAAGTGCAAAAATAAAAATTCCTAATGCTTAGGTCTCCCATGGACGTTTCCTCTTTGTGTTGACATAGGTGTTAATGATATGTTCCTCGTGAAGTAGCTCCGTCAACTCCAATACTTCTTTATCGCTTGCGTAGCACTAAGCTTCGAATGTATCCCTTTCTTCTTTGAGTTGAATCCAGGATATTTTCAATTCTTCAAAACCAGTAGGCATATCTGGATGGAGAATGGTATAAGATTTATCGCCTTCAGCAACAGGTTCCATAATTATTGGTAGAATAACAGCATATGGCATCATGAGGTTTTGAGCGTGAGCACCCATTTGAGGTAAGGTTCCCAAGGAATGGAATTTTTATGCCCCAAAGTCTTAGTATCAGTCTTCTTTATCATGCCCCAAGCATGCATAAATCTTCAACGGTAACTTTGGAGATCATTGTCGTAGTCAAATACAATGCCTTGGATAAGTATATCATGAGGGCCATCTCTTTGGTAACCAAGTGGCGTGGCGCTAGAGAAGGGTTGTAAGTGATACCTCCCTTATGCCAAGGGTGGCGTTAGAATTCCCACAATGCTCAATGAAAGTGAAGTCCTTTTGAGTAGAGACACCGACAAATATCTGATGAGAGGTGACATCGACCTTGAGACCACTTTAAACCTTGTTCATTCTTCATCATTGATCGGGAAGGTGCAAAATAAATCAAATGGATAATAACGGTATGCAACATGAGAATTCCTTGTCTTTTCGTAATACAGTATGGACCAATGCAAAATATCTCCGAGTAAGGTAGGCACGAGTTATGAGTGAGAATATATCTCGGAGAGGAAGTGTTGACACTCGAGGAGGATCCTTCAAAGTAATCGGCTTTGCCTTCACATGTGTTGCAAGGCTTGCGACAATGCATGTTGATCTTAAGTAAAGCATCTTCGTGGCGCGTTAAGCTACAGCGTTGTCTCGCGAGGTTGTCTTGGCGTAGGATTGGAGATCTAGCGCCCCACATTGAAACACGGTCGGTCTTGGCTCGGCTTTCGACCATACCGGCATTGGCTTCTTTCTCCACCAAAGATCTCTTCATAGCATTTGATGATGATTCTACGAATCTTCCCTCTTGATACCGACTTGATCGTTCTCCTGTCAATATCATTTCGGTGAATCCGGTGAAGAGTTTCAATCGGATGATTAAAGAATGGGCTGTCGGTGTTCCGTAAACATATCAACCAACTCCTATTGGACAAGGGTGGTGAACTACTGCTAGATCTCTCCTTACGAGCATATTCTTTGAACTTCTCATCACGACCCATGGACATGCTCTGGTTGCATGCGAGTGGGTGTCAATTCAACATGTACTCATATTATGCAGAAAGCATCGCCAAGTCACTCAATACGGATACGGTCATTCTCTGGCGATAATACCACTCCAATTGAGTTTCGGACAAACTTTCTTGAAAATAATGCATCCACACTTTACATCATCGGTGTGGGGTTAATCTTACGAACATAGGACTTCAAATGCAACTTGGACAAGAAATGCCATCATATTTGGAAAAGTTGGAACTTTGAACTTGGGAGGAATCACCACATCGAGGACAAGGCTTAAATCATCAAAATTCAGCCGGACATCTTGGGTTTTCCACGGCATTGAGGCGGTCTTCAAGTTGCTTGTACTTGTCATCTTCATCAGTCTTGCTATTGTCATAGTGATCCTCTCTCTCTTTCTCGGGCTCGCCTTCTTCATCGCCCTTGACCTCTCGGTCTTGACACTTCCTTGAGAGCTCTATTCGGTGACCACTTTAGGACCACCTTTGTAGCGTCGCCCATGTTGAGAACACCAACAACCTCTTCTTTTTGATGAGCTTCTTGGATCTTCTTGGCCTTGGACCAAGCTAGTGAACATCTCACAGGCCGAGCATTACGAGCACAGAGATCTTTGACGATCTGTTCAAGAGCCATTTACGCTAAAATAAATAGCGAGAGAATGAGAAAACCAACCTTCAATGTACCTGTTATGAGATGTTATGCTATGATATGCGATGTTTATGCAAATGCAATGCAATGTTTTCAAGGACCTTAGAGATTTAAATTTGTTAAACAAGCACGAACAAACATTTATTAGTTCTCTTTTTATTTTTCTTTTTAAGTACAAAAGATAGTTCAAAACAATAAAAGAAAACCATAAAATTCCTAAAGCTCTAAGTCTCCCATGGACGCTTCCTCTTAGTGTCGAGGTAGGCGTTGATATTTCGCTCCTCGTGTAGTAGCTTGGTCAACTCTAGTACCTTCTTCTCGCTTGCATGGCGAGCTTGAATGTATCCCTTTCTTCTTTAAAATTTGAATCGGGATCTCTTCAAGTCTTCAAAATCGGTAGGCATGTCGGGATGGAGAAACGATGTAAGTCGTCACCTATATGAGGTTCCATAATTCTTGGTAGAGCAGTGAATGGCATCATGAGGTTTTGAGCTCGAGCTCGCACCCATTTGAGGTAAGGTTCCCAAGGAATGGGTTTGGTGCCCCAAAGTCTTGGTATCGATCTTCTTTACCATGCCCAGCGTGTATGAACCTTAAATGGTAATTCTAGAGATCGTGATTGTAGTGTGATACGGTGGGCGACTTTGTAGGATTTTATATCCAAATGTGCGGATAGCAAGAGTCGCCACCGACTTTTATTTTTATCAATTAAGGAAGGTAAAAGTAAGAAAAAGACCTTCGTTAGATTACGAGTTCGGAGAATGGTTATGAAAAGGGAAGGTATTAGCACCCTTTCCATCCATGATTTATTCTACGGGCTCTTAGTTGCTCTTAGATAACCTTTTAAAATTTGCTTTACGTGTGTTTGACAAAATGTTTTGAAAAGGCATTTCGCTTTGACTTTGTAATGACTCATGTAGGGTGTATACAAAGTGTTCGGAAATGTTTGAAAAATTTTGAACTTTGAAAAAGTGTGTGGTGTGAAAAGCATTTGATAGAGCAAGCAACTAAGAGACTTATTTACCCAAATTGGTCGTTTTGTTGTACTTCTACATTCCTTTAGAATAGCGCTAGCCATACCATTAGTTAGTAGGTAGCTCCATTCGTTGGATGTAAGCGGGACATTCGAAGGGACATCGGATGGTCATAGAAAGCAACTTGTAGGAAGTATCCTAGCACATTCGAAGGGACTATCATCATTTTCGTGGCGACGAGGTCAAGATCATGTACTCGGAGGCGACATCGTGGGTCTTATGATCTTTGTATCAAAGGGACTATGATGATTTGTTTGGAAGGCAGCGGTGCTAGAATACCTCTACGTTCGAGGACATGACCATTTGAAATCGAAGGCATCGAGAGAATTACCAAAGGGTGCGTGTGTGATAGAAGTGTGTTGAATTCAGAATATTTTATCTTGAAGATTAGTGTGAGCTATGTCCAATTATTATCTTGCCATACACGCCTAATTACTAGCAATTGATAAGGGTGCGGAAATAAAAATGCGGAATGTAAAGTGCGGAAAGATAAACCTACGCTATTACATGGCTTTGGGGCAGATACTTAATTTAAACTTGCGGAAAATAAAAGCCTAATTTAAACTATTACATCCCATGAGCAGTTACATTATTGGAAAATAAAAACGATAAAAGAAAAACGTCCGAATCGGTGCAACCTGCGAAAGAATGGGAAATCGGAAAATACGAGATGAATTGAATAAGAGGAAAAATGTTAGAAAAATGCAAATTTTAATATGAGAAAATTAATATATGTTGGAAATAAGATAAATATATTAAAATAATTTTTTGGGATTTTTTGGAAAAGATTTAATAATTAAAATGCAATTTATAATGATTTAAATGCAAAAATAAAAATAAAATAAATATGCATGCAAAAATTATATTTTTTAATTTATTAAATTAAATAAAGGTTTTTATGAAAATAATGCAAAAAGAAAAAATGTTTTTGGTAATTTTTTAATGCAAAAATAAAATTATGAAAAGAAATTAAAATAAGAGAAAATATTAAAAATATAGAAAAATATGAAAAATAGTTAGAAGATATGAGTTTGTGAAAGAAAATAACAAAACCAGCCCTGGAGTGGATCGAACTCGTGACCCTGAGGGGTATCTACACACAGTGAGTGTCTTAACCACTGGGACATTTGGCGTTTGGTGTTGAAGAAAGCAAAATCAAAAGAATATGAACGATGACTCGTCCTGATTACATTCCAAACCCAGTCAGCGTGTGTGGACCCAGTCAACTTATGAATGGACGAATCACGTTGCACAGAAACGCCACGCATGCTCTCGCCTGAGTCAAACATTCCACGGCGCGGGCCAGCTCGGTGTCTTCTCGACAAGGAGATTGCAGGATCTGCAAAACGAGCAATAAACAAAAACGAAGGACCCTATCCCCCTAAATCGGCCATGGCGAACACGATGGTGGTATTCGTTTGCCCTAAAAATGCTTGTATAAGCCGGCTCGATCGAAACAGCTTGAAATGCCCTAACAATGGCAATCAATGATTTCTACGTATATGCTTGCATGAGATGCATCATTCATGGTCTAATCATCATCCTGAACACATACAAACAGCCAGAAGCAATTAATAGTGCATGAAATCAAAAAATCGAATTCAAAGGAATTACCAAACCGGTGTAGATCGAGTTCAGCGATTACGGGCTTGAGTGGGATCGGGATCGAGACCTCAGAAAGAGGATTGGATGGTTAAATAAGCCTGAAACTTGCTGAAAACAAAAATTCGAATTTTTGGATTCTTGAAAAATTTTGCAAGAGTTTGGGTTCTTTTTAGGATTAGGGTTTCGTGTCGTTTGCTGGCTATGATGCTTGATATTTATAGAGAGGATTGGAAGGAAAAAAGGAATGGAAAAGATTTGATTTGGAGCATTCAATATTTTTTCAAATAAAATCAATTTTCTTGAAAAAATTTGATTTCTTCTTCAATGCAAGATCAAGCACAATTTGGCAAGTATATTGGGCTATCTTGGACTTGAAGAACATATAAAATCAGCCCTTTTGGAAAAATATGATTTTCATATTTTATATAATTTAATTTGAATTAAATGTTCTAAAATTCAAAATAAAATCAATAAAATAGAAAATTGCCATGGCCAAGCATTTATGGGTCAAGAATATTGTCATGAACAAGTTTGGATCAAAGATTATAAGCCCATTTGGAAAATTTTGCATTTTGACCAAAATGTCCTTTTGTGCAATTGTCCAAAATTGCCCAACTTACGAATAGTGTATCTTGCTCAATTTTCCACATTTTGAGTGTTCTTGGACTTTTGGAAATCTCTAAGAGTCCTCTAACCAATGTCTTTGGTCTCATCTCAATTGGAGTTACCATGCTCAAAATATCTTCAAAACAAAAGTTGACTTTTGTTGACTTTGAAAATGACTGTAATGTTTTGAGCTATACCTCTCAAATGAAGCATTTTTGGACATTCTTGTGAGACATGAAGTTGTAGAGAATTGAATTTCCTTCAAAATGAGATTTGGTGGGAAAATTTACGAGAAGTATGAGAAAGTTATGATCGGTCAAAGTTGATTGACTTTTCATCTAGAAACCCTAATTTAGAAAGTTTGACTTTTGGGCAAATCTTGAGTTTTCTTGATGAATCATGATCAACCCTTGATCAAATGATGAATGTAACTTCAAAATGAGGATGTTGACCAAAATCGAAGTTTTGTGTATGTTGACCACAGTTGACTTTTGTCAATACACGATTTTCAACCATATGAGCAATTGTTTGAGGAAACTTGACTTGTGAAGCTTGAAACTTGACATGGAGAATCTTTGAAGCATATGAGGAGGCATGAAGACCATTGGAGATGTTGGAAATCCATCTTGACTTGAGAGATACCAAACCTAGTTTGGGTTGATTGTCTAGGAGAGTTTGTCGATCGACTCTTGAGGAATCTTTGAGCATAGATGTATGAAATCTTTTGAGAAGATGGAGGGCAAATTTTGGGGTATGATAGCTGCCCTGTTCAATTTTCTTGTCTTTGGAAGGTTAGATTGACATGCTTGTCTTCGTGACACAGGTGAAGATGATTGAACAAAATACAATTTGCACTCGCGGTTGGTGGATGATGCGGGGAGCAGGCTTCGGATGCCGTTTGGAGTTGGAGATTTATTTGAGGTCATCGCTAGACTCGAGGTTGTCGATGGGAGGCGGCGGAGATGGGCTTAAGATGCCATCTTGGAAAGGTCCTTTGTTGGGGTGAGCCGTCGTTAGGCTCTGTAGATGTTCTGAAGCGGAGGGAGATGGGCTTAAGATGCCATCCGAAGGGAGTCGTACGTTGAACGTGTTCACCTTGAATGAGGTTATCGGTTTGTATTGATTTTTAACCATATATGCAGCATTCTGAAAGTGAAGAAATGTTGACAAGTAGTCGGAGATGGGCTTAGGATGCCATCCAAGGCAACTGAGTCGTACGCCAGACTCTGTAGTTGCTGTTGATAATAGGAAGAGGTTAGAATAAATCTTCGTGTCGATTACTCTGAGAGAGATTGTAGTTGGCCAGAATGTGGATAGCTTCCCTGTTGTGCATCGGGTGTTGATCCATTGCCTGTTATCGGAGGATAACGGTGGTCTTCGGATAGTTTTCCGTCGGTTCGGGGCTTAATCTGGACCTTTGCGGCGGTCTTCAGATAGTTTTCCGTCGGCTCGGGCTTAATCCTGGACTGTTTGCGTCGAAATGGTGTTACTGTTTTGGAAAACAAGAAAAACTTTGATAGAATATTTGTTAGTCTTATGCAAAGTATGATGCATGGCGATTATATATGAATGACATATGCATGAATTATGACTTTATGAAATGTATGAATGATAGATGTTGTGATATTTCAAAACATATCCATCTTGAAGAAGATGGATGTTACCTTGAAGATTTTTGACTTGGCTTGGGGAATTGAGTAGGTGAGAACCACCTTTTGAAGGAAGAAGATATCTGGATTCCTCCGTGCACTATCGACCAAGTCTTGGGCCTAGACATTGTTGAGGAAGGAAGAGATTTGAGAAGCTCGTTGTCGGAGTCTTATATATAGACCTGCGAGGAGAGTGGGAGGCGATCTGTTGAGGAAATTTAGGAGGTGCTCTACTGGGGATTTCGAGTGTAGATCTCATTTGGAGAGCATTTGATGATTCTTGAGACCGGGCTTGAAGAGTGCAGGTCCGTTGTAATCTCTGGCTGGGGAATAAAGGTGTATGCTTCCTCCGATGCACTATCGACCAAGTTTGAGTCTGGATACATTGCTTGGGGAGAAGGGAGGATTGAGAAATATCCGGGGATGAAGTGTTCTTGCTTGAGGCGATGTAACGTTGCTCGATTGAGTGGAATCACTGCTTGTGGATTAACATATACTCCGTTGGGGGAAGGTGTGTTGTGAGTGACACCTTTATGCTCTGTGGGAAACTATTTGTTGACATCCGTCGTCATCCCATTCACGGAACGTAGTAAGTACTTTTGAATGTTCACTTTTATATGTTTGTGATTAGATTCTTATTGTCAAATCGTATAGTCATTCAAAGCAAGCGTTGGACTTATTGCAATGACAACAACAAAGATTGTAAAGAAAGAAGGTATTTATTTGAAAGGTGGCGTATGGCCAAGTGTTTGTACACAAGAAGGTAAAAAGCTATGCGGAAACAATCTCGTTAAGTTCCAACTATGCTAGTATTCATATATTTCGACTATCTCATCTCCTTCTTCGTTAGAAAGTGAGTAGACTGATCTTCGCCATTTGAACCTTGAATCGATAGTAGTGCAGGCGGGTGATGGAAGAGACATGAGTCGTGCGCTTAAATCCTAAATTTTGCCTAGACCGCCCTTCGGGTTTCGGTCTACGGATACCCTTTTTGCCCAAGCCGCCTTTTCGGGTTTTCGACTTGCGGTGTACATGTTTTGTATATATCCTTAATTTTTGCCCGAACCCTTTTGGGTCGTCAGGATGCCCTTGTTTTTGCCTAGGTTCGACCTAGCGGGTCTATTTCATGCGTAGTATTTTTGACTATGTCTGCGTTCACGGTGTGGGAAGTCTTCACCATCCATGGTGCTAAGTATCATAGCTCCGCGGAAAATCTTGTCTTGACTAAGCGGTCCCTCATAAGTGGAGTCCATTTGCCCAGGATCACCTTGTGGAAGAATGATCGCTTGACTACTAGATCAGGCTTGGTAGACTCGATTGCTTGACCTTCTTGTTAAATGCTCGATCATTCGTTTCGATAAATCATCCATGGCGGATGGATGCGATCGTTCTCATCAATCAAGTTAATCTGTCAAGCGATGCAGACCAATCGTCTTCGCTAACTTCTGCTTCTGGAGGACTACGGTTGAGGTGCTCGAACCTCGATGGGTAAGGCGGCTTCCATACCGTAGACAAGAGAAGGGGTTGCCCTGTTGATCGTCTTTGTGCGATAACCATGAAGAGCAAATGGTAACATTTCATGCCAATCTTTGTTTCTCAAATATGTATTTTATCGGATCCATCTTGAAATCAACAAGGTAGTGTGAGTCAACATATCTTGTCTTAGTCGGTTGACCAAAGCGTTGCAAGTTTTCTCATTGTGAGTATCTTGTTTCCTGATCGGTAAACTTTTGCTAAGGTAGTATATTGCATGCTCTTTTCGACCAGACTCGTCATGTTGCCCCAACACACCCCGTTGAGTTCTCTAACATCGAGTACATGATAAGAGGTCTTCCTTGGTGGCATCGGGATGGGAGGATTACGAAGTACTCCTTGATTTTGTCAAAAGCGATCGGCAATCGTCATTCCATTCTACCACTTGATCTTTCTTAAGTAACGAAGATTGGCTCACAAGTAGCGATTAGGTGTGCAATGAATCTAGCAATGTAGTTGATCGGCCCGAAACCTCGACTTCCTTCTCGGTGCGGGGCGGCATCTCTTGAATAGCTTTAACCTTGGAGGATCAACTTCAATACCTTTACCTGACCACAAACCCTAGGAGTTTTCGGATCGACTCAAAGATGCACTTGTTAGGATTAAGTCTCGATGCATACTTCTTGATCATCAAATAGTTTACGCAAATGATCAAGATGTTCTTCTTGATCGTGATCGAGCTATCATGTCGTCGGCGTAGACCTCTATCTCGTGATGAATCATGTCATGAAATAATGTTACCATAGCACGATAAGTGGCGCCTCGTTCTTCAGCCGAATGGCATAACCTTGTAGCGAAGTGCCCCTTGTAGCAGTAGTCTTCTCCATGTCTTGAGAGCCATCTTGATCGATTATGTAGGAGAAACCATCCATGAAGGAGAAAACCTTATCTTTGGCGGTGTTGTCAACGAACATCAATATGAGGAAGTGGGAAATCGTCTTTCGGACTCGCTTTGTTCGGATCTACGTAATCCACACACATTCCTTGCCATCCTTCTTAGATACGGGTACCACATTGCAACCCAGGGGATAGGAGGTGACGGCTGAAACCAGCGTTGAGCGCTTCATAACCCGGTTTGATTTTCTCGACATCTCGGTCGCATCGACAGAACCTTCTTTTTGGAGAAAACCTTCTTTTGTAATCGGTGCACGATATCAATGTCCAAACCGGGCATGTCTTCGTATGACCAAGCAAAAACCTCAACATAGTCTCGTAGCATCTGAACCAACCTTTCTTTAACATTCTCCGCTCCTATCTTGATCTCTTTTCTCTCTTATCGGTACCCAAATTCACAACCTCGACTTGCTTGGTGTGGTGTATAACTCGCTCTTCTTGTTGTGCTTGATCGCAAGTTCTCCACACTTCACAATCTTCCTCACTTTCGTCTTGGCTTGGTAGATCGGATTATCGAAGTCATATTTAGCACTAGCATAGCTGTTATTGAGATTCGGAGTGATTGCGATGTATCACGTGGGTGTGTGTAAAACACATAGCTTTTTGAAGGGGTGATAAAGTAAAGAAAACACACAATTGAATGCAAAAGTCCAAATTTATTGAATGAAAATCATAAGCAGAGATAAAACCCTTTCAAGCGAGAAACATGGCGAAAAGCAAAACAAAACAAAGTTACTCACGGCTAAAGGAGATTGGTATAGCGTCTTGATCTTCAATTCTTGAGCCCATGATGCAGGTTGGGAAGATCCACTTGCGATGTCGAAGCCGTTGTCGTAGTCTTCTATGGCATGGATTCCACTCGGATGCGGAAAGGAAGTTGGCGGCACGTTCGCGGCGTATCATCTTCGGCCCTTGATGGTGAAGCCTAAACCGGTCTTGTCGGTTTGAAAGGAAGATCGGGGCTGTCCCCAAGCGGTCTACCTCCTTGTTGGCGGCTTGGCGTCTTTCAGCGAGGCCATCCTAGGCGGAGCTTGTGTAACCGGGAGTGGCGGGAGAGTCAGCAGGCATGACTCGGGTATTGTTTCAAAAGCAGCGGGGAGTCTCGAAGAATTCACCCTCCATCTCAAGGTATCGGAATGACTGTAGATGGTGACCATATACTCTTCTTCACCACATCTTGTGACAACCTTCCCTTTCACGGGTATTTGGGTTTCGATGTAAGGTAGAGGTAGCGCTGCCCCATGTATCAAGGCGTCCAGTAGGCAAGAGTAAGTGGACGGATGTCCATGACAAAGAAAGTGGAATCAAAAGTGGGAACCGACTTTAATAAGCAGTGAGCTCTCCAAGCCTTCGCTTAGAACCATCAAAAGCTCTCACAATAATGTCCTTGGGTCTCGAGAACGACCCCCGACATCAAACCGATCAAGCGGTCTTGGAAGGATATTGAGGCGAGAACTGTGTCAGCAAAACATGAGATAAGGTAGTACCCTTGCATTCAACGAAATGTGTAAGGCCTTGTTATGTTTCTTTCGTGAGTCAAGTCGACATCGAGAGAAACCTAGGCCGTTGTTGGCAGCCGGGCTAGCAATACAAACTTGAACTGGTCGGTGGTAGTGTCTTGCGGCGTGAGCATTCTTGAAACTTCACCAAGGCATTAGCATGAGCCTCGGAGCACGAAAAGCGAGCATGGAAATCTTGGATGAGTCTGTCTATTCCTGACATTGTAATCACTCTTTTTGATGATCTTGAATTTCCTCCATTTCTTGTTTGGAGGTGTCTTGATAACTTCCTTTGGTACTACGGTTGAGCGGGATGAGTCCTTTGGTTCTTTCCCTCTGAATATTGATTGAGTATTTGGAATCTGGGAGTGATGTCTTTTGGAGGAGAGATCTCTGGAGAGAATACCCTTAGGTTCGGTCACCTTACTTGATCCGGTGATGTTGTCGATGTAGAATAGAAACTTCAATGGTAAGATCTTCAATTGTCGGAGGGTCTTGTTTGGCCCATGATAGTAAACATCGCTCCATAATTCCAAGGGATAGCCTTGTCGAGGAATATGGAGCAGGTCTTGGAAAGTGATGATGAGAGGTGCCACTCTAGGCACAGGATCGTGAGAGAAATCCTTATGGTGTTAATATCGGCATAGTCTTACGGGAAATCGTCACCCGTTCGATCGCCTTAACATCTTCAATAGGAATCTTGTAACTCTCGAGGGCGTGTACTTCACCATGTAATCATATTTTCCACTTGGTTGCCCAGGTATCCCTCGGATGCACAGTTCGTTCGCATTGTCAATCTTCAACTTAGACATTTCTTCACGGCTTACGCACGGTGGTTTCGAAATAGTATCTCACGGTTATCCATCATACCTGAACCGTCTTCTCAACCAAACAACCATCGGCGCGGATGGGCACCGTCAATTCTCTGGGCATCTGGATCGACAGGCTTGCAGCTTCTTATGATCATCGGAGGAATGGTCGAGTCATCTATGTTGAAAACATAAGTATCGTCACTGTGACATTGGAACTCTTGTCATGGTTAGGCATAGGGCGTTGATCACATTCGGAGTTTCAGCAGGAGGATCAAATTCAATCTGCTTAGCTTGATTATATCTTGAATCTTGTTCTTGAGCCCAACAATTGTCGATGTGGTGCCACAGGCTATTGGAATGGTAAGCACACTTAGCATTTGGATTGTATTTCGGAGAGGAAGTGTTGACATTACGAGAGGATCCCTCAAGTAATCGCTCTGCTTTCAACATGTGTTGCAAGGCTTGCGACAAAGGCATGTTGATCTTATGCGTCTTCGTGGCGTTAAGTTCTGTGCGTTGTCTCGAGGTTGTCTTGGTGTAGGATTGGAGATCCTGGCCCCCACATTGGTAGCGGTCGGACTTGGCTCGGCTTTTCGACCATACGGCATTGGTTTCATTCTTACCACCAAAGGATCTCTTGCGACATTTGAAGATGCCTACATGAATCTTCCACTCTTGATACCGGCTTCAATCGCTGCTTTGTCAATATCATTTCGGTGAATCCGGATGAAGAATTTCCAATCGGATGATTGAAGAATGGGCTGTCGGTGTTCCCATAAACATATCAACCAACTCCCTATTGGACAAGGGTGGTTGAACTGCTGCTAGATCTCTCCATACGAGCATACTCCTTGAACTTCTCATCACGACCCATAGACATGCTTTGTAGCATTGTACTCATATTATGCAGCATCGGCCAAATCACTCCAATGCGGATACGGTCATTCTCTGGTGATAGTACCATTCCAGCGGGTTAGACAAACTCTCTTGAAAATAGTGCATCCACTTTACATCATCGGTGTGGGGATTGATCTTGGACATAGGACTTCAAATGCGACTTAGGGCAAGACATGCCATCATACTTAGCGGGAACTTTGAACTTGGGAGGAATCACACACAGGAACAAGACTTAGATCATCAAAATTCAGCCGGACATTTCGGGTTTTCCAGACGATCTTCAAGTTGCTTGTACTTGTCATCTTCCTCAGTACTGGCCATAATCAGAATGATCCTCTCCTCCTTTCTTTGGTTCACGTTGCTCACCTTCATCACCCTTGGTACTCTCCTCGGTATGGACACTTCCTTCAGAGAGCTCGATCCGAGTGACTACTTTTGGACCCCCTTTGAAGCGTCTACCCATGTTGAGGAGACCAACAACCTTCTTCTTCTTGTTGATGAGCTTCTTGGATCTTCTTGGCCTTGGACCAAGTGGTGAACATCTGCTGGCCCAGGCATTACGAGCTTGGAGATCTTTGTGATCTGTTCAAGAGCCATTTACGCTAAAATAAATAGCGAGCAAATGAGAAAACCAATCTCAATGTACAGTGATGCAATGTTTATGCTATGATATGCAATGTTTATGCGAATGCAATGCAATGTTTTCAAGGACCTAAGAGATTTAAATTTGTTAAACAAGCAATGAACAAACATTTATTAGTACTTCTCATTATTATTCTTTTCTTTTTAAGTACAAGAGATAGTTCAAAATAATAAAAGAAAAGCATAAAATCCTAAAGCTCTAAGTCTCCCATGGGCGCTTCCTCTTGGTGCCGATGTAGCGTTGATATTTCGCTCCTCGTGAAGTAGCTTGGTCAACTCTAGAACTTTCTTCTCACTTGCATAACAGAGCTTCAAAGGTATCCCTTTCTTCTAAAATTGAATCGGGATCTCTTGGTCTTCAAAATCGGTGGGCATGTCGGGATGGAGAGACAGGGTATCACCTATGGCAACGGGTTCCATAATTCGGGTAAAGCAGTGAATGGCATCATGAGGTTTTGAGCTCGAGCTCGCACCCATTTGAGGTAAGGTTCCCAAGGAATGGAGTTTGGTGCCCCAAAGTCTTGGTATCAGTCTTCTTTACCATGCCCCGGCATGTATAAACCTTAAATCGGTAATGCGGGATCGTGATTGTAGTCGAACACAACATCTTGGAGAAGCATATCATGTGGACCATCTTTGAGCAAAACCAAGCGGCGTAGAGCTAGAGAAGGGTTGTAAGTAATACCTCCCTTATACCAAGGAGTGGTACATTGGGAACTCTCCTGGCGCTCGATGAATGTGAAGTCCTTTTGAGAGAAAAGATTCCAGCGGATATCGAATGAGAGAGTGACATCATCCTTTGAGACCATCTCAACCTTTGTTCATTCTTCAAAGGCGATGGAGGAAGGTGCGAAATAAACCACCTTGAAGTAGCAGGGACACAACACATGAGAGTTCCTTGTCGCTTAGCGATGCAGTGTGGAGAGAATGTAGGATGTCTCCAAGTAAGGTAGGCCTTGGATTCGGGTGAAACAACTTGATGGCATTGACATCTATGAATTGATCCGAGTTAGGAATAGAACCAAACCATAAATTAGCAAGGCAACAATGTTCTCAAATGCATGGAAACTCATAACTTTGAGGAATTCTCGGGCTTTCTTAATTAAGAACTTGGAAAGTAAACCCTTAACTCCACTTCTAGTTTCCCAATTGGCTTCAATATCGAGCGCTTAAGATGTAAGGCGATGCAATGTCTTCGTACTTAGGAACCTTTTCTAGACCGTGAATGGCATTTGGTCAGAATAGGTACCCAGTAACAGAGAACTCTTCAAGGTAGGAACCAAGCGATAATCAGAATGTAAAGCAATGGTGTTTGGATCAAAGAAGCTGGAATAGGACATGCATCATATCTTCTTCAAAGCGGAATAACCAAATCAAGTAAATAACCATGTCTTTTGATGGTGAGCATGGTGAGAATTTACGAAACCAATCTTTGAGTTGAGAAGGATACCCATGAAGTTGATTCGGATAGTCTTTCTAGAAGCCATAATTCCCTACAAAGCAGAGCAAAGATAAATCCTAGGTCCTTGAAATAGTTAGAAATGATATGCAATGCGAATGATGTCATGATGTCATGTTTAGCACACACAAACAATTCACACAATGAGCCTAGGTTTAAGGCTTGCATGAGGTATAGGTGATTACCCACCAAAAGTTTGAGTTGGTTCATCTGTCCTATAATAATGTAGGGTTCTAGGAATCTCATATCATAGATCTTTCTCGTGGCGCTTATTTCAATCTGACGGCCAGTGGTCGATCGAAAATGTCCCAAAGTCTAATCTCAATGAGCGTAGCATCGGTATCAACCAACCTCGGTCTACACCAAAGTCGGCCATCTCACTACCTTCTAATGGCCAAGATGGGTCAATTAAGGTTCTAAAAGTTTAGTTAGCGCTTGATGATACCACGAAATACTTTCTTCAACTTGGGAATGAAGAGTATCGGGACAACCAAAGTGTCACGCTAACGTAGCCATCATGTTGACCGTAGTTATCGTCTGGCGGTCGCGATGATCTAATGCCACTTACCTAAAAGGAAACCGGATCGGTGTAGGATCCCCAACAATATAATACCCAAGCAACCCTTAAAGATAAAGCATACAAGTCAAACAAAAAGCAATAAAGGTTATCTAGAAATCCCTAAGGCGATTCTCTCTTTTGGTCTTATCCCAGTGTCGCAGATTACGTGATCGGTGAAGCTGACTTTGTAGGATTTTGTATCCAAATGTGCGGATAGCAAGAGTCGCCACCGACTTTTATTTTTATCAATTAAGGGAAGGTAAAAGTAACAGAAAAAGACCTTCGTTAGATTAAAGTTCGGAGAATGGTTATGAAAAGGAAGGTATTAGCACCCTTCCATCCATGATTTATTCTCTGGCTCTTAGTTGCTCTTAGATCACCTTTTAAATTTGCTTTCGTGTGTTTGACAAAATGTTTTGAAAAGGCATTTCGCTGACTTTGTAATGACTCATGTAGGAGTGTATACAAAGTGTTCGGAAATGTTTGAAAAGAATTTTGAACTTTGAAAAAAGTGTGTGGTGTGAAAAGCATTTGATAGAGCAAGCAACTAAGAGACTTATTACCCACTCAGAATTGGTCGTTTGTTGTACTTCTACATTCCTTTAGAATAGCGCTAGCCATACCATTAGTTAGTAGGTAGCTCCATTCGTTGGATGTAAGCGGGACATTCGAAGGGACATCGGATGGTCATAGAAAGCAACTTGTAGGAAGTATCCTAGCACATTCGAAGGACTATCATCATTTTCGTGGCGACAATCGAGGTCAAGATCATGTACTCGGAGGCGACATCGTGGGTCTTATGATCTTTGTATCGAAGGGACTATGATGATTTGTTTGGAAGGCAACGGTGCTAGAATACCTCTACGTTCGAGGGACATGACCATTTGAAATCGAAAGGCATCGAGAGAGAATTACCCTAAGGGGTGCGTGTGTGATAGAAGTGTGTTGAATTCAGAATATTTTATCTTGAAGATTAGTGTGAGCTATGTCCAATTATTATCTTGCCATACACGCCTAATTACTAGCAATTGATAAGGGTGCGGAAATAAAAATGCGGAATGTAAAGTGCGGAAAGATAAACCTACGCTATTACATGGCTTTGGGGCAGATACATAATTTAAACTTGCGGAAAATAAAAGCCTAATTTAAACTATTACATCCCATGAGCAGTTACATTATTGGAAAATAAAAACGATAAAAGAAAAACGTCCGAATCGGTGCAACCTGCGAAAGAATGGGAAATCGGAAAATACGAGATGAATTGAATAAGAGGAAAAATGTTAGAAAAATGCAAATTTTAATATGAGAAAATTAATATATGCTGGAAATAAGATAAATATATTAAAATAATTTTTGGGATTTTTGGAAAAGATTTAATAATTAAAATGCAATTTATAATGATTTAAATGCAAAATAAAAATAAAATAAATATGCATGCAAAAATTATATTTTTTAATTTATTAAATTAAATAAAGGTTTTTATGAAAATAATGCAAAAAGAAAAAATGTTTTTGGTAATTTTTTAATGCAAAAATAAAATTATGAAAAGAAATTAAAATAAGAGAAAATATTAAAAATATAGAAAAATATGAAAAATAGTTAGAAGATATGAGTTTGTGAAAAAAATAACAAAACCATACAGGTGGATCGAACTCGTGACCACGAGGGGTATCTACACACAGTGAGTGTCTTAACCACTTTGGACATTTGGCGTTTGGTGTTGAAAAAGCAAAATCAAAAGAATATGAGCGATGACTCGTCACGATTACATTCCAAACCCGGTCAGTGTGTGGGACGGTCAACTTATGAATGGGCGAATCACGTTGCCAGGCGCACGCGTGCTACTTTGGTCAGACATTCCTGGCGGGGCCTAGCTCCGTCGTCTTCTCGCAAGAGATTCGGGATCACGCAAAATCGAGCAATAAACAAAGCGAAGGACCTATCCCTAAATCGGCCATGGCGAACACGATGGTGGTATTCGTTTGCCCTAAAAATGCTTGTATAAGCCGGTTCGTCGAAGCTTGACGAAATGCCCTATGATGGCAATCAATGATTTCTACGTATATGCTTGCATGAGATGCATCATTCATGGTCTAATCATCATCCTGAACACATACAAACAGCCAAAAGCAATTAATAGTGCATGAAATCAGAAAATCGAATTCAAAGGAATTACCAAACCGGTGCAAGCTGTAGATCGAGTTCCAAGCAGTTCTGGGCTTGAGTGAGGATTGGGATCGATCCCTGGAGACCTCAGAAAGAGGATTGGATGGTTAAATTAGCCTGAAACTTGCTGAAAACAAAAATTCGAATTTTTGGATTCTTGAAAAATTTTGCAAGAGTTTGGGTTCTTTTTAGGATTAGGGTTTCGTGTCGTTTGCTGGCTATGATGCTTGATATTTATAGAGAGGATTGGAAGGGAAAAAAGGAATGGAAAAGATTTGATTTGGAGCATTCAATATTTTTTCAAATAAAATCAATTTTCTTGAAAAAATTTGATTTCTTCTTCAATGCAAGATCAAGCACAATTTGGCAAGTATATTGGGCTATCTTGGACTTCAGGAACATATAAAATCGATACTTTTGGAAAAATATGAGTTTCATATTTTATATAATTTAATTTTGAATTAAATGTTCTAAAATTCAAATAAAATCAATAAAATAGAAAATTGCCATGGCCAAGCATTTATGGGTCAAGAATATTGTCATGAACAAGTTTGGATCAAAGATTATAAGCCCATTTGGAAAATTTTGCATTTGACCAAAATGTCCTTTTGTGCAATTGTCCAAAATTGCCCAACTTCGAATAGTGTATCTTGCTCAATTTTCCACATTTTGAGTGTTCTTGGACTTTTGGAAAGCTCTAGAGTCCTCTAACCAATGTCTTTGGTCTCATCTCAATTGGAGTTACCATGCTCAAAATATCTTCAAAACAAAAGTTGACTTTTGTTGACTTTGAAAATGACACGTAATGTTTTGAGCTATACCTCTCAAATGAAGCATTTTGGACATTCTTGTGAGACATGAAGTTGTAGAAATTGAATTTCCTTCAAAATGAGCTTTGGTGGAAAATTTACGAGAAAGTATGAAAGTTATGATCGGTCAAAGTTCGATTGACTTTTCATCTAGAAACCCTAATTTAGAAAGTTTGACTTTTGGGCAAATCTTGAGTTTTCTTGATGAATCATGATCAACCCTTGATCAAATGATGAATGTAACTTCAAAATGAGGATGTTGACCAAAAATCAGAAGTTTTGGTATGTTGACCACAATTGACTTTTGTCCAATACGATTTTCGACCATCGAGCAATTATGCGAAACTTGACTTGAAGCTTGAAACTTGACATGGAGAATCTTTGAAGCATATGAGGAGGCATGAAGACCATTGGAGATGTTGGAAATCCATCTTGACTTGAGAGATACCAAACCCTAGTTTGGGTTGATTGTCTAGGAGAGAGTTTGTCTGATCAACTCTTGAGGAATCTTTGAGCATAGATGTATGAAATCTTTTGAGAAGATGGAGGGCAAATTTTGGGGTATGACATGTAGTCGAACACAATGTCTTGGAGAAGCATATCATGCGGACCATCTCTTCGAGCAAAACCAAACTGTCGTAGAGCTAAAGAAGGGTTGTAAGTAATACCTCCCTTATACGAGTGGTACATTAGGAATTCTCCAACAATCAATGAATGTGAAGTCCTTTTGAGAGAAAGACTCCAGCGGATATCTGCATGAGAGGTGACATTAGCCTTTGAGACCACTTCAATCTTTGTTCATTCTTAAGGATGGAAAGGTCTGAAATAAACCACATGGAAATAGTGATTGTACAACACATGAGAGTTCTTTGTCTTTTGAAATGCAGTATGGAGAATGGAATATCTCCAAGTAAAGTAGGCACGGATTACGGGTGAAAACAACTTGATGGCGTTGGCGTCTATGAATTGATCGAGTTGGGAATAGAACCAAACCATAGATTAGAGGCCTGATGTCTTGAATGCATGAAACTAAGTAACTTTGAGGAATTCTCGGGCTTTCTTAATTAAGAACTTGGCAAGTAAACCCTTAACTCCGGTTTACCAATTGGCTTCAATGTCGGGCGCTTTAGGTGTAATCTGATGTGATGTCTTCGTTGGAGACCTTTTCTAGACCGGTGAATGACATTTGGTCAAGAATAGGTATCCCAGTAACAGAACTCTTGATAGGAACTAGCGATAATCAGGAATGTAAAGCAATGGTGTTTGGATCAAAGAGTGGGAATAGGACATGCATCATATCTTCTTCAAAGCCGGAATAACCAAGTCTAGCGAGATAACCATGTCTTTTGATGAGCGAGCATGGTCGGAATTTACGAAACCAATTCTTTGGTGAGAAGGTATACCCATGAAGTTTATTCGGATAGTCTTTGGAAGCCATAATCCTATAAAGCAGACAAAGATAAATCCTAGGTCCTTGAAATAGTTAGAAATGATATGCAATGCGATGATGTCATGATGTCATGTTTAGCACACAAACAATTCACACATGAGCCTAGGTTTAAGGCTACATGAGGTATAGGTATTTACCCACCAAAGTTTGAGTTGGTTCATCTGTCCTATAATAAACGGGTTCTAGGAATCTCGTATCATTGATCTTTCTCGTAGGCGTTTATTTCAATACGACTACCAAGTGGTCGACGAAAATATCCCAAAGTCGATCTTAATGAGCGTAGCATCAGTGTCGACCAACCTCGGTCTATACCAAAGTCGGCCATCTCACTACCTTCTAATGGCCAAGATGGGTCAATTAAGGTTCTAAAAGTTTAGTTAGTGCTTGATGACACCTTGAAGCCAAATACTATCCTCGACTTGGAAATGAAGAGTATCGGGACATCCAAAATTTCACACTAACGTAGCCATCATGTTGACCGTTTCGATATAGGTCTAGCAGTCATGACGATTTATTGCTACTTACCTAAAAGAAACCGGATCCGGTGTAGGATCCCAAATATAATACCCAAGCAACCCTTAAAAGTAAAGCATACAAATCAAATAAAGCGGTAAAGGTGATCTAGAAATACCTAAGGCATTCTCTCTTTAGGGTGTCTCCCGAGTAGCCGATTACATGTCTGGTGAGCCGACTTTGAGATTTTGTATCGCAAATGTGCGGATAGCAAGAGTGCCACCGACTTTTCTTTTATCCAATTAAGGGAAGGTAAAAGTACGAGAAAAAGACCTTCGTTAGATTACGAAAGGAGAGAAGGTTATGAAAAGGGAAGGTATTAGCACCCATTTCCATCTGTAGTTATCTGGGCTCTTAGTTGCTCTTAGATCACTTTAAAATTGTGTTTCATGTGTTTGACAAAATTGTTTTGAAAAGGCATTTCGCTTTGACTTTGTAATGATTCATGTAGAAATGTATACAAAGTGTTGGAAATGTTTCGTTTTGAAATAAAGAGTTTGAACTTTGACAAAAGTGTGTGGTGTGAAAAGTATTTTGTTTGAGCAAGCAACTAGTCTTATTACCAACTCGGAATGGTCGTTTTAGTGTTGTTTCGTTCCTTTAGAATAGTGTTATCCATACCATTGGTTGGTAGGTAACCGGGATGTAATGGGATTCGAAGGGACATCGTATGGTCATGAAAGCAACTTGTAGGAAGTATCCTAGCACATTCGAAGGACTATCATCATTTTCGTGGCGACGATGGGGTCGAGATCATGTATTCATAAGCGACATCATGGGTCTATGATCTTTGTATCGAAGGACTATGATGATTTGTTTTGAAGCAGCGGTGCTAGAATACCTCTACGTTCGAGGACTTGACCATTTGTATTCGTAAAGGCAACGAGAGAACCTAAGGGTGCATGTGTGAAAAGTGTGTTGATTGGATATGTTATCTTGAAATTATGAGTGATCTATGTCAATTTTATCTTGCCATACGCCTAATTACTAGCAGTTTATAGGGTGCGAGATAAGTGCGAAAAGTAAAGTGCAGAAAGATAAAGTCATACGCTATTACATGGCTTTGGGGAAGATACATAATTGAAGGTGCGGAAAATAAAAGTCCTAATTAAACTATTACATCCCATAGGCAATTACATAATTGGAAAAGAAAAAGCAATAAAAAAATCCAAGCGGTATAACACGTGAACAGATACATAATCGAATAAAATTGCAATAAGAAGAAAATGTTAGTAATAATAAATATTTCTGCATGGGGAAAAAGTTTTTGTATTAGTAATGACATTAATATGATAAGATAAATTTTTGGGAATTTTTGGAGTTGATTTGATAATTTAAAAACAATTAAAAGTCATTTAAATGATTAATTATCAATTAAATTAAATATGCATGCAAAAATAATAAGTTTTATATTAAAAATTAAATAAGTATTTTTCTGATGATTATGCAAAAAATAAATATTTTTGGTGTTTTTTAGATGCATGATAAAAATATTTTAAGATAAATTAAAATGCATGGAAAATATTAAAGAAAAATAGAAAATAAAAAAATAAATATGTTAGTTTTCTAACTTGCAAAAATATTGGTCTTGCGGGATTGAGCTGGAGACCTTGCTATGACCATGGGCGTCGGTGTTCAAAAATGAAGCGAATGCGTTTTAAGCGTTGTTGCTTTCGATTGCCGAGCGCGAAGATCTTCATCTTCTTCTTATTGAAAATTTGAAAACTTAATCGTCGGGGTTCGCTAAAATACATATTAGAAAATCAAGCACAAGCAATATAAATGATTCAAAGGCATGGTTCGATTGGAAACATTGTCACGAAGATGGTGGTGTTCGTTTTGTCCAATTTTCCTATTTAGAAGCCCTAACAGAGAAACCCTAACCATGGCATCTTGTGATTCTTGCCAAACTCAAATCAAACTATCGAAAGCTTAGAAACATCATTAGAAACACAAATATGCAATCAAAACACATTAAACATGAGTGTATGTATGGATTCGATTTCAATTTATATTGACCAAACCGTGACTTGGTTGGGACGATTACGGTGTTTCAACGTGGGGATGATTGGAATAGCTTCACGGGACCTTGAGGATGCTTATTCAATCCTCAAAACTCCTTGAATTGGCACCAAGCAATCAAATTGCTTTTCAGTTTTTTGAAAAAAATTAGGGTTCTTGAGGCAATTTTACATTCTTTCTTGTTGTGTAGGCATTGTATATTTATAGTGGATGGATTTAGTGCGATTCAAGAGCAAATAATGATCAATCAATGTAGAAAATATTTGATTTTGTATGAAATCAAATCTTCCTTTTGATCAAATTTCAATCAAATTCTTGCCAAAGCTATGCAAATTTCGAAATTTGCCAGCTTGTGTGAGTTACTTGGACCTCAAGCATGAGAGAAAAATCAATCTTGCATTTAATTTTGATTTTATACCTTATTTTTTAATTTAATTTGTATTTAAATGAATAAAATCCAAATTAAATAGAAAAATAAAGCTAAAATTCGTGGCATTGGGCTTGGATGTTCCAAATTGTCTAAGGAACAAGTTTGAATGAAGAAACACTAGGCCCATTTGCAAAATTTTGGATTTTAACAAGTATCTCTCTTTGTGCACTTCTTCAAAAATGCCCAACTTGTGTAAGGTGTATTTTGCTCATTTTTCCATATTTTTGAGTGTTCTTGGAATATTTAGAAAGCTCTAGGTGCCCTATAACCAACCTCTTTGGTTTCATCTCAATTGGAGTTTCCATGCTCAATAAATCTTCAAAACAAAAAGTTGACTTTTTGTTGACTTTGAAAAGGACCTGTAATGTTTTGATCCATACCTTCCAAATGAAGCATTTTTTTGAACATTCTTGTGAGACATGAAGTTGTAGAGAATTGAATTTCCTTCAAAATGAGAGGTGGTGGAAAATTTTTGAGAAAGTATGAAGAAGTTATGCTCAGTCAAAGTTCAGTTGACTTTTCACTAAAAAACCCTAATTTGGAAAGTTTGACTTTTGAGCAAATCTTGAGTTTTCTTGATGAATCATGATCAACCCTTGATCAAATGATGAATGTAACTTCAAAATGAGGATGTTGACCAAAAACCATGAAGTTTGACTCTATGTTGACCATAGTTGACTTTTTGTCCAATACAACTGATTTTCAACCATCTGAGCAATTGTCTGAGGAAACTTGACTTGTGAGGCTTGAAACTTGACATGGAGAATCTTTGAAGCATATGAGGAGGCATGATGAACATTGGAGATGTTGGAAGTCCACCTTGATCTGAGAATTGCCAAACCCTAGTTTGGGTTGATTGTCTAGGAGAGGGTTTGTCTGGTCAACCCTTGTGAAATCCTTGAGCATGGATGTATGAAATGTCTTGAGGAATAGGAGGGAAAATTTTGGGGTATGACAGCGGTAAGCAAGATTCGCCACCGACTTTTCTTTTATCCAATAAAGGAAAGGTGAAAAGAACAGGAAATACCTTTTATCGATTTTGAGTACACGGGAGGTAATTATGAAAAGGGAAGGTATTAGCACCCTTTCCATCCGTAGTTATATACGGGCTCTTAATTGCTTAGCTCACCTTTGAAAAATTGCTTTCTGAATTTGTGTGGTTTGAAAAGTATTTTTTGAAAAGTATTTCTCTTTGAATTCGTAATGATCCTTGTATCAGTCCTCAAGAATGTATTCGAAGTGTTCGGAAATATTTGTTTGAAAAAATGTTTAACTTTGTAATGATTCTCGTTGGAATGTATACAAAGCGTTTGTTTGAAAATATTTTTGAAAATAAGTGTGAGGTGTGAAGAGTATCTTTGATTGGAGCAAGCAATTTAGAGTCTTATTACCTACTCAGGAAGGTCGTTCTTGTTATTTTCCTTCTCCTTTAGGATAGTGTTATCCATACTATTAGTTGGTAGGTAACCCTTTCCGTTGGATATGAAGGGACAATCATAGAGTCATCGTATGGTCATTGAAGGAAACGTGTAAGGATACCTTAGCAATTTGAAGGGACGATCATCACTTATTCGTAGGCAACAACCGAGGGACGAGATCATATATTCATAGGCGACATCGAGGGTCATCAAGGGACTATGATCTTTGTGATGATTTTTTAATCAAGGGACTTTTGCTAATGGTACCCCTACGTTCGAGGGACATGACCATTTTTTATCTGAAAGACAACAAGAGAGGATACCCTAAGGGTGTGAGTGTGCAAAGTGTGTTGTTTTCAAATATTTAGTCTTGATTTTTAGAGTGATCTAACGGTTGATTTTAGTCTTAGCATGCAATCTTATTAGTCATACATCTAAGCAGTGTATATGTACATAAAATAAAGGTGAGGAAAGTAAATGTGCGAAAAAGTAAAGTCCTAGGCTATTACAGGGCTTTAGGCGATTACATAATAGAGTGCGGAAAGTAAAATCGAGAATTTGAATCTCGCTATTACAAAATATCCTTGCGACCTATACAATGATTTCTAAATTTAAATGCGAAAAAGCAATAAATAAATAAAAGAAAAATATTTTTGATGTTAGTAAAAGATTTAAGATTAGTAAACCTAATTACTAGAAAAGATATTATTTTTGTGAATTTTTGGATTGATTTTAAAGTAGAAAACCCTAATTCTATGTTAATTAACAATTAAGTAAGAAAATAATTTTAAATGAAAGGAAAAATAAAATATTTTTGTGTCTAAAATTAATTAAATATTTTATTAACCTAAATCTGAAATTAACATGTTTTAGGGTTTTTATGTGTTAAAAATAAATTTGAAAGCAATTAAAATTGGTTAGAAATTTAAAAGAAATAAGAAAAAGTTAAGAAAACCAAGTATTAAAAATAGATTTGGTCCACAGAGTGTTGAACCCAGGACCTAAAGGTTAATGAGCCAAAAAGCAAACCCAGCCATTAGTTTGTGGTGTCTAAAACACGCTTCCAATTGTATATGTGTGAAACACATGAAAAATCGGAAAATATGGAAAAAAGTGGTAAAAGCGGGGATCGAACCCGCCTCGAGAGAGTGGGAGGGCTACACTTGCATACGTTGAACCACTAGGGTGGTGATACATCCATTAATATTAGTGCATTGATAAATATATAGGGAAAATCAATCCACGATTTATGATTTTCAAAACAAATGCTCGTTGGGGCCGGGATATGCAAGCGAGCCAATCGAAACTGCCACGCTTGCCTCCCGGGTCAAACAAAGTTAAGGTCAGAGGACTCCGGGTCCCTAGCTCCGATCGTCTTCTCCGGCAAGCTTGTTTTGAAACCTGCAAAATAATGCAAATAAATAATCAAAGGACCTACCCCTAAATCGAGGCTACGAGTTCAATGGTGGGATCGGTTTGATCTGAATCGGCCTAGAAAGAGATACGAATCTATAGAACAATCATGCCCTAACAATGACCGGTCCGATTCGGTACTCTAAGCTTCATGCGATGGATGTAACTTGCTCTATGACATCTCGAGAAAAGATTAGCGAGGTTAGTTCTCATTAAAACACGATTAAAAATACAAAATTCATGAATGTCATGCAATCGGAGTTCATGATGCGGGTGATTCAGGCATGCTTGGCCATGGCTTTGGCTTTGTATTACTCTACAATACCTCGGGAGCACGAATCAGCGCTTGGAATCGATTGGATGTGGTTGGAAATTGAAACTCGATGGTTCAAGTTTGCTTGATATTTTGAGACAAAACCCTAGCTTTATGGTGCAAGAACTCGTCCCTAATAGTGCGGATATGCTAAGTATTTATAGAGCAAGAGAATTAGGTCGAAACTTGAAAAATATATTGCATTGTTTGGAAAATATTTGATTTAGAAATCAAATGAAAAGTTTCCAAAATTGCTCAATCTCATGCAATTATTCCTTGCGATTTGTGACTTGTTGTATTACTTGGACCTCAAGAATGATAAATATCAACCTTGCATTTATTAATTTGATTTTTGGCATTTTATTTTAATTAAAATTGGATTTAAATGAATAAATTCCAAAATAAATAAAATAAATTAAAGAGAGGCGTGCAAGTGGGTTTAGAAGTCATTTACTATCTTATAAATAAGTCCAAACTATAAAAACCATGACCCATTTGGAAAAAAATTGAGTCTGCTTAGTAATTTCCTTCATGCCCGTCTTCAAAAATGTCAAACTTGCACAAGTTGTATCTTTCTCAATTTTTATCATTTGGAAGTGTTCTTGGACTTTTTAGAAATATCAAGATGTCCTCTAAACAATCCTTTTTGTTTCATCTTCATTGAAACTTCCATGTTCATGTACACTTCTCTGGAAAAAGATGACTTTTTGTTGATTTTTAGAATGACCTATAATGTCTTGATCTATAAATTTCAAATGAAGCATTTTTGGCCAAAGCTTGTGAGACACAAAGTTGTATAGAACTGAATTCTCTTCAAAATGAGCTTTCATGGAAAAGTTTCTGATAAAGTATGTGAAAGTTATGAGTGGTCAAAGTTCTGTTGACTTTGACTTTTAACTCTTGATCAAATCTTGAGTTTTTCCTGATGAATCATGATCAACCCTTGATAAAATGATGAATGTGACTTCAAAATCTTAATGTTGACCCAAAATGATGAAGTTTGGCTATATGTTGACCACGATTGACTTTTTGTCCAATACTGATTTTCAACCATCGAGCAATTGGTGAGCAAACTTGAGGCATGAGGCTTGAAACTTGGCATGGTGATACCTTGAGACATATGAGGAGATATGATGATCACTTTAGGCAATATAAACCATCTATGACTTGAGAGAATCAAAACCCTAGTTGTGGGTTGATTTCTTAGGAGTGGGTTCATCTGATCCACCCTTGAGAAATTCTTGAGTATGGAGATGTGAATTGACTTGAGAAATATGAGGGAAATTTTGGGGTATAACAATATCTCTAGAAGAAATTATCAGTGCACTAAGAATTCACGAGATAGAAGTTGATGAATATGAGCCCCAAAAGAAAGGTAAGTCTGTTGCCCTTAAATCTACTAAAAAATATGAAACTAACGCTTTTCAGGCTGAAGAAGGAAGCTCTGAAGACTCTGCATCAGAAGAAGATGAGTTATCTCTTCTTTCTAGAAGGATCAACCAGATGTGGAAGCACACAAAAAAGTTCGAAACTACAAAGATCATAAGATAGAAGAATCTTTTGGACATAAGAAGTTTAGCAAAGAGATATCATCGCTATGAATGTGAACTAGGACACTTTAGAGTGATTGTCCTAAGCTACAAGAGAAAGTCAAAGAAAAGTTTGTAATAAAGAAAGGTATGATGGCCACAGGATGATTCATAATCTTACGGGAATCTAACTTTCGGAGGATGAACATAACAGCCTTTATGGCTACCACGATGAATGACTCGGCTCTAGATGGAATCTGAAGAGGTATTCTCACGAATTTACTAGAGTTGAACTTGTAGATAGTTTCTCAGAACTTCTTGAAAACCACGATCAACTCAAAATCAAATACAAAAACTCAAAAGAGTCTTGTATCGAAATTGAGCAACTTAAGCGGAAAACTCTGAACTAAAAGAAAATAATGTTAAACTCAAGAGAATCTCAAAATGTTCAAAAAGTTTCTAGTTCAGATACTGCTTCAATTTCAAAAGATATTCTTAAAGAATATGACTCTAGTTAACAAAATTTTCTTGCTAAAAGCATAGATAGAAGCAAAATGGCTTCAATGATCTATGGTGTTAGTGGAAATAACAGAAGAGGAATTGGATATGAAAATCCCATAGGGAAAGAAACATATCAACCCAAACTTGTTGATGAAATGGTTATCACATATAAACCACTGCACAAATAATTTAGTTTTGGTCACACACATGATATCAAATACATCTTACTCTGAAACTTTTCATGCTAAACAAAAGTTCAAACAGAACTTTAGAAACTCTAACCAAAAAGGACCCAAAAAGATATGGGTACCTAAAGAAAATAATATATGTTGAGATGTCATAATAGCAAAGTTGAAACACCAATAATGGTACACGGACTACGGATGCTCACGACACATGGCGGAAGAAAGTCTATGTTCTAAAGTCTGGAGCTTAAATCTGGAGGAGATGTAAAATTTGGAGGTAACCAGAAAGGAAAGATTATTGGTTCTGGAACCATTGGAAACAGTAACCTCCCTTCTATATCTAATGTTCTGTTAGTAGAAGGATTAGTGCATAACTTATTGTCCATAAGTCAATTAAGTGACAATGGTTATGACATAATCTTTAATCATTGTACATCATCAACACATATCATGTTATTTTGTTCAAGTGAGTTGTTGATAGCATATGTGATGTGCATATGTATTTTTTTCTAGCTAAACATTAAAGTCACGTGTTGTATTTTGTGTGTAGTGTTAAATGAGCGAGAGAGAGAGAGAGAGAGAGATGTTCATCGTGTGTCTTAATTCATAATACTAATTGGAAAAAATAATAATATAAAAATTGGGCCCTCGGGATGTGAGGCCCAGTGCAATAACATTACTGCACCTGTGAAAGGTGAGGCCTGTGTACAATGATAGTGGTGGATTGAAAATAAAACTATATATTTTATCTATGTTAAAAATAACTTCCACTTGTTGACTAAGTTGAGTTTTATAATATTCGTGTTGCAGTACATATAGCTAACTTTCTAACAAATCAAAACATTATATTTTGCTTCTAGTTAAAGTTTGATATAATTCGTTGTTGATATAATATAATAAACATAGGAGGATCGTGTATGTACAACGTTGGTAATTTGATGAGTCTTAAGTTTATGAGTCTTGAGAACAAGAATATTACTATTCAAATTTCGGACTCTGCAATAAACAAAAGACAAAGCAGCTTTTGTGTCTATCAATGAACTAGTAGAGGTATACACACCATAATACCAAAATGTATGTATTCCCTTGTGATTGTTTGATATGTATTTGCATAACTTCGATAAAAACAAGTTTAAAGATATTTTTACGTGGATGTGTACTGGTGCAGGTGAACCACAATTGAGGGTTAATTTATAGAAAATCCCAATCACTAAGTTTTTAGCTTGTGCTTATGTCAATTATAATTGATGGCGCACAAAGAAGATGAGAGCGTGTGTTTACAGCAGAAAGTAGAAACCATACATGACTTGCATTTTAAGTCAAAGTTGGGTTTTAGAAAAAAAGTTGTTGAACATTACAATTTTGCACAGGTGTTTGAGAAAGTTCAAAATTAATTTTTGTTTTTGTTTTGGGTTAGTTAGAAGAGGTTTAAAAAATTTGATTATTAAGATGTAAGCTTACATCAGCTTCCGTTAATGATTGTGGCGAGGGACCAAATTATGGATGGAAAAGTTTGCGATGACCATTATTTGAACAAAATTTAGAGGACCAAAGAGTGGTGCATATTTATAGGGACTAAAACATATTTAACCTATTATTTTATGGAGAAAATTGCAAGTTTTTTGCCAAGAAGTGCAAACTCAAAATCTACTAAACTATGGTGAGACTCTAGTTTGGATTGAATATTGTTCTCCATCCATTAAAGTTGATGTTGATCTTAAGTTCACCAATGTTTATCTTAAAGCTGATGATGATGTAAAAATAATGTTTACAAATTTCATCATAACAAGACCAAATTGAAGTTGCTTTACTCTTCTAAGATTTAGTGTAGAGTTTTGCCTTTTGTTTTATTGGCTATCGTTTTACTCATTGGTCTCATCTCCATAGATCGTTGTTTATCTCTTGGAATAGGAGTGTTTCGCTAAATCGTATTTGCATGCATAGCCAAAACCTTGTGTTCTGTTGATGCAAATAGACCAAATTAATAAAACTTGGATCAAGAAGCATGAATACATAATTCCAATTAAAATAATTCTTATTCAATCATGACATAATCAATTTGAGGAAGAATATTCTAATCGGTTTAAGGGTGATTCGAATCATGATATAAACATGAAATTTAAATTTGCTTATGTAAAGTGATTCAAATCACAAGCGTGCACGATTGGATCGGTGTAAGTTTGATTCTAGTTACATATAAAACATTCGAATCATGGATGAAATTCAATTTTTGATTACGATTTTGTTGTTTGATTCAAATCTAGGATTTTTCTAACTTGAATCACTAACTTCGAATCAAAGATACAAATTGGATTTTATGTTCTTAATTCAATTTC